>OY728148.1:1101933484-1102534354 GCA_963277665.1 Viscum album
ACTCCTCCTAAATCAAAAATCATCCTATCCCGATACTTGATGCATCACAATACACAATGTAACTCTTCATCTTTAGAATAATTAGGAATGGGGTTGAATTCAATCTCCCTTTTATCTTCTTAAAGGCTATCACGTAGGTATTTGACTATACAAACTTTACTCCCTTCTTATTCAAGACTTTAAAATTTGATTTTAAGCATGATAATTCTTGGTAGGTGATGGAAGATTGAAATACCAGCACTGACATCCTGACAGGTACTCACCTCAAGTTAATCCTCAAAATGGAGCTTCCTTCCACTGGAAGTTGAACCACTGGGTCAAGAATCTATACTGCTCTACTCTGTCCCGCCAACTTCCCTTAGGTTCTGCTTAGTAATCAGTGCTCAATTCACTATTTCAGTAATTTTAGTCAACCCAAACATGTTGACCTGAGATCAAACATCATTTCTGAGGCCTTTCTTAAATAATATCACCAACGATAGCTCATCATCAAGATAGATCAGTGCAAAGCACTGAAGCTCAGTAAAGTGTGTTGAATACTCCATAACAGTCATACCACCCTACTCTATATGGATAAAATCACTAGTCCTTTCATCTATCAAGGTCTCTAAAAAACTTTTATCATGAAATATAGATTGGAAATCACTCCAAATCATATCTCAAATAATATTAGCCTGGTTTAAAACATCTCAGATGTGCTTAGCTCCTCCCTGATGCATATAAATATCAAGATTCACTCTCCTCTCATGAGGTGACTTTAGATTCTCAAAGATAGAAAAAAAATTCTCAAGCCATATTTCAACAACATGTGGACCACCATCCCTAAAAAACAATAGAGGATAATACTACTAGAACACATGCATTGGCTCTGTCATAGACGAGGAAGGCTACAATGCTCCATTAACTATCTTCATGAAGTGCATAAAACTCTCACAAAATTTTTCCTCAGCACCCATATCTAATAAAAATATTGATTCTGCAACAGGAATTATAGGAGGATATACTATTATCTTAGGGCCCACTACCTCTCAAGCATGGTTGTTTCCACCCACCTAGAACACAACTGTAGGCCTCCATGGTGGCATATCTCTACAATTCCAAACACTCCAATACATTTTTTTGAATTTTTGAAATTTCACATTAAGGTTAATTGGGAACCGCACAGTCCAAAATTCAAAAACATCAACATAGAATCCTAATTTAAAATTTAAAACAAACAACTAATCCAAAAATTTCAAAATTTTAAAATTCACCTTAATTATATCACAACCAAGCACCTCGAGTCCTGAGATTCATAGCCACATTTTCATCCCCATAAACATGTTGTTGTCATGATCATCTCTTCATTATCAACAAAATTCTAATGGTTGCATCCAGTACCACCACTAATGAACCTGCTCACTAGAAATCAAAAACAAGAATATTCATAATCATCTCCATCAAACCAGACCAAACCATCGCAAGAATAGATGCCTTCATGAACCAACCAAACAAGACCTCCACCAGAAAACCACCAACCATCAGGAAAAGATACCACCATGAACCAAAATATTGGTTCCACTTAATCCAAACCATAACACAATCTATTACATGCAACCAATGGTCCATGAATCAACACTACATAGTTGAATTCTTAAAGTTCTTTTTGTATCCTAAGTAGGAAAATACTATTTAGGTTATGGTAGGCACTCTAAGTAACAACTATGTTTCTCAATTCCCTATATAAATAATTTATCAAGCAATGGGTATATCATGCAAGGCACACATAATACTATCATGCAGTCAAGTAATTCACCCAATATGTAATGACATAATGCATTGTAGGTGAATCTTATAAAGTTCATAAAATTATGTATAAGATGAATACCCTCATCTCATTAGGAAAAAGTAAAATATAGAATCAAAATAAAAATTGAACCACAAGTGCATCACCCAAAGGTGGAATCAAATCAACTGTAACAAGTGAAATCCATAAAAATAGATATTTCCATTCTAGGAATTTTGGGCTTTTCTTATACGTGGGTTAGATACTCTCAGGAACAGTTTATTACCAAATTCTTATATCTTCATATAAGCTTATCTATTATCTCAAAATAGTAAACCTAGAAAAGAAAAGGCTTTGATGCCAATTTTTAACATCTCGACCCAAGTTCCACTAAATAGTTCCTTGAGTGGGTGGTTCGCATGGCCTCAAGAATGCCTCCCCATATTTTTGAGGCTTATAACTAGTAGTGAGGGCATAAGGTTGGTCTGTAGGGAGACTATTCCCTCATATAACATTGTAATACAATAGAATAATAATAACATATAATAGAGAGATCATAAGAATAACTAATACCAAAGAATAACATCCATAACACATCAGTAATAAATAAACAATCCAAAATATATGTCATATGAAATATGATAAATATGTAATGAGTCTATAAAAATGAGATAGGAAGGAATGTAACAGGAATCTATTAAAGTACATGTAACAAAAGAATAAAAAGACTAGAAAGGAACTATCCCAGCTAGCATCATGAGCAAAGATTGGGCATGTTCTCCCTAGATCCAAAGTAGAAATCATATCAAACATAATAAATTGTTCCCTTTCCCCGATCCCTACCTTCATCTATATTCTCTATCTGGGCACCCAATGGTAGCTCGAACAGGGTGTGATATAACACTCAGTAGGCCACCACCAATGATGTCTAAAGAAAATCTAGCATGTGTAACATAAATAGAAATAGTGTTCAGTATTTCACAGGTATATCAGTAATTTAAATAAAGTGTAGAGGAAAAATGATTATATCCATCCAAACATATCTCCCTGTAGAACAATATTCAAGCTCCCATAAACAAGGGTAGCTATAAATCATAAATAAATTGTGTGAAGCTATCCAGTCTAACAACTAAATCTGATACCAATACTAGGGCTATTTGTAAAGAAAATAAAAATATATCCACCAATTCCACATCATATAACCAAGCTTCAATATCCACAATTTCCTTTCCATGTATTCCAGTGTCAGACCATGAAGGTCCAAATCCAAGATTTAGAAGACCAATGCATCCTCATCGAAACCTAGGAGCATCTCGGTGGAAACTCGGTAAATACTTGGGTGTAGTACAGAGAGCATGTCAACAGAGAATGTTCAATGAGAATCCAAGAAATTCTTGTATAAGGGGTACCAAGAAATTTGGAATCCTACAAAATCTAGATCTAAGGAGTAAATAGGTCCAAGGCATATACTACTATAATCAAGACCCATGGAGTAGAAACTTATATAGTGACTAATGGAATTAGGATCCAAGGAGCTCATCCAAGTCATCCACTACCATTACCATTTCATAATATAAAATTATTAAAAAATTCATAACCAATCACATTGCATCATTTCATACAACTCATTTAACAATTCTAATTTAAACAATTAAATAATTTCAAATTATGTAATCACATGGAAATGAGTCATCACATTCTCTTGATCATCCATTAAATTATCATTTAATTTGTCAATTCTCTAAAAATCATTTTTGTGCTCACATGCACACAACTATGTGGTACAAAATAGGTAAAAATCAAGGGCACACCCCATGGGTGTCCTGGGTTGAGGCAAAATGAACTCCAACCATAAAATGGAACTCAAGGGGAAACTTAATAGGTTCAAATTCATTAATTTTAAACATTTAATTATTTTTTGAGTTAATACCAGTAAGTTATACATGTGTAATAATGGAAAGATGTCTTATAAAACACCAACCCATAAGGTAAAAGTTATATACCACCTATTATATACACATGGTTGAACACTCATCCAGTATTGACCTCTGATTCGGTCCAGATCAAGAGAAAAATGAAGAACATATAAAGAACCTAGAAATAGGTCATATTATAATTCACATAAATAACTCCTTAAATATGAAGAAAAATTAATAATGACATAAGATGATTGAATAATATACCATCATGGAGCCAACAAAACAAGCAGAAATCAGATTAGGGTTTGGATCAGAAAGTTACACCGTAGCCTAGATTAGGCCTGAAGAGGCTCACCAATAGGAGAAGAAGAGGACAACACTGGAGGAAAATAGATAAATCAGATGAGGTTTTGAAAAATATATTTCAGTAAGTGTGAAAATGAAAGTTTTCCTAAAATATATGGGTCGCATGGTTTGGACACATGGTTGGACAAACCATGTTCCAACTGTGCGCCCTTATCTGCCTCAAAGGGGGGTCACATAATCATGGCACACATTTAGAAAAATCATGAACCAATTATTTACTAATCTTCTACTAAAAATTATATATTTACCACTTGGGTGTGTGCCCCTGGATGCATGATTTCCTCAAATTGTGTGGCCTCCTGAAGCCCTATGTCCAACCTCACATGGTTCCTCCAAACCATGTGGCTTGGGTCACACAGTTTCTCCTAACTGTATAGGCCAAATTTTTATCTCCAAAAGTCAATATTCAAGCTTCTAACAAGCCCTAACCCCCACCCCCAAAAAAACTCCTTTGATATCATTAGGCATTAACATTAGGTGAAAACAAGCATTTAAACAGAAATTAAAAAGATCTGAACCTCATAGGAAAACTTAGAATCTTACACCATGTGACAACCCAACTATTATTACTTTGGACTAGGAATTGAACACTTTCTTAAGAACACGAGCATAAAAGGTTTAATATTATCACTAATCATTTAAAATTAATCAATTTCTAGTTTTTTATAATGTCCCAATATGAATTATATTTTAAAATATTTCATTAATCATCTAAGGACAATGTGATTTTAAAATTCAACACAATAAATCCATTTTTAATAGCCATTATATTTTCATAAATTTCCAATTTTTCATTAACCATGTCAAGGATTATCCCTAATTAATTTATTCATTCATTAATATCTATTACATAATACTTTGTACTAAGACAAAATTATTCTTAATTCTAGGAAATATATACTTAAAGGAGAAATAATTAATCAATAGTAATCAATAAACATACAACATAAGCAATAATCATAGTGACCAAACTAGGATCTCAACTAGATACAAATATCTCAACATTATTTATAACACATTTCTACACCAACCACGCCATCCTACCATCAACCATATAAATTAAAATCATAATGATATCACAAAACCTCGTCACTACCCATTTCAAATAACCATACCAAGTTTCCACATAAAATCACATTAAAGGATTAATATTATAATATATATTTATATGGTATAAAATAATAATTTTTGTAATAAAACACATAAAAAAATAACATCCATAGATTCAACCCTAAAAAACTTAGAGAAAACAATAATAGGATTATACATCCCCAAACATTAATTCCATCATTCAATATCTTTTCATTATTATTTTTATTAAAAATTTCATTATGATAATGTTACATTAAGAACATAAATCTAATAAAATAACAATAATAACAACAATTAACTCCCAAATAATATAATCAAAGAAATTTTCTATCATATTATGCATTTTTTAGAAATAATGATATCTTCAGTGAATACCTCATTCATTATCTTTCTTGTCTTTATATCTTTAAGTTTTTTAATCTATTTTAGTGATTTAAAATATTAAAATAAATCATATATTATCATAGAAATAAAATATCACACTATCTATATATTATAAAGAGGAAATAAATATGAAGAATATAATAATCATATATAAAGTTATGCCATCCCTTTAAATTATTAAAATAAAAATTATTATTTTATTTATAATAATCTCATATATTTTTCTATTAAAAAAATAATTATATTCCAGAATTTACCCATAATATAATAATAAATCTTGAATAACATACCTCAATACAAAACTTCATCAATTACGAAACTATAACGAGATAATAGATGAAAGAATACCAATACAAAACCTCAAGATAAACCCATGAACCCTAAAGTCATAATTCCATCATGAATAATCCATCAATCAATGATATGAATCCCATAAAATTGAGAGGAATAGATTTACATGACATAGAAGAAGAAAAATGAATATAATAGATAATAGGATATACCTTTAATCAAAGGCATTTTTTACACAAATAAAGGCCTCAAGGATCAATCACAAGGTCCTAGGATCTTCCCAAATTATCCCACATCCACCTAGGTTTTGGGAGAATGTATTATTAATAGGATGAATTTTATAGGCGTCTCGAATATCATGGAAGTCCTAGAAACCAAAATTTAACAGTGTGATAGGAATATGTCATGCCTTGATGGTCCTAGATCCAAGGATCGCGATGTGATCCCCTCCCACATGACTCCTCCTTTCTATCTGTGTCAATGGCCATTTCTTTGATAAAAGGGGTACATAGAATGGTGAAGGGTATCACATCAAAATATTTAAACCCATGAGAATCATGGTGTGTTACCCTATACTTCTCCCTAAACCCACTCAACCTGAGAAAAAATTCATGACTTGTCTTAAGCACCACATCATAATGACTCTTAAAATGTAATAACTAGATAAATCGACCTCCAGGTCATCATGTTTTGATTCATATGATCTTAGAATGATAAAATTTTATATAACAGTCATGTTGATATGTAAGGTCCATTAATATCATGAAATAACCAACCATGTTGTTAAAATAAAAGTATTAAATGAAATATATAAGATTATTTAACTCGTATGTATGGTTTTCCCCTAAAACATGAGGTTTTTGACTTTTCAAAAATTATTTAAAGTCGTTTCACACTGTGACCAAGTATATCTGCATCATAACTAGAAATCATAGTTATGAACTCTAATGTATTACACCCTCGAATCCATGAAATATTCTTACACTATGAAACAACCATCACATTGTGTCCCAACCTTCATGATGTGATTCCATAAGAAAACCAAAAACATTTTATCCCTCACCCGCAATATTATAAAAAATAACTCCCAAAATCCCCAATACTCAATAAAAAACCAAGGAAGTGTTCAGTAAAATATTTTCACATGCAATCTCATTCTATTATAAGGGAATAATATGGTTCAATTTGATCTACATGAGTATTTACTAAGACTCTTCCACACCTCCCCTTTGGAGGTATATAAAAATTTTATGAATATGTAATAGAATATTAAGATCTAGTTATGGTGGTATAGCATGAATCTGGGTGTTGATGATTTATCTTGAATTATATAACCTATCATTATCCAAAGTATGAGAACAAGGTTCCTATAAGTTTAATACATCCTCTTCAGGAGAAATAATGTAAATGGGGTTGTGTGTTGATCAATTTTGTGATTGAACTACCACATTTTTTGAAGGGATATGATTCCATATAGTGATCATTGAATGACTAACAAAGTTAGTAACCATTCTACTCATTTGAGTGTAGAGTTTGTTGGAAATCGTATGGTGCTTTTACACTGATGTAATTAAATATTTTCATGGGTTTACCTATATGATTGTCTATGAACTTGACACTCAATCCACATCCCAGTTATGGAGGGGTATATTGAAATATTTTAGGATATAGTTTTGATTTATCATAACATCACACCCTGATATAGATGACTATATAGAGAGTAATGTTCAGGTTCTCAAGGATTTTTTTTATAAATTATGTGCTTTATTTTGAAATGAGTCATCTTGATCAACTATTATTAGCAGTTTTTATGTAAAACAACATCTACCACTCAATTATTATAATGAAACATCTTGATAACCTATATGGGAGACCTAGTAAGTCAACACTTTACTTAATAGATATTGTTATGACATCAATTATAGAGCCTGAGTTGGTGCATTTGATAATGTAGAATGTGTATGTGATTTGGGAGTGGATGAGGATGACCCAACAACATTATAATTCTTATGTGGATAGAATATAGAGTCCTTTTGAGTTTGAAGATAATAATCATGTGTTCCATAAATTCTCACCATGATGTGGATTATAGAGGCTCTATCAGGGAAGTAAGTTATCCTTGAGGACAATCAGATCATTCTAGATATTACACAAGGTAGTAAAGTTTTATTACTTTTTATCACTACCCTTATAGTTAGACCAAATTCAGAACATATTCCATGTGTAATTGATGAGGAGTTATGTGTATTATTTTTTAAACATTATCAACTAGGATGAGTTGGTAATAAGGGAATAAATTACCTTTATAGAGTTACTAGTAAAAATTGAGGACTAATATTATAAGACCCTTCATAGTCTAGAAATTCCATTGGTGTGCATCCTATAGCAGCATGGGAATATTCAAAAGAGCTCATCAGGAGAATCAAATTTAAACTCAGTACCTCACCTATTTGTGTTAGTTATTTATTTCAATATTAAAATACTTGGAAGTGGTAAACAAGTACCAAACTGTATTATCAATTTAATCCTTTATAATATTTTTAATAATATTTCCTTTAGTTGTTCCATAATCGATATGTTTTCTTTCCCATTATAGAGGCTGAATGTTTATTTAATATTTATGATACATAATTTTTAGTCATTCACATGTAAAATATTGATGTATTATAAAATGATCCCTATATAAAAAATTTAACACTATAGTTGTGTCTGAATTGTGGGATTTTACCCAAGAGAGGTATAATTTTCATGTTTGGGATTTGGGCCCTAGACTGATATTTTTTTCATAATTTTAATTAAAATATAGGATAGACTAATATTTAGTTATAAATATGTTAATAATTTATTTTTTATGGGATTAGATATCTTTAGTGAGTGATAACCCTATAGGATTCTTAGTAGGATTATATTTTTCTTTGTAGAATTTAAATATGGAATTTAATTCATGAGATTAAGGAGAAATAGTTAAATTGATTGTGTTTTTTCAATGACATAGGACATTTGTACCTTTAATAGAATCGTTATTCTTATGAATGAATACATATTTCTCATGTATGATATATTTATACAATTATGTAAATTCTATTATTATAAAATTTGAATATTTATATTCTTTAATTATATGATGATTGTCCAATGGTAGTGATGATCATAGGTAAAATTGACTATATTTATTTTAGGATTTTTCACTTATTTGTCTTCCATGATTAATAATAAGAATTATTGATTTTATACATTTTTAAATAAACCTTTTTTAACAATACCTTTGGTAGTCAGAATCTCACTTTCCACTATTTTGATTTTTTTACCATTCCTTTTACCCTCTTCATGTGACTAATATTTTCCATTGTCCTTCAAAATGGTTAGGGGTTATACAATGTAAGTCAACATTGTGGTCGAGTTATAAATTGGTTGGGTTGGCATGGAAAGGATCAGTCTGGATAGTTATGTCATGAGCTACCAAAGGAATAAGTGGAAGTATGGACTAATGAAGGAGGTAGTGGCATGATATGAAGTTTTTTATGATTGGATGGAATGGATAAAGTAGGAAATATGGTACTTCTGTGAGATGAGGTGGTGACCCGTGGAATTATTAGGCATGATCAATGAAAAAGTAGTTGGTGCTAATGGAGATCACAGTGAAATTCATTTCATAATAGTCAACTCTAATGAGATGACTCAAGGGGAAGAAAAGCTAAGTACACAACCTATATCCATTTGGGAACACACCATGTATTGTTTCTATAAAGCAGATAGGTTTTCCTTGGAATTTCAATATCACGTGATATGGAACTGAAGAGAAAAATCCTCGTCTCATCCTTTGTGAGTGGATAGGGTTTATAAGTAAGGAATATATATCACATTGTGTGTTACTACTGGTCACACCCCATGTCTGATAGACCACATGACCTAGGCTGTATAGGAGTACTCACCAGACTAACCCCCCCCCCAAAGGCCCCACACACTATGTGGGATAGTGAAAATGTTATCTTATTTGGAAATGTGACTTAATATCATGAGGTATTTAACACATGTCAAGATCAAAAGTCTTACACGTCATGTCACCAATCTAGAATATCGTTTATTTTGATCCTTCGTGACTGAATAGTTGTGGCATAGACCTAGTTACTACCAGAGGCCCACATGTATTTTTCAGATAATTGCATTAAGTTTACTTTTCAGTCTCTAATATTTTATATATATTCTCATCTAAGTGTTTAAATTGGATAAATAAATAGGTCATTCTGATTGTTTTATTAAATAGAGTGTGATGGTCTAACCCTATTTACCACTAGCGATCATTACAAGTAATTTTTGATGGTTATTAAGATTTTATATCTATAGAGATGATGAAAAGGTTCATGTGATGTTTTCAGTGTAGAAGTGGAGTTAGTAATCCACCATGTTCCAGGAAATGGTTCTCTTATAGTGTTAAGGTACTCCCCTATAGATATGCTCATGAAAATGTATGGTCCCCTATATGATAGATAAATTTTAGGCACTCATCCATTTTTCAAGTCATGGACTTTATCCATGGATTAATGACTCCCATATGTGTTGGGTATTGGTCATCTATAGGGTTTAGGTGCTCCCACAATTAACATTCATATTCCTTAGTGAGGAATAGTCCACCACTATATTTTTTGACAAATGGAATGGTAGGTTATGAAAGTAGTTTGAACTAGATGATATAGGTTTTATGATTCATCAATCAAGTGTGGTTTCATTCAATATAATACATAAAAATAAAATATCATATTGTTTATGGTTATGATTTTGTTCATCTAATATATCAAATCATATATGAGATACTTAGTGTCCTTCCTTATTTATACTTTAGTTGAATTATATCATATCCTTTGTTTTCTCAGGGTGTCCTACTTGGTATTTTTATAATCACCATTGTATGGGCTTTATTCCCACACATATTATGTTTATATATATGATAAAATTTAAAATTTATCTTTGATAAGCATGCATTTGGTGTATTTAGAGCTCTATGATACATGGTGGTGATAGTTATTGGTGGTTCTCTTGATGGTAACTCTTGTGTCATGGAGTTTTCCTATTCTAGTTTCATGAATACAATATTTATTTTAGGGTGTTGGGATATTTAATTTTCCCATACATTTAGGTGTTTTTCCATACTAGGTGGATTTTTAGCATGTTTCACATTCATTTATTACTACTATTGGTTTTTATATCTAGTTTTACATTATTATTTTTTTATGGAGACAAGTAGTTCTGTGAATAATTTTTGGCTAAGGCCTCCCATGTGAGGTATTACTTATAATTTCTAATAAACTCCCCTAGTGTATTGGAGGTTAGATTTGGTGTGGCACACTCATCTTACTACCAGCCTAGATGGGGTCTGATTTGATCATTTCATGCCATTTTTTTATTGGTGAAGACCATAATGTTCTCTCTAATTAGATGATTTTACCATATATTCATGGGAAATGCCACTAATATATGATCAAGGTCGTGGATATCATCATTAAATTTATAGGTAAATAACAATCAAGTCTAATAAGATACCATTTATTTATATTGAATATGAATATAACTCAAAAAATAAAAATAAGTATCACAAAAGACCTCAAACACAAATCCTTCCTCTAGAAAATGAAGGATATAAGAACTTATCATTTCTCCCATTCATTAAATTAAGAATTTCTTGAAATTTATTTTTTCATATAATATATTGTACCTTTCTTTTGAAGGTGATAAAATGGTAAATAATTTGAGAGAATTCAGACATGAACCTCACATTATATCATACATGAACATGGAAACTATGAAGCACTACAACATTCTTGGGTTTTACCCAAGAAACAATCACCTCGATCATTAAAGGATCAACTAATATACCCTACTAATACACAACATTCCCATGGAAATATACCTCATGAACTTAGATTATACACATATAAAACATTCAATAAAACCGATTTCATTAAAGGACTCCTAAAATATCCATTAAATTCTTAGTATGGTCATCCTATGAACTTTAATACGCAGGGATATAAATTAAAACACTACAAAAATTTGATATAGGAACTCAGAAAACACTAATTTCATCAGTCTAATGAAAATATTCAGGGTGTTTGTAAATTTGTAGGGTATCACCATGAACTCAAAGTTTTAATAGAAACACTTAAAAGTAGTTTTGAAGACATCTTCCTCATTCACCTTTATCTGATGGTACCCAGACCACAAATTAATCTTATAGAACCTACTAGATCACTTTAAATAATCAAAAAATTAATCAATTCTAGGTAAGGGGTTTTATTTATTCTTTATCACTTGGTTCAATTGATTATAATCAATGCACAACTATAAACTAACATCAAACTACTTTGTAAACAATATTAATGCTCCTTAAGGTATTGTGTCAGTTTTTATGAAAACTTTTTGAAATAGATCTCAAAAATTATCAACTCATGATACTTTGATGGAAACATCCTACAAGGATATATAGAAATTGAGGAGTTATTAGGATATAGATTTATCCCAAAATCAATGTCACGTCAAGGGGTATTTCATTACATATTCAAGGAAAACATTTTGAAAATATTATAAAAATCTAGGAAACTCCTTCACTAGAACTTCCCCTAAACTCAACATAAGATCTTCCAATTAGGATAAAAATAGATCAATGAATTAATGATCCATCTAATAATCCCACTCACTATTGAATGTTTCATTCTTTCCTTCTGTATCAAAAAAAACAACACACCTTCAAAAGTAATCAATAATATATTTCATATAATATAACCAATCCATTCTAAGGATGAAATTTTATGGTTTTATGTGAGATAAGAATGACTTACCCAAAAAATAATGTTACTACATCATCAACTAAAATCATTGAAAAACATTAGATAAACTTTATTTTCCTCTAGTTAGTGTAGATAACACTAGGGGATCTAGATTTCCATTTACCCTGAGTCCCAATTATTAGACTTTGGAAAGTGAAATAAATGAGTGTAAATATATATAATCAATTAATCCATAAACAAAGTAATAATTTAAAAAAATAGTCACCTTAAATTTTCTTGATCCCTCCTAGAACTGAAAACTCTAAATCATAAAACTATGTGTTCTCTATTCCAATGCATTGTTGTCCCTGATAAAATCCACCACCATACCCATACATATCCCTATGCCTCTGAGGATAGGTAATATTTTGGAACTTCCCTATGTCTTATCAATCACACCTATATGGCCCAAAATCCTATGGACCATTCTACTTCTAAAAAGGTGTCAAAGTAAAATTCTATTGAGGATGCATATAAAATTGAACGAAATATATATGTTTATTAATAATAAAGGTAAGGAACTTAAACTATCGATACTTATTTATTCTATAAAAATATCAAACCATGATAAATCTCTTTGGGGAAGCCTGAGAACTTCTACCTCCAATGAAATTAGAAAAATAAAACTGAGAATAAATCATAATTATATGAAACTTTAGATTCCTATAAAAATGAGAACAATTATGCATAGATCTATACCGCATGAATTTTTTATTAATTACATATTTATATGGAATTATCCTTGTCAGAATCTTCTTGGTCACCTAAACCTTTATCAACACCTTAAAGTTTTTCAGCATCATGAAAGGGTTTACCATATGTTGGATCACTAGACAAAATGACTCATCAAAATGTTTCACCATTGTATATTCATTAGAATGGATATTGAGATCATAATATAAGAGATTCATAAACCTATCTCCAAGTTATCCCATACTTAAGATCCACTACCTGAGAGTGAGTAGCTACTTCCACCATGATTCCTTCATAGTCTAATTTGGAAACTTAACTTGGAATTATATTCATACAATCTCCCATGACTCCTCTAGAACATCTCAATCACCAAGAACTAAAATCTTTAATTTTGAAGACACGCCCCTCAGAAAACTAACAAATATAGGAATAAAATTCTCCTTTATTATGGGAATATAACTTAAGGTAATATCATGATTCTATAAGTATATATGTTTCCTATTAGAATATATACTCCTTATACTTTAACATTATATAACATAGAAACTCATCCAAATACTTCCTTCATGAGTTATCCTACTTGGGAAAACCCACCTATGAATTACTGAAACATATTATTCTATATCACCAACATGAACCATGTGAGGATTCCTTCCACTAATCATATCAATAATCACAGACCAACTTTTATAATGATGATATGATATTTATTTAAGATCAATTTATTAAATTCATTTTAATTCCAAAAACCATATTATTTAATTAAAACATAGGTATAAACAAATATAATGTATATATCACACCTAGGTATCTACTGTACAATTAGCATAATCTTATTTTTGTTTGTTTAGTAAGATTAAGGTCCTTGGGTTAGATTACAGGGTCCCTATCTATATCTTAGATGGTCTCCCTTTCTTACATAAAATTTTCTATTTTAATAATACTATTGCACTACAAATAAATGAAATTCCCACTAGTTCCTAGTTCCAAACTCTATCCTTACTCACAAATAATTCTCTAATACTACTCAATGATAACCCATACCAACTAGAACCCCTCTATTGATGATAGTGAAGACAGTAGTAACCCCTACAACTCAACTCTAATAGGCCAAAGGTTACCAGAAAACATCAAATGTATAAATCATATATAAAGGGAGGATTTTCCCTTTATAATCCCTATATTGATAAGAATAAACCAAAAATCAACACCAACTCAATGGATAAATAAAAACTCTTAATACCAATAATATTCATGTAAGTTTATATAGATAACAAAAAAGTTTACCAAAATAAAACAACTCTAATTGTAGAAACTCCAACTCTAAAAGATCTTCCTGAAACATTCTATTAAGGTCTAGAACAATCACCAAATCCATGTTAAAAATATATAAAAATATTATATAGAATAAAGTGTGAGCATAAAAGTATAATAAGTCGATTACTTCATAAATACTCACATGAAATAATAAATATATGTATTAAATCATTTATGAATAAATAGAGAAACATACTCATTACCTACTCCAAATTAAACCATGTACAAACCTCCTAGGTCTCACTCACAAAATATATATACAAGTATAGTAATACAATATAATTATGAAAGTGTGTGTGTGAAGGTATCCTACAATTACTTCTCACTAGTCTAGTTACTCTCATTTCCTAGTGACATATGTCATGGTTCTCATATCACTTCCACATTCACATACAACATACTCATACCACATCACAACCATAACCATAACTATATACCACATACCACAACTATATACCTCATCATTACTGTATAATCACATCATTGCTACATCACCACATCATCATCATATAACCAGATCATTTCCAAATCACCACATCACTAACACAGTATGTTTATAAGAGAGAGTGGGATAAGGGGTAATAGTCATCTATCATTTTCACCCAAAACCTGGATATTAGTGGTATACCTCAAACTTAAAACAAAATATGGGTATTGGTAAGGTCATACAACATGTGTAGTGGTATGTAAGAAAAAGGAAAACTATAATAGATACATATATATATATAGGTAAACACAAGCTTAACTTATCATAATCCCTTTATTATACCACCTCAACAATATATCCCATCATTGTATCATCACCAACACATAACCATTTCCACCTTTGGCCACAACAAATGCCACCACTACAACCAGAAAATAACAAAATGATTCCATACATATTAATCCCATTTCATCTTTCATTATCAATATATATATTAAATAATAATTTAACTATATTAATTCCATTAACCACGTTAATTTATAGAAACTACCATTTGTCATAATCTAATTCTACTTCATGATATTTATATTCAATTAACACATATTAATTCCACCACTTTAATTGAATACATTCTAAACCTCATTTATTTTTAATAATCTATTAACATTCCAAAATTTCATATTCCTTAATTTATTCATGTATTATTTGAAATTGTTATTTCATTATCTCTACATCCTAGTAAACTACAACACACTAACCACATCAAACACATTAATAAACTATAAAAAAAATATTATTAACACCACTTATACTACTTATATATATAAATAGTATATCAATCCTCCCCCACTATGAAAATAATCTCATCAAAGCATATTTTACTAACACACCAAAACAACAATACAATTTCATCACAACAGTAAACAAATAACCTCATTATTCATAATTAATTATTTATATATCAATTCAAGGTCATTATAATAATATTTTTCAACCAATTATATACTTTCATATTATTTATTTTATTACTATTTCATAATTTAATTAAACATGTTAAGGAATTATTTCTCATAAGAAATAAAAAAACTTAATATCATACCAGTATGCTGATATAACAATTAATCAAATAATAACATCTTAGTAATAATGAAATTGTGTAAAATATATTCAATTTATTTCCCCTATCTTAAATTTAATCCAATTCATTATCATAATTATACTTATATCAACTATTTACCCATAAAAACCTAAACTAATATTAATAAAAATTAATATATAAATAAAATAAGGAAAATCCAAATCACCTACCTGAAATAAATCTTGAACAATATAACATGATGAAGAGAGAAAACCCATGATCAAGAACTAAAAAAATAACAAGGTTCCAATAATAACCTATAAAAAATCATCTCATCATCAAACCTTCACTAAAATACCACCCAAAATAAAATCCAACAATTTTATGGTCACATAGAGATAATAAATAAGAAATAATAAAATAAAGAGAAAGAGAGAATTTCACACCCTGACCATGGTTTTCATTTTTTTATTTAATTCTCAATGTTGGATCTTTTGGTTGATGTTTGGGTTGAGTGGCTAATTAAAAGTCCTTGTTTTTTAGTGGTTTTATTTTTCTTCTATACCTATTCATGGTTATTAGGACTATTATGGAGAGAAATTTGCATGGTGGAGATTTTTTGACACCCAAGGTGTCTCTCAATTGTGTTTAAATCATTTATGGATCATTGGGTGGGATTCTATAGTGTTTGGGGTGTCATTTAAGTTTTTTTGTCCATTATTTCAAGTTTTATGGTTTTATCACGGTTTTCCAAAACCATGCAACGTAAATCCTACAAGTTGTAGAAATGTTCTAGTGGCATTCGCATGATTTTCCCACAGTTTACAAAATCATGCAGCAGAACCATGCATCCCATTATAGGCTTAATAACTTTTAACATAAAAATTATTTTTGGGTGATTCCACCTCCCATTTTGAGCCATATTTATTAGATATTGACCATAGGGATCTCCTCCTTCGTTATCCATCGTTTTGGGCCAATTTGGGTCAATTTATCACCAAAGTTAAGTGGTTCTTCATGGTTTCCTCTTCTCATCTTCTATATTTCTCTTCCCCTCTTGGTTTATAGGGTTTTTCTTTAATAATTTATTTCTTGGAAAAACCCTAGGGTTAGGGTTGGATAATATTTGGGTTATTTCTTGTGTCTAGAGTGTTTTTATCATCTGTAAGGCTCAGTTATTCTTCTCATTGGATTTTTATCCCATCTTCACGTGGTTGAGGTAGGAGTTTCCATTTTTTTCTTTCTGATGAAAACTATTGATGCTTGAGTGTATTAAATTAATTTTTAAATGTAATTATCATCCTTATAATAATCATTTCTACTTCATTGTGGTGTTTCCTTATTGATATAATTTGATAAAAATGGATTTTCAATGGTTTCTTTTATTATTCCTATTAATGTATACACACAAGGTGTTTGATGAAATGATTATTGTTTTATAAATATGAAATTTATTCGTTGTTGTATTATTTGGATTTGATTTTAATTATTATCTTGGTTAAAAAAATAAATGGAGAATGAAATGTGATTTAGATTCCTTTTTATGGATTGATGATTTATGGTGAAATTCTTTGGAAAGGTTCATCGGGTTTTAAAAATTATTATTAGTAATGTTGCAATTGTGCTGGTTTAAAGGGGAGTAGTACTTCTGGAAAAAAATTAGGTGTTCTTATTGATATTTGAAGTGTTTCATTGGATGTTGGAACATCCATGTATGCACTAAGTTCACGCATGGGTGGGTATTCAAGTGAAAATGACACTTAAAAATGATTTTTTCCATGAACCTTGGTCCATCAATGCTTTATCTTCTATCTTCTATTATTTTACTTCTAAATTAGCCCTTTGATTTATAAATGGTGTGTTGGGGTTTCTTATGGATTTAAAGTTATTTTGAATGTGTTATTTAAAACATGAACCATTAGGTATTTGGGAACATGGTTATTTTCTAAATGGTTTAAATGCTCATTCAACATTTTACACTTGAAGATGGTTTTAGAAATGTTTTGGAAATGTTTTGGTAAATGTATTTGAAAGTGTAGACATAAAGGCCCATTTGGCATGTTTATAGAGGTGCATGTTTTTTATAAAATGTGAAAGGGAATTTTTATCAAATTACTAGGGAAGTATAATTCCTTGTGGTTTTAGAAGTTATTTGTAAATGTTTTGGGGTGTGTAAGTTTTCAAGAATGAGTTTGGGATGTGCAAGTGGTGTTATGTGAAATGCAGAACTTAATTGAGAAAAAAGAGGGACACCTGGGTTTCTAGGTGGCAGACTAGGACTAGTATGATAGTGATATGGAGTGGTATCGTCCCTATTTCATTTATCAAGATTGAAGGTGACAACACTAAATAAACTATGATGATATCTGGGTACCACTAGGACATTTGGGTTCCCCCTCCTAGTGGCTCATGCACGAGAATATTATTGGTTATGGTTACTTTTACACCAAGATATGATGTACCTAGGGCCCCATAGCTAGATAGTTCCTAGGGGTGTTCCCCTGACTAGTTATTATATGTTATATTTTACTTACCATCGGTATACAGTATGTTTGGTTGGTAATTTAAAAAGAAAGTTCATTTCCTTCAAAGTTTTTTTCTTTAGAATTGTTTTCCATTTAAATTTGTTTCCCATGAAAATTGCCACTAGTATTATTTGGTTTAGGTTTTTGTTATAAGATGGTAGTTTTCTTGAAAATGGATTGTGGAATGTGTTGGCCTTTAACATAGGAAAGTTGTGTTTGTTTAATAAAATGTGAAAAAATATATTTTTTTAATTGTATTTAAAATTAGTTTTAATGGACTATTTTGGGAAAGGAAACACTTGGACTCTATGGTGAATTCCTACTGAGTTATTATCTCACACCCTACCTATACCACTCGGTGTTGGTAGACCCGAGCTATTTTGTAGGTTCAGAATTTTTTCAGGTTTCCTAGATCTGGTAATCATGGTTATATCGGGTTTAGTATTGTGGTTGGATGTGACCAAGAGTTCACATGGAGATAGCGGTAGCTTGGTCCAGTTTTAGTTTGTTCTCAGTTTCATTTTTTTATTTTATTTTTTAGTCTTTTTAGTTTTATATTGTATCTAGATTAGCTGTTTATTTAATTATGTTCATTTGTGGGTTATTGTTGCATGATCAGTTTAATTAGTGTATTTATTAAATCTTGGTTATTAGGCTAAAATCATTCCCACTCGCTTTATATCTGATGCCCGGCACTATTTGTCAACCAGTGGGGATCGGGAATGCCCTTTGGGCCATGCCGCAGACCATCTCGGATGACCAGTACTGGGTCGACCTGAGTTGGTTTGTGAAAAAATGGTATTATAGGAGGATCTTATTATTTGGGATGTCTGGTAGATGGAGATTAGGATTTTCAGAACTCAGAAGGTAGGTGCGGGAAGAGCATCGCGAACTCTTACTCGCACTGATCCTTGAGTTACCAGGGGTATTCTGGGATTTGAGTATTTTATCTTTGTTTTGGATTGAGAGATGAAAATGGAGGCAAGTCAGTGCTATGTCATGATTTCACATGGATTATTGACCCATGTGGAGTCTGAGTACACGGTTTAAGTTCCTCCTAGTTTTGATGCCTACTTGGGACATGGATCACTACCATATCATCGGGTTAAGCATAACTACTAGTTCCTCATTCCGGTAGTTGGTTTAAGTCATGTTTTTATTTATTTTTTGGTTGGTGTGCATAAGATTTTAAAATGAAACTGGCTTATGAAAATGAAAAATGATTTCTTTAAAGTGGTTTTGAAATTGGTAGATAGAGTTTAAAAAGAAAGTGTTTTGGACTGATGATTTGGTAAATGATTGGATTTGATGATGGGATAAAATGTGTGATCATTGGTAATCCTTATGAATGTTTGTATATGTGTGGTAATGTATGGAAAGTTAACATTGGAACATGTGTATGGATGACATAAGTGAAAGTGGATAAACACGTATGTGGAGGTTCATAGGATTCCATGGGTGGGGTTTTGAAACCAAAGGTTTGTTTTGGATTTTTATAAATGATTCTAGAAATTGGTTCTTGTTTTAGAATGTGGATTTTGTTTTGTAAAGAGTGGATTTGTATTTGGAAAGTGTCCTTGAAATAAGGCAGTTTTGAAAATTATAATGGAAATGGGATTTCAAAAGAAGGATTTTGGTAGTGTTTGTATGATTTTCGTTTGTGAGCTTATTATTTTGGCTTGAGATGTTCATTTCAATTTTTTTTATTTGATGTTGATTTTTGGCTCTATGTTTTGATGTTTTTCAGAATATGCCTCCCAGAAAGGTCCCAAAAATTTCCAAGTGATCCATGCCCATTTTTTTCCCATATTGATTATTGCCTATTTTTCATGATGATCAAGGTCTGTTAGAGGCAATTGTGTGGCTTTAAGTGGTAGACTGTGTTTTCATGTCATTGGGAACTCCTAAGTTCATTGGAGTTTTCACTATTTTGGGGTTGATTGAGCATCCATATTTGGATGAATGGGAGTTTCCTTCCCCATCATCGATGCAAGTTATGATGATGTGGGAAGTGTTTGAGTCTTTATTTGTCCGATTGTTCATACCTGAGGTGGTGAAGATGAGAAGAAGGGAAGATTTCATGAGTAGTTAACAAGTCCTATAGATGGTGAAGGTTTATGTTGAACACTTCAAGGATCTGGTTTCCTTTTCTCCAGAGGTAGTTTGTTTCCAGAGCACATGAAGTTGGAAATATGGTGTCTCTTGTTGTTCATGAAGGTTCTCCATCTAGTGAGGAGTGCATGTCGGGGGAACCTATATCTAAGGATATATCTTCTATGATCCTAGATTCTAGTTCATCATATCTATTTTTAGTGTGCCATTAGTGTGGTTGGTCCAGGAATTCGAAGTCATGTTGTCACATCCCTCTAAAGACCTTCCACCGTTGTGTCTATTTGGGTCATTTGGAGAATTTTTATATGAAGCGTCACCTGAAGAAGACATTATGATAATAGGATACTAATACCTGATTTTGAGGTAGGAGATGCTCTATCCCTTAGAGCCCCAACCGTAGGTCTCAGGGTAAAGCTTACACACAACCAGGAGTTTCCAGTGGTGTGTGGAACCTCGGTCTATTTCTTGTTTTCCTACTATTTTAATATCATCATTTCACTGTAAATAATGATTAAATTATTCTATTGTAACCCAAGCGGTTGATTCTATCTGAATGTGGCCTTTTGAATTTTTCATTTTTCTTTGAGTGTGTCTTGACTTTTTGTAGGCCGGTCTCAGTTTTAACTTTTAGTAGTGCTTATTTGGACATGGTTTATTTTTTTAGAATTGATGTATTGTAAGTTTGTTTTGTATGGTAGGTTCCTAGTTTTGGTAATAGTTGTTTCCAGCTTGTACAAGGATGTTCAGGTTGAGACCCGGTTAAAAATTTTCGAATTTTGTAAGTTTCGGGTGAATTTTTATCATGTGCATGGTTTGTTCACGGTTAGGGAAAATTGTGCACATTTCCTAGGTAATGGTGCGACTTGGTGTCACTTTTGGATAGAGGAATTTATTATGGTTGTCACATGGTTTTGAAACCATGCAGCCTAGATGTGTGGGGTTGCCCATCTTTTTAGTATCTTGCACATAGTTGGCGCACTGTTTGGTAAACTGTGTGAGCTACCCATAAATTTTAAATATTAAAATACCTAGTTACTGGTTGCGTGAAGGTGTTGTTTGGATAGTGTGGAGAGGTTGGGTTAGTTCCCATGTCCTGATTTTTTGTCTCCCCCCCCATAGTGGAAATCATGTTTATGTACTGGTGTTGTTGGTTGAGTTTTAATGTTTTCGTATGGGCTGAGTATTTTTTTGTGGGTAGAACCCCCTTGTGTTCTCCCATCATACATATGATGTGGTTTTATCTTGATTGGTTGGGTGTGAATTGAGGAATGAATAGTCCCCTTAGGGTTCATGTTTTCTCTTGGTTTTTTATCATTCATGGATTCAAGTTTGGGTTAACATTCCTCTGGGTGACTTTTTGGGGGAAGAAAGTGTTTGTTATGGGAAGAATTGTCACACCACAACTGTGGTTTTCATTTGTTGTTATTTAATTCTTGATGTTGGATCTTTTGGTTTATGTTCAGGTTGAATGGCCAACAAAATTCCTTTGGTTTTGGTGGGTTTTTTTCTTCTAGACATTTTCATGGTTATTAGGACTATTATAGGGAGAAGGATGCATGATAGAGAGTTTGTGACACCCAAGGTGTCTCTAAATTGTTTTTAAATCCTTCAAAAATTATTGGGTGGTATTCCCTAGTGTTTGGGGTGTCATTTAAGTGTTTTTGGACAATTTTTTAGGTCACATGGTTTGATCATGGTTTTCCCAAACCGTTCAACCTAAAACCTACAAGTTGTAGAAATGTTCTAGTGGAATTTGCATGGTTTGTGCACAGTTTACAAAATCATGCAGTAAAACCATTCATCCCATTAAGGGATTAATAAATTTTAACCTAAAAATCATTTTTGGGTGATTCCACCTCCCATTTTGAGCTATATGTGTTATCTATCGACCATAGGGTCCCCCCCCCTTCATTCTCTATCGTTTTGAGCCACTTTGGGGGGATTTATCACCAAAGGATAGTGGTTCTTCATGGTTTCCTTTTCTCTTCTTCCCTCTTTATCTTCCTCTCTATATTTCTAGTGTTTTTATTTGGGGTTTTTCTTCTTGTACAAATCCTAGGGTTAGGTTTGGACAATATTTGGGTGATTTCTTGTGGCTAGGGTGTTTGGATCGTCTGTAAGGCTCAGTTCTTATTCTCATTGGAGTTTTATCCCATCCGTATGTGGTTGAGGTAGGTGTTTCCATGTTTTTCCTTTACTATGAAAACCATTGATACTTGAGTGTATTAAATTAATTTTTAAATTGTATTCTCATCCTTATAATACTCATGTCTAGTTCACTATGGTGTTTCCTTGTTGATATAATTTCGTAAAAATGGATTTCTAATGGTTTCTTTTATTATGCCTATTAATGTATGCACACAAGGTGTTCGATGAAATGATTATTGTTTTCTAAACTTGAAATTGATCCCTTATTGCATTATTTGGATTTGATTTTACTTATTATCTTGGTTGAAATAAGAAATGGAACATGAAATCTGATTTATAGGCCTTTTATGGATTGATGATTTATGGAGAAATGTTTTGGAAAGGTTCCTCGGGTTTTAAAAATTATTATTAATAATGTTGCAATTGTACTAGTTTAAAGGGGAGTAGTATTTAAGGAAAAATGTTTTCAGGAGTTCTTATTGATCTTTAAAGTGTTTCATTGGATGTTGGAACTTCCATGTGTGCACTGGGTGCACACATGGGTGGGTATTTAAGTGAAAATTACACTTAAAAATAATGGTTTCCATGAAACATGGTCTCTTAATGCTTTCTCTTCTATCTCCTATTATCTTGCATCTAAAATTTCCCTTTGATTTATAAATGGTGTGTTGGGTTTTCTTGTGGCTTTAAATTTATTTTGAATATTTTCTTTAAAATATGAACTATTGTGTATTTGGGAACACGGTTGGTTTCTAAATGGTTTAAAGACCTGTTTGGCATTGTACACTTAAAGACGGTTTTAGAAATTATTTGGAAATGTTTTAGTAAATGTACTCAGGAGTGTATATATGAAGTTCTATTTGGAATGTTTATAGAGTTTCATGTTTTTACCTAAATGTGAAAAGCATTGTTTAGAAAATTCTTGGGGAAGTGGTGTTCCTCATGGTTTTAGAAGTTATTTGTAAAGGTTTTGGTGTGCATAAGCTTTCAAGAATGGGTTTGTATTGTTAAAGTGTTATTATGTGAGATGTGGAACTTGATTGAGCATAAAGAGGGAAACTCAGGTGTCTGGGGGGAATACTATGACTAGTATGATAGTGATCTAGATTGGTATCATCCATGTTTCACTTAGTAACATTGATGATGACAACACTAACTAAACTATGATGATGTTTGAGGACCACTAGGACATTGGGGTTCCCCCTCCTAATGGATCGTACATGATAAGGTTATTGGTTATAGTTACTTTTACACTAAGATACGATGTACTTAGGGCTCCACAACTAGCTAGTTCTTAGGGGTGTTCCCATAACTAGTGCTCATTGGTTATATTGCACTTATTGTTGGCATACGATATATTTGGTTGGTAATTTAAAAACCAAGGGAATTTCGTTCAAAGATTTTTTTATTTAGAGTTTTTTTCCATTTAAATTTGTTTCCCCTGAAAATTGTCACTAGTATTATTTGGTTTGGGTGTTTGTTATAAAATAGTAGTTTTCTTGAAAAATGGATTGTGTTGTGCATTGGCCTTTAACACGGGAAATTTGTGTTTGTTTAATAAAATGTGAAAAATTTATTTTTGTAGTTGTATTTCAAACTAGTGTTAATGGACTATTTTGGGAAAGGAAACACTTGGACTCTAAGGTGATTTCCTACTGATCTGTTAGCTCACACCCTACATATACCACTCGATGTCGGTAGACCCAAGTTGTTTGGAAGGTTTAGTATTTGTTTAGGTTTCCTGGATCGGGTGCTCATAGTTGGAGTGGGTTTGGTCTTGTGATTGGTGGTGACCAAGTGGTCAAATGGAGATAACGGTAGAGTTTTAGTTTATTAATAGTTTCATTTTTCTTGCTTTAGTGTTTAGTCTGTTTAGTTGTATATTGCATATAGATCAGTTATTTATTTAATTATTTTCAATTGTGGGTTATTATTTCATGCTCAGTTTGATTAGTGTATTTATTTGATCCTGGTTATTGGGGTGAAATATTTCCCACTCGATTTATATCTGATGCTCGGCACTAGTTTCCAACCCATGGGGATTAGGAACGCCCTTAGAGCTATGTCGTGGATGGATCGAGTGACCGGTACAGGGTTGAACCAGGTTGGTTTGTGACAAAAAATCACACTAGATCATTATGAATTTATCTTAGATAGATAAAGGATTAATGTTCCATTGAAGGTTCCTGTGATCACAAAAAAATTGTACAATATGATCTCTAAGGTTTATGAGAAAGAAAAGGAATCAAAATAATGAATATGGGTGGTAAAATTTACAATAAAAACTAGGAAGGTCACACTGTAGTTTGGTAAGACTAGACTATAGCATCCTCTATCTTAGTCAACCGAGATCTAAAAAACATGACCTTTAAAATAGCTCCCTTTACTGGAATCTCCTTGATTGATTCCTTCATTTAAAATATATTTTACCAATACCATAACATTGACACATGTACTATGACATGGTACATTGATATCAACCTTTAAACCTTATACCACCATAACATATCATCAATTAGACATTCCATTTTCTTATTACTTCAGTAAACCCCCAAGATAAGATCACTACATAGTGTTAAGAAATACACATTGTTTCTCACTACAATATGAAAAATTAGTGATTCTATGATCTTCACTTTAAAGATGGATTCCTCTAATACTCAAACAGAATAAAAATTTTAAAAAACTGCACCTCCATATCATGGTTTTGGTCAATGACATAATCCTTCTTAAAAATGGCTAGATTTAACTCAAACACAAATTCTCTAGGAAAATGGCCACTTAACCATGACCACATATACTAGTATGACCAACCAAAATAAACCATGATGTAATGATCTCCCAAGTACATTATAGTTTTCGTTAAAAGATAAAAAAACACATCTCATCACCCCTAAATAACTTCCAAACTCACTTTTACCACTGCGAAACTTATAATACATAATGTATAGGTATATAAAGATACAAGTCTCTATAATATTTTTTTATTTTTTTTTAAAGGAAAATTTAATATATAATAATTTTTTTGAATATTTAATGGAAAATAATGGTGTAAATAATTTAAAAAATTTAATAAAATGGATACTTACAAAAAAAATATTCCTTAAAGTGAAAGAATATTTTTTAAAATGAAAAGTATTTTTTAAATTTTATATCTAATAAATTGATTTATTTTTAAATATATAGTGAAAAAAATATTTTCTTATTTTATTTTTAATAGTTTCATATTAATTGTTTAAATTTCTAAATAATAGAGTTTTTATAATGAAAAATATTGCCTTTATTTTTTAATAAGATAAAGTTTATTTTTAATTTTTTAAATGTAAATATATATTTTTTATATTTGGATAGAAATATAGTTGTTTTAATTTTTTAAATAAAATGGGAGAGGTATTTTTTTGAATTTTTTTTAAATATAATTTTTTATTTAATTTTTTAATTGGAATGTCAAATTTTCACAAAACTATGACATATGTTTTTTATTTTTTTAATAATTTTTTCATAAAAATAAAATGTTGAACTTTTTATAAATGATAAAAATTAACTTTTTAAAAAAATGAAATGGATAGTGTTATATTATAATTTTGTTTTAAATTTTTTAGGAATGATATATTTTTTATTTTTTAAATAGAAATGTTATTTGTTATTTATTTTTAAGGTTAAGGATGTTTTTTTATAACTTTTTAAAATTAAAACCAAAACCATTTTATTATTTTCTTACAAAAGAATATTTTTTATTATTTCATTTAAATATGAAAATGATTTTTTAAATTTTTTTGAATTTTTAAATTGAATAATGTATTTTTAAATAAAATTGACTTTTGAAATAAAAATGGAATTATCTGAATTATAATGAAATTTTTAGGGAAGAAAGAGATTATTTTATACTTATTGATTGAAAATAGATTAATAACAAGATATTATAGATTTATTTTTTAATTTTAAAATAAAAAATGATATTTGTTTTTAAACCTTTTATATAATAACAAAATAATATTTTTAATAGAAAATTTTATTCATTTTTTATTATTTAAATTAAAATATATTTTTTATAGAAAAATATTATTTTATTTTAAAAATAAAAAACATGTTATTAGGAATATTTCACTCACTTTATATCCTTTTAGGGATGTCCTAGGAGGCACGCATCTCCTGAGGGAAGGGGAAATCGAGGAATATAGAACACAACTAAATCCATTTAGGCTTTTAAGGATGACCATGTGATTATTTTCAGTCAAACCCATGGCCAATGTACTTATTTTCCTTCCAAGGAAAATATATTATCTAAAGATAAAGACCCTACTTTCACCAATGTCCCTTCATGGAAGGGGGTAAAATTGTAGGGATCTCTGGAGGGTAAACCTAATTTGGCTACCAATAATTTGTTCATTCAGATGTTTGATGATTTGAAAAATGTTTTTAGCTAGGATAGAAGAGGTATAATATGAGTAAGGGAAGGATAGTACTATTGTAGACCATAGTTAAACAAAGAGGGGTTTGGGGAGACCACCCAACCCATCAGTTGATAACAATAATAGATATTATTCTATGAGAAATTTACCTCTAAACTGATTTTATCTTTTTGGAATTCTCTAGGGTGAAATAATTTTAATACCTCCAAAACCCTTAGGAACTTCACTAGGATGAATAATCAAGAAATTGTTGGGATTTTTGGGCCAATGGTACAATTTGAAATATTAAAAATATTTAACTAGTCATGCCTTAGGTATGAACTTATGCCTATAACTTGATGATTGTTGTAGTTGAGACTCTTTGGCCTCCTCAAAAAAAAGATATTAACCCATAGGTACTCATGGTTAGGAAAAAACATATTAATTTTCATTTTGAGAAGGTTGATTATCAATTATGTTCTTTAATAATATATGCACATAATTATTACACTAGGAGAAATATATTATAGGATGAATTATCATCAACTAGTTTATTATGTAAGACATCAATATTATCTATAATCCTTTTGTAAATATGAGTTTAAATTACCTTAGAGATGCATCTAAGGAATTTTAATTGTTCATTATTAACTTTTTTTCTCTAAAATCACTATAAAAGGGGTTGAGTTTACCTATACTATATTTATAGTTAATGGCTGGAAAAGAATCAAGATTTATAAGGATTTTTTATATTTTAAGGGGAATGATATGATAATTTCATACTCATGTTCATCTATTCATATGATACATTTGGATCACTCCTCCGTTGGTTTTTATCATTCTGAGTAATGAGAGGTGGTATCCACTACTATATAAGTTTAATAATGTTTGTCTTAACTTAGAGGGTTGTGGGGACTTGGTTATACTTTAATAGCTAAGAATATTTGAGGGTAATTCCATTCAATGGTTTATAATTAAACATCATACTATTAAATCATCTTTTTATGGGTGGTATAAGGCCTGTTTTCTCAATCAGGATGATGAAATTTTAAATTATGGGGGTGATTTATTGAATCTTTAGTCCATGTCTATTTATATTTATTCTCCATCAACTGATGAGATTTTATTACTAACTAATCTTAAAAATATCATTACAACTAAATACAAACTCTTTAAGGATAAATTTCAATTGGGTGACTTAAATAGGTTGAACAAAAATCCAAATTCTTCCACATGATGAACAAATAAAGAAGGTGAAGAAACTTGTTTCTTTTGTAACTATATAAGGTGAGACCTTTTATTGTGATAAAAGTGCCTCCAATTATACTATTAGATACTTTGAATACATATTCAATTGAGATATATCATAACTAGATGATTTTATAGAAGTGATTCCAAATTTTATTTCTAATGTTTAGAATTATTTCTTAATTATTATCTCCTATTTGTAAAAAGTCAAGCAGTCTTTGTTTTCTCTTAACAAGTATAGTGATCATGGTCCGGATGGTTTCACTAAAAAGTTTTTTATAGAATTATAGGACCTTATTCATCCTCATTTAAAATAGGTTGTTCATGGATCCTTTATAATAAAATTCATTACCCTTGAAATAATTCTTAAATTATTATCCTTATTCCTAATGTTAAGAATGCTTTGGTTATTTCATATTTCAGGATTGTTGTTGTTGGAAATACACTTTCCAATTTTATAATAAACATTATTTCTTATATAATGGGTGTCATTACTAGTCATATTATTTCACTAAATCAATTTCTAGTTTTACTTGGAAGGAAGATATGTGAGTTCCTTTGTACTACCACTAAGTGTATAAACATTCTATAAAAGAAATCCAAATATAGAAATATGTAATCAAAATTGATATATCTAAGTCCTTTGATACACTCAATTATAAATTTATCATTAATGACCTCAAGAGGTATGGATTCTATTATAGATTTATCAAACTAACACTTTTTATTTGGAATAGTTCATGATTATCTTTTATTATCAATGGTGTTACCAAGGGGTAGTTTAGATATACTAGAGTAATTAGAAAATAATATCCTCTCTATGCACTTTTGTTTAGTATTGTGGAGGATTATCATAGAAAGTTCATTTTGAAGGTTGTTGACTCTATTATTATTTCCCCAATCAAAGAAGCTAGAAACGTGATATCCCATACATATATCTTCTATAATGATGATATTATCATATTTTGTGAAGTTGATGATAGATATTTAATAAACAAAGGAGAATTTTCGGCACTATGAGGATGTCTTAGGGTAGGCTATCTACTGGAAAATATCCAGTATTATCTCTAGTAACATTTGATAGTTTCTAAAATAAATTTTATTGTTGGACTACTTGGTGTTAAAATAAGGACATTTCCCTTTAATTATTTGGGTTTCCTCCTTATTTCTAAGAGGATTAAAGCTTCATAATTGGAAGGTATTTCTTGAAAAAATACTAATACACTATAAAGTTGGAAGGGGGAAACTCTCTCAAAAGTTGATTATATTTTCTTTGTGATTTTATTTATCTCATTTATGTTTTTTTACACTATTAATATTTATAAATAGACAAGGTATCACTGAAAAGTGATTTAGAGGTTCATGAGGATATTTATTTGAACAAGGAGTATCTATGAGAAAACTTTTATCACGGTAGCTTGGAAGATATGTGTGAGGCCTTCTAATTTTGGTGGAATGAACATTAAGAATCTGGGATTCTTTAATGACTCTCTCATTTCTAATTTCTTATGATATCTCATGAAGGTCCCATGTTCCTCATTTTATTTTCTTAGGGATCAGTTTATTTTTATCCTCCAGTGGGGAAACCTCTGTTATATGGGATCATCTATTTGGATAGCATTGAGAATTTGTTTCCAAAAAATATGGTTGTAGATTAAATGGATAACTTTTAGAAGTTTAGACCTCAATTTATAGTATATATACTAGATTTCAAAACAAATTTATGAATCCTATAGTATATCTTATACTCTTGTTGATCTCTCAATTGGGTCTATCATTAGTTTTATTTCTCTTATTCGGCTATATGTTTATGATGGTTTTCTCAATCACATCAAAAACTATTAAATTAATGAGAGGGATAACTATTTTTGGATATTGGTTAGGCTTATTCATCTCAATACAAAATTATATTAATCATATATTTGTGGTCCCCTGGAGGCCACTCCAAAATGGTTGAAGACTTTCAAGAAGAACTTAATACATCCTATTATATACTTCCATATAAAGAAAAAAATTATGAATTTATTTCCTTATGATAAAAAAATTAGTGTCCTTGGAATGATCTTACCATTGGTTTTCCTTATTTTTTAAGGAGGAACTAATTATTTTCTTTCATGTATTATTTCAATACTCTATTTTCATAAAGGTTTGGGACTTTATTTATGGTCTTTTATTTTATAAGTCATGCATGGGGAATAATCTCATTAATTTTATGGAGTTTATTATGGTTATTAAATTTAGTAACCAAATAAATAATCTTCTAATTGTGTATATGGGTCCTGGATTATTTTATATTTGGAAGGAAAGAAATGAGATTAGATTTTATGGAAGGCATATTACTTTGCATGAGGTTGGGGCATCCATTAACAAAGATATTCAAATAGATTCAATAATTTAATAAGATTATATGAATGATATGTTCATATCCCATACTCTTGGTGGTTCCTATAATCCCATGAAACCATTAAAATTTAAATATATTTAATGGATCCCACATATTTTTGAATTCATTAATGTGAGTGTGGATAGAGATTCCATGGGACCTCCAAGTCTTGCTAGTTGTGGTGGAATTTTCAAAAATAATAGGGGATTCATCGAGGGTTCTTTATCATGCTTCCTTAGTTTTCTTATTTCTCTTGATGTTGAAATTTGGGAAGTGATTTTTATTGATAAATTTTATTTTACACACAACATGAATTATCTCTATATTAAGATTTGATCTCTCTTATTGTTCAATATGATCAAAGTTTGATCTGTGAATTTTCCATGGAAACCTTATATTACATTGATGCATTGTTTAGATCGGATATAAGAGGTATTGATTTTGGTCTCTCATATTTTCAGGGAAGCTAATATGGTTATTGATGTGTTATCCAAGAAGATGATTGAGGATGATTACTTCATTAAATACTCATAGATATATTATAACTTTACACCCTTTAACTTCTCAAGTGTTGTAGGGGAAACTTGTACTTGTATTTTTAGCCTTATCTTATTATCAAAACTTTATTTTCATTTATTGAATGGTTTGGTGTCACTTTGTCCCATTACCCGGGTTGTTTTTGATTATTTTCATATTACTAAAATGATAAATGATATTTTTTAATATATTTTTTTTAAAAAATGAAAATATATTATTTCAATTTTTTAAAAGATAAATTGGGTATTTTATTATTTTATTAAATTAAAAACAAATAAATTTTATCATATACATATATATTTAAATAAAAAATGTGTTTCTTATTAATATTTTAATTAAATGAGGATTATCTTTGGTTTTTTAGTAGAAAGGTTAATTTTAATATTTTTTAAATTAAAATTGGGTCATTCAATTTTTTAAGAAAATTAGATTTTTACTTTTGTTTTTTGGTGAAACTGTATTTTTAAAAAATTAATTACAAGATTTTTTATTTTTAATTCAAATATATATTCAAGAAATTTATTTTATATATATATTATAAAAGATTGTACATTTTTATATAACAGGCTTTTATCCAAATAAAAAATAGCTTATTTTGAAATTTTTTAAAATAAAAAATATACTTCTTAGAAAAATAATATATTGAATTTTTTTAGATTTAAAAATACCATTTTTGTTGGAAAAGATATTTTCTTCAAAAAAATCAATGAAAAGTTTTTAATAGTCTTTTGATATAAGATTTATTATTTTTTGTGTTTTTAAACGAAATATGGAATATATTTTGATGTTTTTAAATCAAAAGGTGATTTTCATAAATAAAATTTGATTTATTTTTAAAAAAATCTTTTTAAAAAAATTGTTTTTAATAATAAAATAGTATATTTTTAAATTTATTTTAAAGATCAATGTTAATGTTATTTTTTAAATTAAAATAAATACTATAAAATTTTATTTTTTTTATTTTTTATTTTTAAATGAAAATGAATATTTTTTATTAGCCATCTTATCATAATAAAAATTGAGATTTTTTAAATAAAAAAAATATAATTTTATTTACTTGTAAAGGAAAAAAGGGAACTGTTTTACACTTTTAAAGGAAATGGGTTTTTAAAAGTTTTTAAGGAAAACATCAATTCTTTTGATTATTTCAAAATTAAAATGAAAATATTTTTTTAAATGGGAAGGTTTAATTCTTAAAAAAGAATATTAAGAAAATTTAATTATTTTAAAAATTTTAAAAAAAATTAAAAAAATATAGAAAAAAGAATATTGTTTTATATTTTTTAAGAGAATTAATTTTTCAAAAAATATATATTTTTTTAAATATAAATGTTATGTTTTTTAAATATTCATATGTATAAATGTTTTTAAGGTTTTTTAAATTTAAGAAAATGAGTTTTTGAATTTTTATTAAAGAAAATAATAAACTTTCATTAGAAATGCATATTATTTTATTTATTTTATTTATTTTATTTAAATGGTAAACCTGTTATTTTTTATATTTTTAAGTGAAAAGGGATTTAAAAATTATAAAGACACCCCTGATTTATCTTATTTACACCACTTTGATCCATTTGGCTTCTCCAAACCCTACCCAACTCTCTTCTAAAATTCCCTATCTATGAATTATAAGTGTTGGTATTCTTAAAATACCATTCCAAGTATCCTTAAGAAAGTATCTAAAGGAGGTCACTCGATGGAGAGGTAATCATCCTACCCAACCTTTTTCAAAATATTTCTTATTTTACCTCCTCTAAATCAATGGTATTATAACATCCTAGGTTTTAAAATGGTCATTTTCTAGGTGAATTTGAAATTATTAGTTTTGTGGTCATGCCAACCTAAATTCTAAGTATTAGAACCTACTTTTGAAAGTTTTTTTGACATAAGGTTTTTTTTAGGTTGGTCAATGGTTTGGTGGAAGTCATGGGTTTTTATGAAAACAACAAAGGAGGGTTGGAGGGCCTAGGCTGTTGAAAACAATTCCATCTAGAAATACCTATTGTGTAACACTTATACAATGTGTAAGTTGTTTTCATGACATGTATCATGGTTTGAATGCTTGGGGAGTCTACCTGAGGAATACATGGTTCGTAAATAGTTTACACATCGTGAACCTAATACACGATGTTTAAAATTTACACATCATGAATCTTACCGGAAATGTTTTTTTAAAGAGACATAGGGGGCTTGGCCCACTAATTTTATTATTTTCCTTTATGAACAGAGGTAAGAGCACTCATGGGGGTCTCACAATACCTCCCTTCCCCTCTCCTAGGTTTCTAGGGTTCTTCTTTATCTAATCTCCAGTTTGAGTTCTATTTATCTCATTGGAAGCACAATGGTAGGTCCATTATTCCTCTTTTTTCTCTTTCTCATTTATCATGACATAAAAAATTTAAATCCATGTGGGCTATCTTTTCCTATTTTCAGGTCATTTCTCTAAATCTTTGATTTCTCTCTTTTTAGATCAACTTAGGTGTTGATATTCAATGAGCGATCTCCTATGAGTATAAGGAAGGTGGTACCTAGATTTCTCATTAATTTTATGGGTGTTTTGGGGTGTGTGATTTAATATGAATGTTGGGTTTACTGAGTGAGACCCTAAATAAATTAATGATTTTCTTTTTTAATGATTAATAAATGTCATGGGATACTATTGGTAATTACCTACACTTGTATAATCATGATAAGTCAGGTAAGGGTCTTTTGACTAGATAGGAAGGTTAGGTAGGTTGTGTGTTTTCAATTAATTAAATTGAATATATTGATTTCATTGGTTCCATGAGAACGTGACAGGCATGGCTTGAGGATTAATTTTATGTTGATCACCTAGACTAAGGTGACACTATCCTTAGACTGAGGGCATGGCCCGAGATACTTGCGGTAATGATGATCACTAGGTTGATGCGACATGGTCATCGGTATGAGGTGATAAGGTCATCAAGATGGGGGCACAGCCCAAGTGACTTTGGATGTTGTTGACCATCAGGATTTAGTGACATGGTCATAGGGGAATGAGGTTCCAAATGATGTGCCTTTGGTTTCTTGGTGATTGTCACTCACTGAGTTGGCTAAAACACCATTAGAGTCATGTGCACATAGATAAGACTCATTTGAGGTGGTGTTAGTCACTTGTTATGGGTGGAGGACTCTGTAGATATTGAGGATTAGGGGATGGTTTTGACCATCAGATATATTGTAGGTTCTCTCTATAGAAATCCACATGGATGGTAATGGACCATTGGGAGATGGTGTTGAGACCATCGGTTGGGGTATGAGGCTCTCCATTATGATTGAGGCTGATGAGGTGGGATTATGTGAGGATGGATATCATCATACCTCAGGATGTTAAATATTGAGCTGATGGTGATTATTTTATATATTAGAGTATGGATCTTGACATGCCTTGGGATGTCATGTTGTTGAGCCGATGGGGAATTCTAGAGTAGAGGTTTGAAAGACCAAAAACTTCTTGTTGGTCATGTTGTTTGGATTCCAAGTACTTGATTGGTGGAATGTGAGGTATAGAATTCATGAGGTGATGGTGATATATTTATGGGAGGTTTTTAATGGATTTTCGGTTATAATACTCATCATGGGATTCCTAGGCATTAATACATGGGTCTTTACCACTGAATATATATATATTTATATATATATATATGCAGATATGTGTTTTATGCCATAAATATATTTATGGGCATGTATTCAGAGATATATCAATGGTATCTAAAGTAGGTGAATGCTTCCTTGTAGTTGTTGAGCTTAAGGGAAGAGGTTTAATTATTAAATGTTTATGTGTTTCCCTTTTATTTATATTTTGCATACACCTATATAATTATGGATGTAAGACAGGAACACGTTGGTGGTGGCCTACTGAGTTCATACTCACACCCTACATGGGCCCCTCAGGACATGTATAGAATTTATGGTTTTGAGATCATGTAAGGATTCATGCTTGGGAGCTAGACCTTAATGATCATGGATATAACTTTTTCATGGGATAGATGTAAATATACCAAGTGGTACCTCTACATCAAGCTAGAATTTCCTTTTTTTCATTTATATATATGTAATTAAATGGTCATCCATGATAGACCTAGCTTATCTATCTTGTATGACTTGCTATGGCATGATTTATCTTCTACAAATGGTATTAATATTTTTTCTTATTTTTATTACTTTTTTTTTTATTTATTCTTCTACTATGATTATTTTTTTCTTTCAATGATTTTTACCTCTATTTTTGTTGTCCTTATTCTATTGTTTTATATATATATTATAAGGCCCCGGCCTTAAACCTTACTTAATATTGAATTAAATGAATAATTCACGTTGAGGATCTTTTCAGGTTTAGAGTTTTAGACAATTAGAACATAACTATTACATCTCAAAAGATTACAAAGTAGTCACTTCTATAAAGTTTCCATAATAAAAAAAACTCTTAAAAGAAACATGTTTAGTTCCATGTTTTATATAGCATGACATTCCCTTGATCCCATCCTTGACCTTATTCCACATTAAGTCCTGTGAAAACATTTCAAAAAAAAACTTGGGGTGAGCATAAAAAGCTCAGTAAGGGATACAGAAAGAATGAAAACTGTTAGTTTTTCAAACATCATGTAAACCATATATACTCTATCAAAGTAATACCTTCACCTTCATGAAGTAGTAAAAACTCTTCACTGAATAAAGTATCATTACTTACCTTTTTGTAACCAAAGGATTACCATAAAACCCATAAAAAGAACACATAACATATATAAAGGTAACTTGGGACATAAACATACTTAAGTGGAATAACCATACGGTCGACTTCCACACATATCACTTAATGGAATAGCCATACGGCCAATTTCCATACATACTTAATGGAATATCCATACGGCCGACTTCCATACCCAATGCATTGGAGGTTATAACGTAACCACCCATCCTAGTATTCACGGCACCACCCGTCATATGGTTTATAACGTAACCACACGTTAAAATGTCCAAGTACCAATATAAAATCATAAAACATAAAACCAATATAAAGGAATGATAACATTTCCACATTTCAATCACAATATATCATAAATATATTGACATAATAGAATCCTTTATCAAAACCATTTTCAATACCAAAATACATAAAAGAGTATATGGTATTTATTTTATTTTAAAAACATTACGGCTTGTTGAGGAAGCCAAAGACCAAATAATACTCGCGGCGGCGGAAAAGGTCGTTGTCACCGCGTACGTTAAAAAAACATTCCTTTTTGTCGTTTAGTAAAACGCTTCGTAGAAAAAGATTCCTTTTGTATAAAAGTAAAAGTCAAAGGGTTTTATACACCATATAAAAGAAAGTTGTGTATAAAACGAAATATGCCTCAATGAAAGGAGATTGAGACGAAGTCCCTTACCTTGGGTCCGACTTGACTCGATCGTTCTTTAACGTCCTGAATAATAAACTTGAGTTAATTTATACTTGATTAAGAACCTTTTTAAAGTTCATTCTTCCTTTTATATCAATTATTGCCATGTTATAAACATTATGTAACCATTTAAGTTAATAATGTTTGTTTTGTCAATATTTGGTTCTTAAGTCGAAAGTGGACTTCTTACAATTACATGTTGTTCGTGTGGTCAAAGGTTATTTATATCTAGAATGACATTCCTGGTTTGGATATCATATATATCATATATATCCAGCATATACATGTATTTATAATATTACATAATTATTTAGAGGTAATAAATGAAATGCACCGTTCATGGAGATGGTAAGCCGTACGTACGCATGAACGCTACTTTCATTTCTTTGTCATATTAATGGAATTAAAACTAAATGAGAGGTATGTATATTTTAATTCCAGAATTATATTCATCATTTAGATATACTATTCATTATATATATATCCATTATATACATGTACTTTTAATAGTACATTACATTTGGGGATAAGAAATGAAATGCACCGTTCATGGCGACGGTAAGCCGTACGTACGCATGAACGCTACTTTCATTTCTATCTCATACTTTAATGAAAATAAATAATAATGATATAGAGGTATATTATAATTCCAGTATAATATCATATATAATAACTTTAAATCCATCCTTTACACGTCCCACATATGGCATTAACGAATCACATCACTTGAGGGGGCGGTAGTCCGCACTTCCTTAAATGAAGATATCGTGTTTACCCATAATGGAAACCATAAAGGTATGCCCAAAATGAAAAAAAACAGAATATTAAAGAAAAAATAAACATATTATATATCATATATAAAAATAGTGACATCATAATGGCCACCTTTGAAGGTTTTAAATGAGTATTGAACAATCATCGTTTCGGGAGGCATAATTTCGCCATCCACGGAAACCGTATGTTCTTTAACCATTTGATGTAGTTGTGTGATAGTGTAGCTCTAATAAATCTTATAACAACATCCTAGTATATTGTAGATACTGGTGTTGTTACAAAAGAAGTAAAATAAAACAAATGAACAAGAGAGAATGAATTACCTTTAAAAGTGTAACTCCTTTTGATTTGAGCCTAAATGCTTCCTTTGAAAGGATTCTGCCCAAAAGGAATCCTCTAGGATGAAGAGAGGGATGTGGAGAGAGTAATTGGGCAGTGTTTGGCTGAGCCAAAGGCTTTAGGAGTGTGTCTAATGAGGTAGAGGTGGGGGCCTTTTATAAGAGGAGAGGAGGGGCACTTTTGGAAAGTAAATAAATATTACTTTATTTGAAAATGTGTTTCAGTTTTAAAAGGTCCCACATTGATAAAATTCGTGGATAAGGTGATAAGGGTTCTAAGTCCACCCATCCAATAAGTTTTGTACATGTGTAGTTCATAGATTTTACATTATCTTTCCATTTTATTTAAATCGTTAAATAATGAGGTCATCGCTGCATCATCATGATGTCATAAATAATTTAATTTATTTAGTGTCTAAAAATTATAAAAAAAATACTATGATGTAGGCAATCTTTTTATCTTTCCAATTAATATTTATAATAAAAAATCTGACTTGTATAACCCAATTTAAAAATTGTTTTAGTAAAACATATCATGTTTGTGTCATTTTTACTTTTACATTAAATAAAAAGTTATTTATGTCATTTCCCAACCAAAGTGGCTCCATGGGGTCCCCAAGTTGACCCATGGCTTGTCTTGGTCGGCCATGACACAACCAATGAGGGTAGGACATGTGTCAAGCTCATTTCATATTATTAAAGCATTATTTATACCTTAAACTACACTAATTACCACTAATCGCGATTAAGAACTTAATAAGTTACTATTCACCAAAAAATTATTATAATCTCATTGAACCACATTTTACTTCTTAATGACAACCATGTATGTCGGATTTTTGAAATTCAAAACACAATGATGGCAAAATTTCATTTAAACGGAAAATCAGTCTTTATAAGTACCACTTAGTGGTTTCACTATTCATCAAAAATTGAAGTTTTTCAGAAAATTACCAAAAATTCACCCTAAGCTATATTTGATATTACGAATTCAAAAATGAATTCTATTTTACAAAATTCAAAACATATAAGTCACATTAATTAATTTAATAATTATTTTCCACTGTCAGAGCAAATAGCGTGTTTTTATGAAACAATAAGTATCAAAAGATTGACACTAGTTTAAGTCCGATTTCAAAGTGAAATTAATTCCAACGACCACTATTGGATTTAATGGTAAAAATATTTTCTAATTTCACTTTAAAACCTATTCAAAAGATAATCTAATCATATAAATAAATTAGATTAAAAAGAGGTTTTGAATTAAAATACAACATTTTACATTATTCATTAAAAAAAATGAACTTTATCAGAAAGGTACCAAAAATTTACACAAAGTAAATTTTGATGTCCCAATTCTAAAGAAGAGTTATATTTGGTCCAATAGAATTTATACGACCGATCAAAACTATATTTAATGACGGTTCTCCGTCAAAAGGTGATAAGTGGACCTTTCGTGAAAATTAGGGTATAAATGCCTAAAATTGAACTCTTTCCATATTTTAAGCCTTTATCTTTTATTGGGTAAATGTAAAAACATTTAAAAACATATATAATCATATTTTAGTTATTTCTATCCATTCCTGCCAGAACAACGGCTACTCGTTAAATAACATTTAAAATAATATTATTTTATTACTTGTGTGCAACGTAAGTTCTCAAAGAAACTCATCGTTGCGTACCGAGTACGCTATCGAATATAGAAATACCTTTTAATTAAAATTAATATTTAATTCGTAAATATTAATAAATATGAAAATTCGTTATTCTTTATTTACCTAGGATGTTACATCCTTCCCCCCTTTTGGGAATTGCGTCCTCGCAATTTTATTCACTTATCAAAATAAGTGGGGGTATTTATCCCTCATAGCATTTTCAGATTCCCATGTTGCCTCTTCAATCACATGGTTTTTTCACAAAACCTTTACCTGATGAATCACCTTATTCCGTAACACCTGCTCCCTGTGGTCAAGAATCTAGACTGGTTGTTCTTCATAAGATAGGTTCTCTTCCAGCTGAACCACCTCTGGACTCAAAACATGAGATGGATCTGGCATATACTTTCTCAACATTGAAACATGAAAAACATTGTGTGCCTGAGATAAACTCGGAGGTAAAGCCACTCGGTATGCAACTGATCCAACTCTCTCCAGAATTTCATATGGTCCAATAAACCTTGGACTCAGCTTTCCTTTCTTACCAAATCTCATCACACTTTTCCAAGGAGAAACCTTGAGAAAAACATGATCACCTACCTCGAAAGATAGATCCTTCCTCCGGTTATCTGCATAACTCTTCTGTCTGCTCTAAGCTGTTCTCATGTGCTTCTGAATCAACTGAAATTTTTCTGCCATCTCTTCTACCAATTCTGGTCTCATCAACTTCCTTTCACCCACTTTATCCCAAAATGCTGGAGTTCAACACCGCTTCCCATATAATGCCTCAAATGGTGCCATATGTATACTGGAATGAAAACTGTTATTATAAGAAAACTCAACCAAAGAAAGATGTTGGTCCCAACTTCCCTGATAATCCATAGAACAATCTCATAGCATATCCTCCAATGTCTGGATTGTTCGTTCTGACTGCCCATCTGATTGAGGATGAAAAGATGTACTAAAATTTAATTCAGTACCCAACGACTTCTGAAGGCCTTTCCAAAAGTTAGAAGTAAACTTGGGATCACGATCCGATACAATGGAGAGAGGAACTCCATGTAACCTGACTATCTCTTTAAGATACAAACGGGAAAGTTGATCTAGAGAGAAAGTATCTCGTATAGCAAGGAAATGAGCAGATTTGGTCAAGCGATCAACAATAACCCAGATTGCATTATTACCTCGAGATTTCCTTGGTAATCCCACATCAAAGTCCATGGATATGTTTTCCCATTTCCACTCTGGAACTGGTAAAGGCTGAAGCATCCCTTTAGGTAACTTCCACTCTGCTTTAACCTGCTGACAAGTCAAACACTTCACAGTAAAATCAGCAATATCTCTTTTCATTCCATCCCACTAGTAATACTCCCGCAGATCTCTGTACATCTTAGTACTGCCAGGATGAACTGAAAACGGGGAACTATGATCCTCACATAACAACTCATTCTTCAACTGTGAATCACAAGGCACACATAACCTCTTCCCAAACCTCAAAACACAAACACAAACTTATCCAAGAACTCATGGAAAATTTTATTCATAAGGTCCATGAATACAGCAGGTGCATTGGTTAACCCAAAAGGCATAACTACAAATTCATAATGGCCATATCTAGTATGGAACGCAGTCATTGGAACGTCTGCTTGTTTTACTTTCAACTGATGGTACCCCGACCTCAAGTCAATCTTCGAAAAATACTGAGCTCCCTGGAGCTGATACCGCTTCATTCGATGGCCCAACATCTGCTGAAGTTGTTGCAAAGGATTTCACCACCCTTTTTTGCTTGTAGTCTGGCTTCATTCCCCCAGTTGAGTTCTTCTTTGGACACTCGTTTGCATAATGAACCATTTCATTACACTTAAAACATCTTACCGTTGGCTTTTCATTTCCTGCTTGATCATCTTCCTTATAGTTACGATCAATATGACCAGACTTACCACACCGAAAGCACTTACCATACTTAGATAAACATTCTCCAGGATGCATTTTACCACACTTCTCACAGGATGGATATTTGGTTTTCTTACCTCCTTGCTTCTTTGATGAATTCTTCCCATTTGCCTGCCAACTAGACCTCTTATTCTGTTGTTTGTCATAGAACACCTGATCATCGGCAAACTCCATTTCCACCTTCTCCGCACATCGAACAAGTTTTTCATAACTTTTGAACTCACGAGAAGCTAAATCCCTTCGATACTTTGGCTTTAACCCTGAGTAAAAAAGGTTTATTTTACTATCAATATCTCGTATGAAGTTTGGAGCATACCTTGCCAATCGAGTGAACGTTTCTTCATAAGCAGCCACTGAATCATCCTCCTACCTCAATTCTAGGAACTGTTTTTCCATCCTAAGACGAACCACCTTAGGAAAATATTTCTCAAGAAACATACCTTTGAATTCATCCCAGTGAAGATCCTCAATCTCATCACTATCCCTTATATTTTTCACCATCGACCACCACTGATCAGCTTCACCTTCAAAACATTAAACAGCAAGAATAACCTTTTGATGTTCTGAACCCCCCATGACATCAAAAATCTTCTCCAGTGCTTTAATCCACCCTTCAGCTTGCACAGGGTCAGATGATCCTCTGAATGATGGGGGATGTTGCCTCATGAAATGTTCCACCACTGACATGTTCCTCTGCGGTTGATCTGGATGATCTCGTGCATGGATACCACCACCATTTATAGCCTGAGTCAACTGTTCCATCACTGCAACAAACTGTTCAGTTCTGATTCTGACCATCTCAGGTTGCTGATTTGGAAGGTTATCTTCCTCCTGATGTCGTCCCAATATAGCTGCTTTGTTTCCTCTGCGGAAAACCATTCTGAACACAGAAATATCTTAGGGGAAGCAACATGGTAATCCGTAAATGCTATATCATTTCAATCATATTATAATTTAACACTTTTCTAACTCCTAAAGTTGTCTAAACCGACCTTTGATACCAACTATAAGGCCCCGACCTTAAACCTTACTTAATATTGTATTAAATGAATAATTCACATTGAGGATCTTTTCAGGTTTAGAGTTTTAGAGAATTAGAACATAACTATTACATCTCAAAAGATTACAAAGTAGTCACTTCTACAAAGTTTCCATAATAAAAAAAACTCTTAAAAGAAACATGTCTAGTCCCATGTTTTATATAGCATGACATTCCCTTGATCCCATCCTTGAACTTATTCCACATTAAGTCCTGTGAAAACATTTCAAAAAAAACTTGGGGTGAGCATAAAAAGCGTGAGCATAAAAAGCTCAGTAAGGGATACAGAAAGAATGAAAACTGTTAGTTTTTCAAACATCAAGTAAACCATATATACTCTATCAAAGTAATACCTTCACCTTCATGAAGTAGTAAAAACTCTTCACTGAATAAAGTATCATTACTTACCTTTTTGTAACCAAAGGATTACCATAAAACCCATAAAAAGAACACATAACATATATAAAGGTAACTTGGGACATAAACATACTTAAGTGGAATAACCATACGGTCGACTTCCACACATATCACTTAATGGAATAGCCATACGGCCAATTTCCATACATACTTAATGGAATAGCCATACGGACGACTTCCATACCCAATGCATTGGAGGTTATAACGTAACCACCCGTCCTGGTATTCACGGCACCACCCGTCATATGGTTTATAATGTAACCACCCGTTAAAATGTCCAAGTACCAATATAAAATCATAAAACATAAAACCAATATAAAGGAATGATAACATTTCCACATTTCAATCACAATATATCATAAATATATTGACATAATAGAATCCTTTATCAAAACCATTTTCAATACCAAAATACATAAAAGAGTATATGGTATTTATTTTATTTTAAAAACATTACGGCTTGTTGAGGAAGCCAAAGACCAAATAATACTCGCGGCGGCGGAAAAGTTCGTTGTCACCGCGTACGTTAAAAAAAATTCCTTTTTGTCGTTTAGTAAAACGCTTCATAGAAAAAGATTCCTTTTGTATAAAAGTAAAAGTCAAAGGGGTTTATACACCATATAAAAGAAAGTTGTGTATAAAACGAAATATGCCTCAATGAAAGGAGATTGAGACGAAGTCCCTTACCTCGGGTCCGACTTGACTCGATCGTTCTTTAACATCCTGAATAATAAACTTGAGTTAATTTATACTTGATTAAGAACCTTTTTAAAGTTCATTATTCCTTTTATATCACTTATTTCCATGTTATAAACATTATGTAACCATTTAAGTTAATAATGTTTGTTTTGTCAATATTTGGTTCTTAAGTCGAAAGTGGACTTCTTACAATTACATGTTGTTCGTGTGGTCAAAGGTTATTTATATCTAGAATGACATTCCTGATTTGGATATCATATATATCATATATATCCAGCATATACATGTATTTATAATATTACATAATTATTTAGAGGTAAGAAATGAAATGCACCGTTCACGGAGACGGTAAGTCGTACGTACGCATCAACGCTACTTTCATTTCTTTATCATATTAATGGAATTAAAACTAAATGAGAGGTATGTATATTTTAATTCCAGAATTATATTCATCATTTAGATATACTATTCATTATATATATATCCATTATATACATGTACTTTTAATAGTACATTACATTTGGGGATAAGAAATGAAATGCACCGTTCATGGAGACGGTAAGCTGTACGTACGCATGAACGCTACTTTCATTTCTATCTCATACTTTAATGGAAAGAAATAATAATGATATAGAGGTATATTATAATTCCAGTATAACATCATATATAATAACTTTAAATCCATCCTTTACACGTCCCACATATGGCATTAACGAATCACATCACTTGAGGGGGCGGTAGTCCGCACTTCCTTAAATGAAGATATCGTGTTTACCCATAATGGAAACCATAAAGGTATGCTCAAAATGAAAAAAAACAGAAGCTTAAAGAAAAAATAAACATATTATATATCATATATAAAAATAGTGACACCATAATGGCCACCTTTGAAGGTGTTAAATGAGTATTGAACAATCATCGTTTCGGGAGGCAGAATTTCGCCATCCACGGAAACCGTATGTTCTTTAACCATTTGATGTAGTTGTGTGAGAGTGTAGCTCGAATAAATCTTATAACAACATCCTAGTATATTGTAGATACTGGTGTTGTTACAAAAGAAGTAAAATAAAACAAATGAACAAGAGAGAATGAATTACCTTTAAAAGTGTAACTCCTTTTGATTTGAGCCTAAAGGCTTCCTTTGAAAGGATTCTTCCCAAAGGGAATACTCTAGTATGAGGAGAGGGATGTGGAGAGAGTAATTGGGCAGGGTTTGGCCGAGCCAAAGGCTTGAGGAGTGTGTGTAATGAGGTAGAGGTGGGGGCCTTTTATAAGAGGAGAGGAGGGGCACTTTTGGAAGGTAAATAAATATTACTTTATTTGAAAATGTGTTTCGGTTTTAAAAGGTCCCAAATTGATAAAATTAGTGGATAAGGTGATAAGGGTTTGAAATCCACCCATCCAATAAGTTTTGGACATATGTAGTTCATAGATTTTACATTATCTTTCCATTTTATTTAAATCGTTAAATAATGAGGTCATCGCTGTATCATCATGATGTCATAAATAATTTAATTTATTTAGTGTCTAAAAATTATAAAAAAACTACTATGATGTAGGAAATCTTTTTAGCTTTCCAATGACTATTTATAATCAAAACTCTGACTTGTATAACCCCATTTAAAAATTGTTTTAGTAAAACATATCATGTTTGTGTCATTTTTACTTTTACATTAAATAAAAAGTTATTTATGTCATTTCCCAACCAAAGTGGCTCCATGGGGTCCCCAAGTTGACCCATGGCTTTTCTTGGTCGGCCATGACACAAACAATGAGGGTAGGACATGTGTCAAGCTCATTTCATATTATTAAAGCATTATTTATACCTTAAACTACACTAATTACCACTAATCGCGATTAAGAACTTAATAAGTTACTATTCACCAAAAAATTATTATAATCTCATTGAACCACATTTTACTTCTTAATGACAACCATGTATGTCGGATTTTTGAAATTCAAAACACAATGATGGCAAAATTTCATTTAAACGGAAAATCAGTCTTTATAAGTACCACTTAGTGGTTTCACTATTCATCAAAAATTGAAGTTTTTCAGAAAATTACCAAAAATTCACCCTAAGCTATATTTGATATTAAGAATTCAAAAATGAAGACTATTTTACAAAATTCAAAACATATAAGTCACATTAATTAATTTAATAATTATTTCCCGTTGTCAGAGCAAATAGCGTGTTTTTATGAAACAATAAGTATCAAAAGATTGACACTGGTTTAAGTCCGATTTCAAAGTGAAATTAATTCCAATGACCACTATTGGATTTAATTGTAAAAATATTTTCTAATTTCACTTTAAAACCAATTCAAAATATAATCTAATCATATAAATAAATTAGATTAAAAATATGTTTTGAATTAAAATACAACATTTTACACTATTCATTAAAAAAATGAACTTTATCAGAAAGGTACCAAAAATTTACACAAAGTAAATTTTGATTTCCCAATTCTAAAGAAGAGTTATATTTGGTCCAATAGAATTTATAAGACCGATCAAAACTATATTTAATGACGGTTCTCCGTCAAAAGGTGATAAGTGGACCTTTCGTGAAAATTAGGGTATAAATGCCTAAAATTGAACTCTTTCCGTATTTTAAGCCTTTATCTTTTATTGGGTAAATGTAAAAACATTTAAAACCATATATAATCATATTTTAGTTATTTATATCCATTCCCTCCAGTACAACGGCTACTCGTTAACTAACATTTAAAATAATATTATTTTATTACTTGTGTGCAACGTAAGTTTTCAAAGAAACTCATCGTTGCGTACCGAGTACGCTATCAAACATAGAAACCCCTTTTAATTAAAATTAATATTTAATTCGTAAATATTAATAAATATGAAAATTCTTTATTCTTTATTTACCTGGGATGTTACATATATATATGTACCATCATTATTATCATCATTAGAGGGTATATTCTCCCCATTATCACCTAATTAGACCCTCACTTCTAGTCGACAACCTTTGGTGTACAAGGAGGTACACCTAAGGCCCAATGGAAAACGGGTCTGGAGCACTGTTTGAGTGGAAAATGGGTTGGGGTGCTATAAATGTTATTATAGTGGGTTTTTGTGGGTTTTTCCATGAAGCATCATAAGGATTAAGTACAACATGGTAACCATGTTTGGGTGGTTGCAAATTGTATCAAATGATTTTTTTTATTTTGGTCTTACTATTTGGGTTATGGTAGACCAAATATTATGATGTAGTCAGAAGTGGGTAAATAATTCATGTTTTGGGGCCTACAATCCCATGCATAGGGGAAAAACCAATTTTCCAGGGGTGGAAAATTGATGTTCTGCTTTGTGATTTTACATCTGATTGATTTCCTATAATGAACTCATGTTTTATCAATGGAATTATCTTATTATAATTATTTCTTATAGTATAATCACATAATATTACTTATAGAACACAATACAAACCTTATAAATAAAGAATGAGTGAAATAAAAGGTATCTCTTGAAGTTAAGGAATATATACCGATGAAATTGTAACTTGACCTTTGGAATAGTAATATGGCCCATATGAATAGTAAACTGACCAATGTAATTGTAGCCTCTCCAATGAAAGTATAAATAAAATTTATCCATATTATATGTGACACTGTGATATAATTATATCATAGTATAAGTAAATAATTTTTTTTAAAATTATTAACAAAGTGTTGGTATTTTATAACTCTTGTATATTTAATTACAATTTTATGATTAATTTAATAAATTAAAAGAAAATTTATTTTCATAAAATGAATTAATAAATTATTATTTTGATGTATTATGATCATAATATAATTTTATGAGACCGCAATTCATTTTTCAAAGTGTTAGAAAACAAGTTTTAATTTTAAAATTTAAATTTTTTCAAGTACATTATGATTTTAATTAAAAATTAAACTTATCATATTTAGATAATTATTTTTGAAAAATGAATTTTATTTTTGGATTATACATGTTAAAAAGTTATTAGGTTGATTTTTTGGTTTTTTTATGAAATACTTTATTTTTTTATGAATAGTAAAATATGGTAATTTACTGTATATATACCTTATGAGTTAGATACACTATTTATAATATCATGGATGATTTAAGAAGCCTTGGTTTGAACTCACGTGATCTATTTACTATTTTTTTATAATAATCAAGACTATTCATAGTCTTGAGCAAAAATATTAAACTAATGATTAAAATAATGAGAAACACCGCCTCTCCTCCAATATAAAAACCACCCCCCCCCCCCCCCCTCTCTTCACTCCTCTCAAGACTTGTTCCTAGTCCAAATTTTGTTCAAATATTTTCCTAATACCCTCTCCCATGTCTAGGATCTCTTTGTCTCATAAAAATACCAAAACCACTCTTCTAAAGAGGCTCTTAAGGAAGATATATTCAAGAGGTAAATTCCTCTTTTTATTTCTTTTATTTTCTTTCAAGTTCCTTTCTTTCTTTTTCTTTCCTCACCTCATTTCATCCAAATGTTATGATAACTCCAGTACCTTAAATGTACTATAATTTTATTATGATAATGGAATAATTCATCATCATCTCTCATTTCCCCTCCTTTTATACTAGAGATGAAAACATCATCTGAGATGTGTAAATTTATCACATTCAAGGACGACAGGTTTTCAATTTCTATTACCATATTTAATTCTGGTTATGTAACTATTTTTATGGTTGAACAAGAATATAATATATTTATTATATCTTATTTAAGGTTTTGTAATATTTTGTACACATTATAATAATCTATAAAGAAAAGTGTGTTCGTTGTGATCAAAAACTGCCAATTAACCAAAACGGTTATCATTAAATTTTTATATAATAATTGATATTCACTCAAAATAACCAAATTAATTTTATAACCATATAATATTATGTATGTTTACTAATAAAATATAACTCCAATTATGGATAACCATTCTCATCTTATATGTTTATCCTCACATGTATATAAGTAAACCAATCATGAAAACCAAGGAAACAAACGCTCCCAAACAATGAAATTGAACCTCTTAACCAATCAAAAAGGTCATGAATGAACTTAATAAGGATATAATAAATAAATTACATGAAAAATAGGTTCTATAAATACTAATTAATGAATTTAATTTGGTTATCCAAGACATTATGATCAAGTGAAGAACACCTTCGGGCTTAAGGTAAAGGATTCTACCCGAACCTCCATTATTCCTACAAGTTGCTCTATCTTACTCTGAATGGCCCGAAGGCCTTCTTTTTTATTTTATTATAGATAATCCCATTTTAAGGGTTGAAGGGGAACCCGTACATGACCTGTAGGCCCAATTCACAAGGCCCGACATGACCCGCAATACGTGACCCGAAGGCCCAGGGGCATACCATGCCCATACATGACTTGTAGGCCCAGCCCACTAGAACTATCCCTCCCCAGCGTCTTGCATCATTGATCACCTTAGCTCCCCACCTTGCATTTCTGGTCGTCTAGCATTGCCCCGTACAAAGCTGCACGGTGCCTGGTCCTGATGGCGGCTGTCATACCCTCTCATTCTTCCAATCCGGTTAGCTCTGCATCTGGTGGTTGCTACTCCTATTGCTTTGATCCTCTTTTGGGGCCTATTCTATGTGAACTGGGATACTCCATGGTCTACGTGACCCAAAGGCCCTATGGCCCGAAGGCCTTTGATGACTCGAAGGCCCTGGAGACCTGTAGGCCCAAACCGGTGGCCTGAAGGCTCAAATTCTTACCCAATTTAAAATACATTATATCTTCTATTTTAAGCCATCATTGTTTTTATAAAATCAGTATTTTTAATATTAATACCTTCTCGGTTCACTTATGGTTTTATATAAAAGATTATTCTTTTTTCTATTTTAAATGGTCTTTAGTATTTTCCTTAAAACTACACTAAAATGTTTTAATGATAAAATTTCTTAAATATTATTATTACATGTTGTAAATTATGTTTTACATCACATACCATTATTTATTCCTATTTTACCTTATTAATGTCCATATATGTTTTAATTCCTTTCTTTCATGGATACTTTTATGATATTCTCATTTATTATGATTTATGACATGATTTTGATATCCATTTCTTTCAATGGGTACCCTTATGTTTATGTATGATTGATCATATATGATTGATTATGTGGAAAACATATTCATGAACTTGTTAAGACAGGTGTGCCTATATATCTATCCAATTCATTGGTTAAAGTTTAGTATCATGAGATGTTATGTGCAACGGTCTTGGTGTTTATCCTTGACTCATGCTCCATGTGCAACTGTCTTGGTGGTTAGCCTTAACATGTGCTCCTCTATGTGCAATGATCCTTGAATGAGGATAAATTCATTTTTTATGTTTCATCCACATTAATATGTTTATATGATCCCATGTTTATATTTTATACTTTCATATGATCAATATTGTTCCATGCCTTTTTATATCATTATTTCATGCCTTCTAATCCATATTCTAAAGCTTTATTCTTATGTTTATTCCCTTATTGAGATTTTTAGCTCATCTATTTTTTCATGTTATCCCCAGGTTATCCTATGAAGTTGTATGAGCATGATGGAACTTAGGATATCAATATGTATATTTAATAAAATTTTCTTTTATGATGTTTAATTTTGTACCTAGTCTTCCAAGACACTAGACTTTACGATCCTGGTCTTATAATTTGATGTTTAATTAAGCTTAAAATCATGTAATGATATGAGTAAAAGGCTGGGGTCACTATATTTCCACCTCTATTGGCACAATTGGGTGTGATGTATATCTATTATATGGTTTTGATACTTGGCCCTATATGGAAGGGGAGGATTATTCATGAATCATTATAGGAACTTAGGCTCATATGATGTCTGTATTTTCTTGGGATTTTCATTGGGAACCTGGAATTCTCTAAGAGGGGGTTGGTTTTTTAAATTGTCAACAAAGAAGCTAAATAGTGTTTTCCTTCTTATCCTCTTTGGTGTCATTCTACTCATCCAACCCAAGCATGTGGTTCCTGATGAGATCAGATGTGATACTATGCATGTATTATATACGGGCTTGAATCTGTTATAAGTAGGTGGGGAAGATAGAGGAGGTGTGTAACAACCTAGAATTTTATCAATGAAATTTCCCTTTATATAATTATTTCATATAGTATAAAGCACATACAAAACATAGAGAACCCAATAAAAACATTATTCTCATAAATGAAGAATTATACTTTAGTCATAAAACAAACCAATAAGAATTCCAAATATTATAGCAGGATAATAAATAGAAAATAAGATAATAATAATAGGAAAATTTGGATCTTTTCGATCCACTAAAATGATTTCACTCATGAACAAAACTGTAGAAATAAAAAATAATGTTAATAATAAAATATTCATTTAAAATATAAAAGTATATAGAACCTTGGGAAAAATAGAAGTGATTTGTGAATGGAATTAGAGATATTTATAAGAAGTAGTGAACCCTTATGATTGTTAGAAATATGAATATTAGAATAGTAACCTGGCTATTGGAATAGTAATGTGATCATTAGGAATTTTAATTTTTCTGTTATAATATTAAACTCATCTATGAAAGTATAAATAAAATTTACATATTTTATAAATGAAATTATGATATATTTATATTATGGAATAATTAAATAAATGTTTTAAAAATGATAAATTAAGTGTTGGTATTTTTATGAAACATAAATGTTTATTTACAATTTTATAATTAATAAAAATATTTAAAAGAAAATTTATTTTCATAAAATGGATTCATAAATTAATAGTTTATTTTATTATAATTATAAGATAATTTTATGAGACCTTAATTTATTTTTCAATGTTTCATAAAATCGGTTATAATATTAAAATCGATATTTTTCAAATAAATGAGGATTTTAATTAAAAATTAAATTTATAATATTCATAAAACTATTTTCATAAAATTAAGTCCCTTTTTTAAATTTACAATTTGAAAAATGATTAGTGTGTATTTTTGTGATTTTTCTAAAATAGTTGAATTTGTGGTGGATAGTGAAATACTATAATTTATGGTATTTAACAAATACATGGATTTTTGAGTCATGAATGATGTATAGATGATTTAAGAACCCATTATTTCAAAATATCCTAAACCATTTGATATATTTAGTCATAGGAATCAACATTATTTATAGTCTTGATCCAAAATAATAAACAAATTGATAAAATAATAAAAAATGACCCTCTCCTGTGGCTTTAAATACCACCCCTTATCCTCAAACCTCCTAGGACTTGTATCTTGTTTTAATTATTCCAAATTCCATTTAAAATCCCCTATCAGAAATCCAAGATCTGATGGTCTCAAAAAAAAAGACCAAACCCAAGTGCATTAAGGAGCTTCTCAAGGAGACAATATTCAAGAGGTAAAATCCTCTTTCTTTCTCTTTTAAATTCTTTCTTTCTTCTACCTTATCCTCACCTACCCTATCCAAAATAGGATCATAAATCCATTATCATATATATATTGTAAATTTATTATGTTAATGTAATATCCATCATCAAATCTCTTCTCTTATCCTTTTATTCTAAAAATTAAAACATCACTCGTGGTGTGTCAATTCACCAACTTCATGGACGATGAGTTTTCCTTTTTCATTAACTCCTTCAAGGTTGGTCATAAAACCATTTTTATGGTTAAAAAAGATTATAATATATAAATTATAACTTATTTCATATTCTGGAACCAATATATAAAAATAATATTTAATTACACGATACTATTTTATGATGTTCCTAAAAACCGCCAAAATAAACTAATCAATTTTCATTAACATTTTATCTAATAAATCATCCTCATATCAGAAAAAAAATGATATATGGGACCATTTAAAATTATGGAATTATATTAATACCATTTCATTCCACTTCTATATTTTTTTCTTCCATTTTAAAATAACTTACATAATTTACAAAATTAAACCGACCATGAAATCCATGAAATGAATTCTCCTAAAATGAAAAAATTAAATATTATAACTCATCAAAATTTCCATAAATGAACTTAATAAAATTATAATAAATAAAATATATGTTGATTCTATTTTGAATTAAATTATTAATTAATCTAATTTTATTATCCATTTCATTAAGTGAAAGTACAGAACACATTCGTACATAAGCTAAGGGATCTCTCATAACCTCCAAATTACCTTTGGGTTATGCTTTATCACTCTTTACACTAATGTATTTATTTATTATTCTTATATAATATACTATATAAACTAAAGTTGTGTGTTTCTAGATATATGTGTCACCACTTCGGTATTCCATGTCCCTCCCCCACTTTCTTCATTTTCATTTCCCTCTATCCAGACTCGCTCGTGCTTGTGATTTACCTCGACAACTCCTAGGGTTTCAGTCGCAATACCCCTCCAATCTATCTACAGATCCCTCAAAACAACTATTCCATCATGATCCTGATTTTGATCCCCCTCTACTTCAGTTACTAGGGTTCCCATTCATGATACCTCTCCACTCTTCCTACAGTTCCCACATAACACCTATGTCATTCTGCTCTAGATTTTGATCATCTTTGACATCGTTTCCTCCTAGTGACTCCCCTCATATCATCCTACGGTTCTCTTATATTAACATCAGTGTTGTTATCCCACTAACTCCTTAGAGTAAATCCTTCCTCCATTTGAAACCAATCTCATTCCATCGCATCAAATCCCCTATGACTCGTAACTTCTATCAGGTCTTCCTACGGTACCCACTAAATTTTTACTGTTGTATCCTCCACACCCTGCAACCTATTTAAAAATTTCTTCATAGTGAAACTACTTTTTCATCTTTTGTACTCATCTCTTTCTGCTAAAATGGCTTTTGGCCGATGTTCTGCTCGCTCTGTAATAGTTCCCAGAATCTCTTCAGCTTATCCACTGTTCGTCAACATAACAGGCTTCTATTCCCTCAAAGAAATTACAACGGATCGTTCTGCATAAAGTAATATGTTCTTCCATACTTGTATGTACTTTTAATTTTATGAATTTTTTATATATTTCCCCAATATTCTTTATATCTGTCTCCAGTAATTTATTCTACCATTCAACAGAAATTGTATTTTTATTATCCATCAGGTCTTCCTATAGTACCCACTGAATTTTTATCGTTGTATCCTCCATGCCCTGCAACCCATTCAGGAATTTCTCCACAGTCAATCTACTCTCGTGTCTGAAGTAGCCATCTCTTTCCTATAAATAAAATTTCATCCAACATGTTGTTCTACCTACAATAGTTCTTGTAATCTCTTTAGCTTCTCTGGTACATCCATTGTCCATCAACATAATACACTTATATTTCTTTGAAGAAATTGCATCGAGTCATTCTGCATGCAGTAATTTGTTCTTCTAAACTTGTCTATACTTTTAATTTTATGAATTTTTTATATTTATCCCTAATATTTTTTTATATTTGTCTCCAGTAATTTAATATTCCATTCAACATCAATTGTATTTTGAAGTAGTGATTTATTTTTAATTTAGTTGTATTTTTTATTTTTCATTTAATTTTTATTATCCATCTTATAGTACTTATGTTTGTAATGTGTTTCATATCAATATTATTTTTATGTTTTCTCAAGGAAACACATAAAATTTTAGATCAATAAACACGTAAAGCTAAATACAAAAACATATAACTAAATACCATCGGACATTTTTTTAATCATTGATTTATTGTTAATAAATATATTTATTATACTGGTCATTGATAATTCTATAAATGTGTTCAATTACATGTTTAGTCAACTTGAAATTTTTCTTTCCAATATATATTACATTCACTATTATCATAATTATTCATAGTATGGTTTTCTTGAACACCTTGAAAATTTAATAAGAAGAAAAACAATTCAACCATGTAATACCTGTCAACATCCAGAGATACAAGATTTCAGAGGAGACTACTAAGAAAGGAATGAAAAAAAGGTTGTGAGTTACAAATTGTTTTTACTTTATAATATTCTACTCTTTATCATTATTTCAGTATATATATTTACTATATTAGCACAATATCAGTTTCAAAATCTACTGTAAATTATTCTATGATATATACTGAGCTATATTCTACTCCAATAATTGAACCACTACCAAAACATGGTTGCACTCATATAGGAACACACATTTCATTATCACCTATATCTATTAATGGTTCGTTCATTATAAATTTATCAGTAAAATATATCTGATTTTATACATCATTTCAAACTACCACATATTAGTCAAATTTATCTTCTTTTTGCTTGATAGTGCCTTAAGAAAGTGCTACTTTTTCAACCATATCAATTAAATCAAGCAAGAAAAAACAGGGACCGGATTACATAGTTCAACATGTTGTTCTATTTTGTAAGTATGATGTCAATGTACTCTGTTGAACAAAATTTTTGTTATATAATCCATGTATTTATGAACTAATTATTTGTTCATTAATTTTGATAGATTTAGTGAATGATAATAATATTCTTATTGATTCATCCCTTTCCTCCACATCACATTAAGCATAACTCATACATTTTCACATTTTCTTTCATGTTAATTAAATTTTATTTCCTACGCATTCCCCTTCTAACATATATTGTTTTAATAATACTATTATCGATGAGTATAATTATTTTTCATGAATAGGTATTTATTTTTTATTTAGATACCACAAGGCTTATACAACACACCCAAAAAATATAATATATAATTCATTAGTGGTGTAGATTTCAGGATATATTCGTTTTGGAAGAAAAATCACACCACAATAAGATTTTTCATTCATAAAGTAGAAAGGAGGCTATGTTTCAAGATAAAACCTACACTATAAAGAAATTTAAGGTGAATGTTTGGAATGATTATTATTTTGAGACATTCACTCTATAAGTGACATTAAATGAATAGAAATATATAGAATAAGGTGAATGTTTTTCATGATTATTATTTGGATACCTTCACTCAATAATTTTTAAATTTTTATTCTTATTAGTTATGTGTAGCGTGAATTAATCCATGTTTCCCTTTCCATGCTTATGTGTTATATGTGTGCCATAAAATTTTTAAAAGTTTCATTTCATATGTCACCTTCTTTCAACTACTAAAAATTAGACATTAACACTCGTCTTCCATTTTATATGTGGCTCCCTCATTACTTTTTTTGGAACCATTTTTCAAGAATCATAGCATACCAATTCACCTTTGTCCTTGATTTACTATTGAAGTATTCAACAATTCAAACTCCCAAAAGGGAATAATATTTTATCACCTAAGAATACATTTTGAAAGGAAAATTCATTAACACCACCATTAATAGTGTATATATAATGTTTACTTAATAGTTATTTGAGCATTTTTCTTCATCAAAACTTTTCTTGATACTGAAATATCTTTTATTTCATAAAAAATGTCAATTTTCAGATTTTGATATTTATTCTTATCTCCCATATTTCATTCAAACTTTTGATTTTTACAATTCAATATTCATTAATATTTAATCTTATTTTTAAACATTATTGTATTTGTAAATAAACATGTAGGAAGATTTTGAAGTTGAAGGTCACAATGTGATTGAATCATTCTACAACTTCAAGTGATTACCAATTACTAATAAACTTCTACAAATATAAACATCAAAATTTATGATGAAATATTAACCAACAATTTATTATTATCAATTAAATTTTATCTTTTTCTTTTTTTCATTTTTATTATGAAAACCACTATCCTTTATTTTAGTTATCACTTCATATTTCATTGCACAAAATCTTGTTTTTTAAATGTTCTTTCAAATGTATTATATTAATGTAATTGAGATCTCCATCCTCAAAAAAATAAAAAAATAAAACTCCATTCCTTTAAATTTATCCTTTCTATTTTCTACTATTTCAATGATGTCTTCATATTTTCTCTACTTTTATTGTAATATTATGTGTCACTAATTTGTAATTTTAATAAAGTCAATATAAATGTTCATTTTTAACTTAGATAAATAGTATTATTTTATATAAAATAATCATTGATTCATATTGACATCTGAATGCACGGGTGAATACTAGTTATTATAATTTTTTTGCATATATTCCAAAATTATGTAACCATATTAATTTATTCTTCTTTTATAGGGAAATATATATTTAAAAAGGTTCCCTTATCAATTATTTTCGATAAGAAAGCCTGATTAAAGGGAAATTCTCTATTTCTTACTCATTTTCAAGTACACTCTATAATCTGTTTTAAGCCACCATTATTTTTATAAAATAACTAATTTTATCATGAAAAAAATACCTTATCTAATTTATGGTTTTATACAAACAATTATTCATTTTTCATCTTTAAATACTCTCTAATATTTTCCCTTAAACTGCACTAAAGTGGCTCATTTCTAAAATTTCTTAAAAACTCTTTTTATATGTTTTCACTTTATTTGGATATAATTTTTCATGATCTATTCCTATTTTAACTTGTTAATGTCTAATTATTATATAAATATATTCATTCATATACACCATTATGATATTCCCTTTGGTTATGTCTTATGACATGATTATGATATTCTTTATGATTTATTTTCTATGTGGCATACATATTCATGAACATGTTATGATGGGTGCAACAAGATAGTGCTCTAATGAATTAGGTAATGTTTAGTCTCATGATACAACATGTATAGTATTAGGGAGTAAACTTAATCCATTATGGGACTTTATCCACCATGTGATATAATCTCAGCAGTTAACCTCGACTCATTTTTATGTCATGTTATATGTTTCTGCCACATTCCTATGGTTACATGATCACATGAACTCATATTCTATATGTTATACCTCCATATGTTTATTCATGTGTTATGCCTTTTATGTCATAATGTAATTCCTTTTAACTCATGTGTTATGATTTCTTCATATGTTTATTCCCTTACTGCGATTTTTAGCTCATCCCTTTATCTATGCATTACCCATGATATCCTATGCATATGTAGGACCTCAAAAGAAGTTAGTATCTCATTATGGAAGATTAATATAAATATGTTTTATTTTATTTCCATGTTTTCAATTTTATGTACCATGTTTTACAAATATACTAGACTTTATGATCCTTGGTTTGTATTTGATGGTTAATTATGCTTAAAATAGTGTATTAATATGTGTAAAGATATAGGGTCATTGTAGTTGGTATCAGAGCATGGTCTAGTTATTTTTGGATATTAGGACTAGAAAACTTTAGAAAGAACCCTAGGGATAATTCTATCATCATGGATAACCTATATTGAAACATAGGGAATCACAAGTTAGGATATACCTTTCATTTACAAATTTATCCTTTTATATTCAAAGTTTCCTTTTTATATACTTATTAGATCAGTATTCAAGACCCCTATTAGTATTTTATTTCTCTTAGTTAATTATGAGAAATAGAATAACCCATGCCAACAATAAATTTAATATGCAATGTGATGATGGCCCTAATGAAATTCCAAATATGATGGGAATGGGATCCCAAAACTTCATGACAGTACTAAAACAATTAGATCAAGTTTTGGATAATAACTTGAATCATGTGGAATTACCTATTTCTATTATGAAATAGAAATTTGTGGTCAAATCCTTTATGAAATAAAGGAATCATATATTTAGTTGATATTATGATCCCCTCATCGTAGAATAATTTATTAACTCCATTGAGAAGATATTCTATATCCTCTAATGCTCAGAAGAATAGAAAGTTGTGGTGGAGGTTTATCATTTTGATGTGGAAGATGATCATTAGTGGAAAATAATCAAAAAAAAGTATAAGGAGGAAATTGATTCCATATATTAGAAAGGATTCAAGAAAAAAAATCAATAAATATTTTCTCAAAAATCTATGTCTTAAGATGGATAGGGATTTCCTCTGACTAAAGAAAAAGGAAGACGATTTTATTAGGTTGTATGAAGAAAATGTCACAAGACTTGAAAGATACACCTCTTTCTTTTTCATGAACACTGAAATCAAAGTGGATCACATATTTAGTGAACTAAAGTTGAGTCTATGAAAATCCTTGGCGATTTGAGACTTTGAAATCTATGAGGAGACTGTATTTTGTGCCCTAAAGGTTGAAATGGAGATCAAAGACTCTCAGTGGTCTCATGGACCCAGAGATGAAAAGAGTAGAATAGAGTTTAATATTGGAGGATCAACAGATAAATCCCATGAAGGAAAGAAAAACCAACTTCACACATGTCAAAATTGTGAGAAGAAGTATCTTAGAAGCTAACTAAGGGGAACCAGGAGATGCTTCAAATGTGGAAGATAGGTTCATCAGGATAATTTTTTTCTAAGAGATTTAAAGAATCCCACTAATGTGAAAGATTAAAGTAATGTCCATACCAACACCACTCATCTTGTATTATAGTGTTTCAATTACAAGTAACATGGAAATTATGCGATCCAATTCCCTAAGACAAGGGTTGTTAGAGGAAATCAATAATAGTAACCTCTAAGGTAGAAAGGAAGGGAATATTCCTTCACTACTACTGATGTGGAGCCCAAAAATGATTTAGTGATAGGTATGCTGGTTATTAATTCAAGAATAGAGAACGTACTTTTTGATTATGTCTCTACACATTATTTTATATCTTGTAAGTTTAGTAAAATTATTCAAACACCACCTCAAAATATGATGGTTGAGTTATCTATGAGAACATTAAATGTGGAAATTATTGTATCTAAAGTATATAAATCCTACATAGTTGGTTTTTATAGATTGAACCTCCTAGAAAATATCTTCTTACTTCCTTTAGTAAATTTTGATGCTATATTGGGATTGGATTGGCTATCTTTATACAAATCCAACATCAACTATTAGAAAAGGGAAATAACTCTTCACATTCCAATGCATCCTCTAATTCAATACAAGTGTAAGGAGGAGGATGAATTTCCTTAAGAATCATTATATCGACTATGGATATTATTTCCTTATGAACAAAAATATCTAACTCAAATGATTGATAAAAAGGAGAGAATAATACTTGAATACATGCCCATTGTGAGGGACTACACTAATGTGTTCCACAAAGAATTTTCTGGTCTTCCTCCTGACCGAGAGGTTGATTTATCAATTGAACTTATTCCTAGATCTCTTACTATAACAAAGACTCCTTATAGAATAGAAACTATTGAGTTCGAATAACTTAATAAGTAGTTACAAGAGAATATATACAAGGGTTTCATATGCCTGAGTGATTCACTGTGGGGTGCGCCAGTCCTAATTTTCAAGAAGGATAGATCAATGCACCTATAAATTGATTATTGTGAGATCAACAAAATCAGGATAAAGAAAAAGTATCCCCTGCCATGGATAAATGACTTATTTGATCAACTACATGGGGAAAAATGCTTCTCTAAGGTGGACCTTGATTCAGGATATCACCAATTAAATGTGAAGAAGGATGATATTCCTAAGACTACCTTTCGAACAAGGTATGGAAACTATGAGTTCATAGTGATTTCCTTCAACTCACTAGTCTTTTAGAAATTTTCATGGAATTAATGAATAGAGTCTTTAAATATTACCTTCATAAATTTATGGTAGTATTTATTTATGATATTCTGATATTCCCTTAGAGTAATAAGGAGTATGAGGAGTATATGAATATTGTGCAAAAACCTTTGAAAAGGGAGAAAATATATTCAAAGTATAGTAAATGTGAGTTTTGGATGGAGGAAGTATCATTATTGTGGAATGTTATCATCGGTAAAGGAATATCTATGGACCCTTCTAAGAAAAAGTTAATTGAGGAGTGCCCTAGACCAGTATCTATAACAGAGATCTGTAGTTTCCTTAGTTAAGGTAGATATTACTTATGATTTTTGAGGAACTTCTCATGATTGTCAAACCCATTAACCAAGCTGACTCGTAATGGAGTAAAGTTTTTCTGGACTAGTGAATGAAAAGACTGCTTCAAAGAGTTTAAAAAGAGACTTATCACTACACTGTTACTTATACTATCGAAAATTGGGGAACTCATTGTGGTATGTAGTGATGCTTCAAGTAAGGTCCTAGGTTGTGTACCAATTAATAATTATAAAGTGATATCATATGCCTCAAGGAAGTTAAAAGTTCATGAGCAAGACCATCTCATGTATGATCTAGAGTTAGCGGTTGGTATCTTTGTGTTAAAAATCTGGCAGTATTATCTCTATGGGGAGAAGTGTTAGATATATACTAATAATAATATCCTATAATATATATTCACAAAGAAGAAGCTTAATATGTGCAAGTGAAGATGGTTAGAGCTCATCAAGGACTATAACTACTCAATCCACTACCATACTGGTGAAGCAAATAAAGTGGAAGATATTCTAAGTATAAAGAATCATTTAACTTTATCAATGATGAGAATTTAAAGGATTAAAACTTCTTAGACATGAAAAGGATGAACATGATAATCATTAAGTTAGGAACATCATCAATCCTTTCTCAAATGATTGTTCAACTATCCCTTTTAGATAATATAAAGGATGCTCAAAGAGATGATGTGGAAATTCAAAATAAGGTGGAAGCTATTAGAAAATAGAAATCCTTAAAGTTAAAAATTTATGAGGATAGATTCATAATATTTGGATCATGATTATGTGTACCATCCAATTAGGAGATAAAGAAAGAGATTATGAATGATGTGTATATCTTAACCTTCTCTATTCACCCAGGGAGCACAAAGATGTATTGAGATCTCTAATATCACTATTGGTGGGACAATAGGAAGAAGAATATCGATGAATATACATCAAATTTTCTGGAATGTCATTAAGTGAAGGCTAAAAGGAAAATATTATAAGGGGACGATGCAACCATTACCCATACCAATATAGAAATGAGAAAAAATCACCATGGACTTTATCATGAAACTTTCGAAGACATCTGTAGGAAATAATGTAATATGGTTTGTTGTATATCACCTTACAAATATACCTCACTTTATTGTAATTCAAGATGACTTCTCACTTGATCATATTGCACAGATATACATCAGGGAAGTTGTGTGATTTCATGGAGTACCATTATCGATTGTATCCAATTGAGATCTGATATTTACCACTTTGTTCTGGAAAAGTCTCCAACATGCTCTAAACACTAATTTGAACTTTATTATGCCTTATCATCCTCAAACTAATGTAAATAACACCAAAAATTATTATTTTTATTTCAAAATCACTTTTACAAAAAAGTGGGAAACCAACATTCAGGATGCATAAGGATCAAACCTCAAAAGAAATTTTCATGCCATTCTAAAATAAATTAAAATGGTTAGAGTTTTGTACCATGAATAATCATCATTCGATGGAGGTAACCTCCATATTTGGGTTTTCCTTAATGAGATACTCAAAAAAAATCCATCTTATCCCAAGTTTTCACATGTTCCTTGAGGTTGGTTTTCCCTTAGTTGAAGCCGCGAATCAAGATCCTATTCTATTTATCAATTTAGGATCATTTCTCTCAATTCATACCAACTTGTAATGGCATTTCAAACATTTTTTGTGAATACTCCTCTGAGATTTTGATCACGAAATACTCTTCAATAATTTATTCCTTAGAATTCATGAGGAGCTTCTAGTTGATCTCTGATTCCACATACTCCTTGTCATCATTTTCCAGATCAAAGTCACTCGGATCCCCTGACTGGTTTAAAATAGCCTCTTCATGAGGGGAGGCTTCCATATTTTCCTCGACTGCATAAACCAACCCATTTTTAGGGGTCCTAACTTTCCTAGATGCCCTTTTAATTGGAAGGCTAGGTAAATTGGAATAATCATTTCGTCTTTGCGGCTTCCACACATACTCAATAAACCCATCAGCATTCAAGATTGTGTTTTTACCTTTATTTGAAGAGAACCTAAGATAATATTCTGTAATTGTGGTACCTTTGGACATAAAGGACCCATATTTAGAAGGTGAGTCATCATACAGTCCTTAAAATTGGTTCCCAAGTTCGATGGTGAAACCGCTTTTTAGAGAACCCGGCTTGTTCATAGTATACAATCCATCCCCTTGGGAAGGTTTCTTCACATTTAGTCCTTGAGTACATGGAAGCACAAAAGGCTTATGGGTTTGATTAGCCACACCTGATGAAATAACAGCCTCAAAAAATGAGGAAGGGGAGGTTCCACTACTACCATCAGTTTCCATCCTTGACTTTGCGCTATTAAAATTCTGAAGGCAGCTGATAGGTCCATCCTCACAAGGCTCCTGTATAGAACCAACAGTCTGATATTTTCTACCTACTGGGAATCCATCGACAACCTATTGGAACACCTCATTGTTAGTAGAATAGATACCATTAAAAGAAACCTCAGCCTAATCCATGAGATTAACAATATCTACAACATTTCCTCCTCATGTGCTATGCGTACCCTGAATACTCAGCCTAAGATTAGCCAAATCCTGTCTCTAACGAGCAAAGATGTTTGTCACCTTTAGATCTGAAGTCTTTGTGCTAGCCTTTCTTAGAATAGAATCATCAGGTGTTGAACCAGAATGGGTAACAGGCCTGTCTGATGTCTCAAACCCAAAATTTTGTCACTGGATAGCTTACTGCTGGTTTCCCTGATGACAGAAATCAACCAGATGCCCCAACCGATTACAGGACAAACATTAATTAGTCTAGGACTCAAAAACCACCCTTTTATTCTATTGGAAGTCTTCTCCAACCGCAATCCACACCCAATCCACTGGTGACCTAGAGACATCAACCTTAATATAGATACGAGGTGATATCGGGTGACAAAAAACTTTAGTTCGGTGATCATCACACAAAAATCGGCCTACCAAATTGCTAAGCATCTTAGGAATATAAGGGTTTTGAAAATGCAATAGTAATCATGGAAATATTACCCAAACCGGTATAGAAGGAACATCCTAATTCAAATTTAATTCATATGACCAGTAAAGAATATAGAAGAGGCACCCATTGACAGATTATGAGGCCCTGGTCCAAGAAAGGATTAGATCATCCTTAGAGGAGAAACAAATCATCATGTGTCAGAAATCGAGAAGCCATACCACTACTCGACCCTAAAGACCCCAAGAGCCGGAAATAAACCTGTCCAACTCATCAATCGAAGGTCGATGATTCCTAAAATGAGCCACTAAGGTCAGCTTAAGAAGATCCGACTCTTTAAAGAACTCCATCGACAAAAGCGCCAACTGAGGTGAGCCATTGTAAAGATCTGGAACCTTAGGGATAAGAGAAATTTCTAGTAAGGAGAGAAATGAGGTTGAGTCAAAGAAAGGGAGGAAGGGATGACACTTGGAACCAAAGGACAGAGGATGAAGATCGACCAAACCCTCTAGTAGGGAAGGAGGGTCTGGATCCATGATCATTCCCAAATGAGAAAGATACTAATGGATAATATAAGTGGACTATTTAGACATTGGAAGACATGTTAATATAATGGTCTATGGACTTAAAAGGAGGATGGGACCAAAATATACCTCTAATAGATTTCTCATACAATAATTATTTCCACTCAAGCATCCAAATGGTTCCATATGAATACCTTTATGGAAAAAAATGCATAACAATTTCATGCTGGGATGAAGTCGGTGAACATAAGCTGTTGGGACCTAAAATGGTTAAAGAAATGGTAAAAAAGGTAAAAACCATTCAGAAGAACATCAGGTCAACCCAAAGTTGATAAAAGATCTATATAGATAATCATCAATGGGACTTAGATTTTGAGGTTGGTGATAAGGTATTACTCCACATCTTTGTAAAAGAGATTCATGAGATTTGAGAAGAAAGGAAAGCTAAGTCTCAGGTGCATTATCCCCTTTGAGATTCTTGATTGTATCAGAACTGTGGAATATCTACTAGAACTTCAACCAATAATGTCTTAATTACATGATGTATTCCACGTATCCCTCTCGAGGAAGTTTATACAAAATCTCATACATGTACTAAATTCAGAGGTGGTATAGATGGAAAATGATCTCACTAATAAATAGCATCGAGTGAAGATCTTGGACCATAGAGATAAAGTTCTATGCAACAAGACTACTCCTCCGATCAAAGTACAATGGAGAAACCATAAATATAAAGAGGTGACATGGGAACTGGAGGAAGTAATAAATGTGAAGTACCCTCACCTGTTTTCACCTTAGTTTGTTTAATGAAATTTCAAGGGTGAAATTTCATAAGGGGGAAGAATGTAACGACACAAAATCTTATTAATGAAATTTCTCTTCTTATAATTATGTCATGTAGTGTAAAGAACATACATCATATAGAGAACCACATAAAAACATTATTCTTATAAATTAAGAATGATACTTTAGTCAATAAATAAATCAATAAGAATGTAAAATATTATAGCAGGGAAATAAATATAAAATAAGATTATAAGAATAGAAAATTTTAGATCTGCTCAATCCACTAGCACTACAAAAAAATGGCATTTCCTGGAATTTTTTTGGCATTTAACGGTGGTTTAAACCACCGCTAAATGATGTGTGATGATTTCTAAAAGCACGGAATATTTGCGTGTCGGGGATCATTTTGTGGTGCTTTTTGTGTGGCGGTTCATTTGGCTGTGGTTTTTTTGTTTTGTTTTTTTTTTAATTTTAAAAAAATTTATTTACGTAATTACTTTTTAAAAAAATTTATTTACTTAATTAATTTATTTATTATTATTTATTTATGAAATTAATTTATTGATTGTTATTTATTTATATACTTATTATTTATTTATTATTATTTATTTATTATTATTTATTTATTATTATTACTTATTATTTATCCTACTATGAAAACATATTTCATGCATGTTATGCTTGTCATGCATAAATCTGGAAAATATATGCATTGAAAGAAATTTGAACCCCTTATCTCTTGGATATACAATAAAGACTTTACCATTCCAGCAAGATCTTCATTCGATGAGTAAACATTATGTAATATACTTATACATATACAAATAAAAAACAAATAATGATATTAAATAATAATAAATAATGAATATATAACAAAGAATTAATAAATAAACAATAAATTAATAAATAATATATAATAGATAAATAATAAATAGATTATATATAATTATTAAATAAATAATAAATATGTAATAAATAAATAATAATTAAATATTAAATTAATAATAAATGATAATAAATGATAAATAATAATAAATGATAAATAATAATAAATAATAAATAAATAATACAAAATAATAAATAATAAATAAAAATTAAATGAATTATAAATAATTAATTAATAATAAAAACAAAATAAATATTAAATAAATAAATAATATGTAATAAATGAATAAATAATAATTAAACATAAAATAAATAATAAATAAATAAATTATAAATAAGTAGTCAATAAATGATAAATGAATATTAAATGATAGTAAATAATAAATAAATAAATAATAAATAATAAATAAATATTAAATAGTCATTTAACAGTAAATTAATAATAAAAAAAATCAATAAATAATAAATCAATAATAAATAAATATTAAAATAATGAATAATAAATAAAAAATAATAAAATAATAAATGGATATAAATATATATAAATATATATACATATAACAAAATTTACATAAATATATATATAAACACACATTTACGTTACATAAATATATATAAACACACTCAGATATATAAGTGTATATTAATATAAATATATATATATATAAACACAAGTAAATATAAATAAATATATATATATATATCTACACATATATGATATAAAAATATATAAACGTAAATATATAAAAATATTTACAAATGTATATAAATATATGAAAATACTTACATATATATGTATCACATATATTAGAATATACACATAAATATAGATTTTTTTATTGACACACACATGTTTATATATAAACATTACATGTATAGGTATATATATACAAATTAATGAATTTTTATAAGGTAAGTAAAATTGATAATTATTTATTTTAAATGAAATAAATAAAAAATATCTATTTCCATATGGTTTATATGTTTAAAAATGCATTTCTATTTAAATATGTATTTATAAAAGTGATTTATTATAAGTAAATATAAGAAAATATGCATATATTTAATTATAAATAAAACTAAATTATAAAAAATGATAAAATTCAAAACCATGATATCAATATGAATGTAATATTTAATAATAAATTTAGTTCCCATAAAAATTGACAATAATATCCCCTTAAATGAGGATGAAATTCCATCAAATGTTAAAAAAATCAGATACCCTGACTAAAAACTCAGTTTTAGAGGCCTTTAAGGCCTCTTTTTACCTCAAAAAACAATAATCGAGGTACCTCCTAGGTTATCTTGGTATAGATATCATCACAGGCTTGGATTTGAAATGTAATAGAGCCCAAACAGACACCCGGATCAAAATTTATGGTCGTTTAAAGTTCAAGTTTGATTTTTTACTTCTCTTGAAACTATAATAAATTTTATTCTTTTAATTATTACAAAATTTAAATGTAATATGGTTTTAGTTTATTTCATAAGCTTCAATTTGACTGGTTGTGAAGCTAAAATGGACTCCCATATCAAAAGTTATGATTAATTATTGTTGAAGTCTAATGTTCAACTTATTGAACATTTGTTTTAAGTTTCAAATTATTATTAAATAATAATTATAAATATTTATTTATTAACACATTATAATTAATTAAAATTATAAATAATAAAATAAATCTGACAGTAAATAATAAATCATAAATCATAATTTCAAAAATAAAAAAAAATCTTTAATTTAGCAGTGGTTTTTTAAAACCGCCGCTATTTGTCGATGGTTTTTTATAAAACTGCCACTAAAAATATATTTTTTTAAATGAAATCAAAAAAAAATATTTAAAAACATTTATTGGTAGTTTTTAAACCCGTTGTAAAAAAACCATTACTAAATGCCTATTTTGGCATAGTGTATAATGACCATACTCACGAAAATAGTTGTAGAAATAAAACATAATGTTAATAATAAAATATTCATTTAAAATATCAATATATATATGAAATTGGGAGAAAATATAGGTGATTTATGAATGCAATAAGAGGTATTTATAGGAAGTAGTAAACCCTTATGACCATTAGAAATCTAACCGTTGGAATGGTAACTTGGCCATTGGAATAGTAATGTGACCATTAGGAATAGTAATATGGCCATTATAATAGTAACATAACCTATGAAAGTATAAATAAAGTTTATGTATATTATAAATGAAAATATGATATATTTATATCATGGAATAAGTAAATAAAAAATGATAAATTATGTGTTGGTATTTTTGTGAAATGTAAATGTTTATTTACAATTTTATAATTAATAAAATGATTTAAAAGAAAATTTATTTTCATAAAATATATTTTTAATTTAATATTTTTTTATTATAATTATAAGATAATTTTATGAGACCATAATTAATTTTTCAAAGTGTCATAAAATCGATTATAATATTAAAATTAATATTTTTCAAATAAATGATGATTTTAATTAAAAATTAAATTTATCATATTTATAAAATTATTTTCATAAAATTGAGTCCATTTTTTAAATCTACACATCAAAAAATAATTAGGGTGATTTTTTAAGATTTTTGTAAAATAGTTGAATTTTTGTGAATAGTGAAATACGATAATATATGTTATTTAACAAATACCTGATTTTTGAGTCATGGATGAGGTATGGATGATATAAGTACCCATTGTTTTGAAATATCCTAAACCATTTAATTTAGTTATTCATAGAAATCAATACTATCGATAGTCTTGAGCCAAAATAATAAAAAAATTCATAAAATAATCAAAAAAACCCCTCTCCTCCCCCTATAAATACCACCCCTCAACACCCCTTCTCCTCACACCTCCTAAGCCTTGTAGCTTGTCTAAATTCTACCCAATTACTTTTCCAAGCCTCTTACCCAAGTCTAATTGTTTTTGTTCCCAATAAAAGACCAAAACCAAGTTCTTTAAGGAGGTTCTCAAGGAGATGATATTCAAGTGGTAAAATCATCCTTCTTTCTCTTTTAAATTATTTCTTTCTCTCTAACTTATCCTCACATGCCCTATCCAAAACATCATTATAACTCTAGTATCATATATATATACCAGAATTTTTTTTTAATGGAATATCCATCATCAAATCTCTTATCTTCTCTTTTTATTCTAAAAATGAAAACATCATTCGTGATGTGTCGATTCACAACCTTCGTGGATGATGGGTTTCTATTTTTCATTAACGCATTAAAGTATGGTAATAGAACCATTTTTATGGTTAAATAAGATTATAATATGTATATTATAAATTATTTCATGTTTTTTAACCAATATATAAACATAATATTAAATAAAACGATACTGGTTCGTGATAGTCGTAAAAACCACCGAAATAAACTAATAATTTTTCATTAACATTTTATATAATGAATCATAAAAATATAAAAAAAGTGATATATGGGACAATTTAAAATTATTTAAGTATATTAATATCATTTAATTCCACTTTTTTATTTTTTTTCTTCCATTTGAAAAGAACTTCCATAATTATAAACAATTAAACCGACCATGAAATCCATGAAATGAATGGGACAAAATTAAACATTATAACTCATCTAAATAGGCATAAATGAAATTAATAAAATTATAATAAATAAAATATATTTTGATGATGTTATGAATTAAATTATTAATGAATCTAATTTGATTATCTGGGACATTAAGTGCAGGTGCGGAACACATTTATACATAAGGTAAGGGATCTATCTAAATCTCCAAATTACCTTTGGGTTACACTTTCTATCTATTGACACCAATGTATTTCTTCATTATTATTATATAATTCTTCTTAATTTTTTTTATATGATCCAAAATTATGTATCTATATCAATTATCCTTATTTTTTGGGGAAATACATATTTAAAAAGGTTCTCTTCTCAATTATTTTTTATAATAAAGCTCATGTAAAGGGAACTTCTCTATTTCTTACCCATTTTCAATTACACTCCAAAATATATTTTAAGACAACATTATTTTTCTAAAATCACTCATTTTATCATGAAAACCTATCTTATCTAATTCTGTTTTTATACAAACAATTATTCCTTTGTCATTTTTAAAGTATCTCTAATATTTTCCCTAAAACCACACTAAAGTGGCTCATTTCTAAAGTTTCTTAAACACTATTTTTACATGTTTTCACTTCATTTTGAAATAATTTATCATGATATGTGCCTATTTTCTATTATTAATGTCCTAGTGTGATTTAAATCCATTCTTTTATGGACACCATTATGATATTCCCTTTGGTTATTCCTTATGACATGATTATGATACCCATTTCTTTCCATGGGTAACACTTTTGTGTTTTCTTTATGATTGATTCTTTATGTGGAAAACATATGCATGAACATGTTATGATGGGTGTTCCTAGATATCACTCCAATGCATTAATTTTTAGTCTCATGAGATGACATGTATGGGATTGGGGACTAAACCTAATCTATTATGGTTTTTTGTCCACCAAGTGATATATTCTTGGTAGTTAGCCTCGAATCATGTTTATATCATGTTATATGTTTCTTCCACATTCCTATATTTCCATGATCACATTATCCCATGTTCTATATGTTATTATTTTATATGTTTATTCATGTGGCATGCCTTTTTACATCATCATGTTATTCCTCCTAACTCGTGTGTTATGCTTTATTCCTATGTTTATTCCATTATTGGGATTTTTAGCTTATCCCTTTGTCTATATATTCCTCAGGATATCCTATGCATATATAAGAGCTCAAAAAAATTTAGGAGCTCATTATAGAAGATTAATATAAATATTTTTTATTATATTTCCATCTTTTCAATTTTATGTACCTAGTCTTCCAAAGACACTATACTTTACAATCCTTGGTTTGTATGTTATGGTTAATTATTCTTGAAATTGTGTATTAATATGTGTAAAAGGATAGGATAACTATAGGGTCATTTGCTTAATGTTTCAAAAAATAATCTAAATAGTGTTTTCATGTATAGCCTTTTTGGTGTCATTTGACTTAGCTACCCTAGATTGATATACATGATATGTGTGTATGACTCTATTATGGGTAGGTAAGGGGGCATGAGGCTAGATTATACATGATACCAGACTTTGATAGGAGTAGGTAAGGGGACAAAAGGTCAGATGTCATGTGACATGGTGTGGTAGGGGAGTGTAAGGGTGGTGAGATGTTCTACCTATTACATCTTTCCCTATCTGTGATATATATATATATATATATATATATATATATATGGTTGTTTGACTAGGATATTTGGTATTTAGTGTGATTCCACCTAGACGGCTTCCAGTGGAGCATCAGGAGGTGTAGATATGGTGTCGCATGATCATGGATGGGATAAGTCCCCTAGGGGTCAGGATCAGGCCCTAGAGGGTTGGGATGATCATGAGATGTAGGTACAGGCTCCGATACAGGCGGGAAAGTTGTAATGTCCCGACCTAAATCACCGGGTCTAAGTCGGAATGCTACATGACCTCATACATGCCTCCCCGTATGCAAGAGACTGTCGACTAGCAACGAGAGCCTCAAGTGGAACTTTGGGGAGACTATACCATCTGTATCAAGTCATAGGATCAATAATTAACAACAGTATAAATAATCAGAGTAAAATGTAGAAATGTAAAGATGACATACATATAATGTAATAGTTCCCCGGGGTGGAAAGAAAACCCAAGTAAGCAGTATAAAAAACTATAAAGTAGATAAAAAATCATCCATGGAGTGATCTAGTGCCTATCCTGGTCCACTTCCACTCCATGATCCACCACTCAACCATCTGCCATAGGGACCTTACACTTCATCGGATCTCTGGTGACAAAATATACAAGTGCACCGAAATTCCTAAGTAGGTTGTGAGTACAAGACTCAATGGGACACCACCAATGTATCATAAACCTGATGTGCTCAAAATACCACTGTATTCCATAATAAATAATCTGCAATAAACAAATGATCTAAAACCAAGTGGTTGTATGCTAACCAATCCGCAAAAACCCCCAGCCGTACCTACTTTGACTATATTCCATATGGATAACCAAGGCATCAGATGAATCAACGATTAGCCACTAGGATAGTGGATTATGTTTATTAGCATCATCATGTGATATGATATTAATTATTCACAACAAGGTATGTTTCTCTGTATGTTCAGGGAAATGAGAGATAATCATATTCCCTAAATAATCGAGTTGACATACTGAGGACTGAGATCTAATCAGCGTCCTTTAGTCATCTAAGTACACCATCGAGAAAACATTCTAGGGACTGAGATCTAATTAGTATCCCCTCCTCACTAAGTGAAACCCAAGGAATCATCATGTGTCTTCCTCGTATATTGGACCTTCATCGCCAATCATGCACATCCCTCCTCTAAAGGATAACACAAATCATGGTGGTCCACTACATGGCATCCCTTATGCATCGTCGTATGTCTACCCCATGCATCAGATCCTCATCGGCAGTCATACACATCCCTCCTCCAAAGGATAACACAAGTTGACGGTCCACCTATCTTGACTCCAAGAACAAAACTGAAAGGTATACATAGCATGTAAGGATACATGTGTATATATATATACAATAATAACACATCATCATGAGTAAAGTAGCACACAATGTACATGAAATCACACAGTAATGTGAATAAAAAGATACAATTACTCATAGAATCAAGTGAAATATAGAGTTCCAGGGCTACACACATACCCACATGCATTCACTATTTATCAAGGTCATTAAACATGTACATGCGTAATCATATTAATAGAAAACATATATAAACAAGCCCAAGAGGTTAAGAAACTTCCTACCTCAATAGTTGGGAAAAACTCTCATAATTTTTCTTGACGTCGGAGCAGCATTCCAAAGTCTCAAGCTATCATCACTTCGATGCTTGAGGTTTAGTAGATATTTTCCTAGATTCATAACATTTATTTTATTTCAAAAGAGATAAAACATCACATTTAATAATTATTTCTCAAAAAATTACCAATTTGTCTTTAAATTTATCACGTGCACTAATAAATTTTAATTATCACTTTACCCTTTGAGAGTCACATGAAATGATGATTCATTACTTTTAATTTAATTTTATCACATGTAGTGATAAATTAAATTATTATTTTAACATTTTTAAAATATCCCATGAAATGATAATGTATCACTTTTAATTTAATTTTATCACATGATCTGATAAATTAAATTATTATTTTATCATTTCATAATTATCCCATTAAATGATAATTTATCACTTTTAATTTAATTTTATCGCATGCTCTGATAAATTAAATTATTATTTTATCATTTCATAATTATCCCATGAAATGATAATTTATCACTTTTAATTTAATTTTATTGCATACTCTGATAAATTAAATTATTATTTTTTCATTTCATAATTATCCCATGAAATGATAATTTATTACTTTTAATTTAATTTTATCACATGCACTGATAATTTAAAATATTATTTTATAATTTCTTAAATATCACTTGAAATGATAATTTATCTCTTTTAATTTAATTTTATCACATGTGCTGATAAATTAAATTATTATTTTATCGTTTCATAATTATTATTTTATCATTTCATAATTAAACCATGAAATGATAATTTTTCACTTTTAATTTAATTTTATTGCATGCTCTGATAAATTAAATTATTATTTTATCATTTCTTAAATATCACCTAAAATGATAATTTATCACTTTTAATTTAATTTTATTACATGTTCTGATAAATTAAATTATTATTTTATCATTTATTAAATATCACTTTAAATGAGAATTTACCACTTTTAATTTAATTTTATCACATTCACTGATAAATTAAATTTTTATTTTATCATTTCTTAAATATTACATGAAATGATAAAGTTTTATCACATGTGTTTATAATTTAAATTATCATTTTTTCATACAATATGATAATTAAAATTTTTAAATTGTCCTTTAAGTCATCATGTGTAATGATAATTACAATTATTATCATTGAACTATCTTAGGAATTGATAATTATAAATTCAAATTATAAATAAACTATCATGTGCATTGATAATAATAATTTTGAATTGATCTCTAAATTATAATGTCCGTTTGATAGTTATAAATTGAAATTTTCATTACAATTATAAAAGGTTGGGTACAACTGCAAGTGCATCACACGACGCTATAGAGAAAATGCAATAGACATGTAGGCCAGGGGACTTGACCCTGCAACCTTCCCCACACCCTCAAGCCCTTACCACCCCACCACCAATGGTGGGGATTCATTAAAATTATACAATGATAATTTTATTATTATTATTTTTGAAATAATAAAAAAAATAAAGAAAAGGAGGAACTCACTTTCCTTGGAGGCCCTTCACCACACGCTGTAAGAGGGGAGTTTCCCCAATCAGATCCCCATTTAGTGATCATTTTCTCTCCCAAATGCTTCGATCGTGAAGTAGTGAGGATCTTGGTTAGGGTTCTGAGTTTATATAGGTGTTTTGTTGTGTGAATCTCCAACTATTTTTAGCTCTAACATCAATTTTCTAGGTAAAACAAAAACACCCATTTTGATCTGTTAATCACTGAAATTATGGTGGCAGAGTCATTTAATCCTACCTAGAAATGCGTTTTTGGTTTTTATTGGGATCTAAATATACCACAATGGAGCTTTCATGAAGCTTCCAATTCCTCCCATGGAGGAAATGAGGTGCGACACGTTGGGTGGAAAGAAGGTGCATGAACAATGTTTTCTAAGTTTAATTAAATTAATAAATTAAATTGTTTAATTAAATTATATAAATAAAAAACTTTTTTTATGGGAAAGCTAACTTTATGCCTATTGCATATGAAAATCAATCCCTTTTAGGGTAAAACACTCATTTTGGACACAATGGAGGTGTCAGAATTTTTGTGCGACGCGTTGTTCGTGAGATATAAAATTATTATCTAATAATTTAATATTTTAAACACTTTATTTAAAAACTTTAATTAGAGACTGGGGAATCCAAATTCCAGTTGCCTTCAAATTTTATACTCCCACTAGGGTCAACACTGTATTCCGGATCCAACTATGGTCTTGGTTTTATCACCCAACACACCATTTAGAAGATATTAATTTATTTATTTAAAAAATATAATGATTAATTAATTAAATATAAAATGTGTTTTTCTCAAGAGCAAGATATCCAAATGTATGATACATAAAAATGTTATACCATGTCTAAGGTAAAAATCACATTATATACCTAACCGCGGTCTTAGTTTTATCATACAACACACCATTCTGGAGTTATTCAATTATTTTGAATAAATTGCTCGCACTTAAAAATAATATATTTAATATTTTTTTCATCTTCGTTGAGCATTTTCAGACCTCATAAACTCATACTTACTCAATGTTTAACTTAGAAAACATTTAGTTTAATATTCTAGAGTATTAATTGGGCATTTTACCCTTTCGTGATGCATTTAACAAAAAAACAAAACTTTTTTGCTGATAAACTATTTTTTCACTAATAATTTAGCATAAGAGGGATTTATGATTATTTTAAAAACTAGGATGTTAAAAAGATATAGAAGATGGTATATTTTGTTCCATGGTTAGATGAGCAGCTCATGGAAAGCTTGGTTCGTGTCATACAGGGTATTGATAGGGGATCTCAGGGAGCTGATCCATATATGGTGTATTTGTCTCATGAGTTACAATCTCATCAGCCACCTTTATTTTAGGGTGAGGGTGGACCACAAGCAGAAGAAAATTGGATCGATTCAATGTAGATGATTTTTTATCAGCTTGAGACACCCCCAGATCGGAGGGTAAATCTGAAAAAGTATGTGTTGAAAGGACCGACAAAGCACTGGTGGGACATATAGGTTCAGGATGGCATGCATGAGGGACTGACTTGAAAGGATTTTGAGACCAGGTTCTTGGATCACTTCTTCCTAGATATTATGAGGGTGGATAGAGCTCATGAGTTGATGAACCTTCAGTAGGGAGATACATCTTTCATGGAATATGCATCAGGTTTCATATACCTATCTTGTTTTTCACCTTCTATGGTAGGAAATGACATTTCCAAGGCATGACATTTCAAGTATGGTCTGTGGCATGCCATCAGGGTGTAGGTAAACATATTTAGGCTAACATCCTTCTAAAAGTTGGTGAATTAGGCACTGATATTCAATGGAAACTTGATAGACTATTTTTATTCGAGTTAGTGATGACGTCATGTGATCTGAGTGGTGGTACTTCAGGCAGTTAAAAGTGGGATCATGAGGTGTTTCAACAAGGCAGTCAGTCCATAGACTCATGTAGGCCACCTAAGAGTGGTTCTTTGATGGTGTAATTCTAGTGTGGGTAGTTGTGGCATGTTCAGACTCAGTGTGAGCATACTCCAAATGAGTGTTGAGAATTTGGCCAGATGGGCAATCATCTAAAGAGGTTCTACGAGAAGCCTTCTTAAATAACTCGGATTCAGGGACCAGGTCAGATGGTCCGTCTAAAGAGGTTCTATGGGAAGCCTTCAGGATTATGATTTTTATATCTCTTTCACCTCAATAAAGGTGAATGACATGGTTGACATACTGGGTAGGAATTTGTGGAAAGATGTTGTTCAGGAATCTAGGGATGCTTGGAGGGTGATGGAGGAGTTTTCAGCCGTACACCTAGATGTAAGGGTGGATAATTATACAAGTTTATTATTTAAAATTATAGCGCATTCTTCTCTAATGAAATAGGTGGAGGAGTCTCAGTGGGGAGACTCGTAGGACGATGTGATTTGTGATTGTGTTGGCCATGATTATATCCTGGTGGGATGGTAAGAAGATGGTCAGAATCAGATGTTTTTTTAGGGGAAGTTGTTTTTTCTGGTTGTAATGCATGATGGAGTTCTTCATAATTTTCATATATAACATTTATCAGTGCATCCAAAAGTATCTAAGATATAATGTGGTATGAGGATGCAGTTTGGTGTCTCAGGATGAAATGGGTGGTGGAATAGTTTATAGCTTGATGTATAGTTTTCTAGCAGGTGAAGGCAAAACATTGTGTTTTTTTTATAGTTTATCCAATCCCTTGGATATTCTCGAGTGTTAATGGGATGAAATATTGATGGATTTAATCCTAGGGTTACCATAAGATTAGATATGTTGTGATTCTATCTGGGTAATCATAGATTGGTTGATGAAATTAGATCACTTCCTGGAAATCAAGGAGTTGGGCATCATGGATTTCTTAGAAAGGAGGTATGTGGATGAGTGTATGTGACTGCATGGAGTTATGAGGTACATTTTCTCATATTAGGAAACTCATTTTACCTCGTGATTCTAGAGAGTATTGCAACATACGTTTGGCACTCGGTTAGGTCTCAACCCTACTTTTCACCCTCAGACAGATGGGCAGATGAAACAAACTGTCTAGACACTAGAGGATATATTTTGGGCATGCATCTTTGACTTTGACAGATCTTGGACAAATCACGTTCCTTTAGTTGATTTTACGTATAAAAAACCTATTAATCATACATCTACATGGTTCTATTCAAGTATTTGTAAGTTTAGTTATGTCATTATCCATTTCTATGGGACAAGGTTGGGGAGTTGTCAATTCTTAGACCTGATGTAGTGTGGAGCATGATAGAGAAGGTCCAGGTTGTCCATGAGAGGATGAAGAAATCTCAGGAATTGTAGCAGTCTTATGTCGGTCACAGGAGGAGGCCCTTAGACATCAAGGTTTGGGACTATATGTTCCTAAAGGTCTCCCCTCGATGCAAGAAGTAGGGGTTTGGCAGGGGTAGTCTTTCTCCCTAGTTCATGGGACTTTTGGGGGTGTTGGGATGTGTTGGTGAGGTGGTTTATTAGTTGGTACTCCTGCCACGACTAGATATAATCCATGTGATAAACCCAACCTATATACCCTCTCAAATTGGCACCCAAACCTAATTTTCACATTCTTAAAGGGAGTTCCTGATCCCCATGGGCTAACATATAGCACTCGGGCAACAACAATAAATAAAGGGAATGATTTCACCCAAACTGAAGCTTAAAATAAGACATATATACATGTATAGAAAGAAATAGTGTAATAAAACAAGAATATACATGTCATAACAGAAATAGAATAATAGAAGTGATACAACTGAAATTTTAGCAAAACAAACACCAAGAGACAAGTCCAACTGTAAAGAATGACGGAACCAAAACAACTAATCCAGCAATCTCCAGGTGATAGAATGGGAAACTCCCACTATCTCATAATCTAGATACCCAAAATCACACTACTAAAATTTTCGCTATTTAAGATGGGATATTTGCAATGGGATCCTATCGCAAAAATGATTTTGCGATGGGGTCCCGTCGCAATTAGCCCGTTGCAGTAAACGGCGTCGCAACTAGTATTTTTTGTGATAGGCCCGTCGCAAAAAATACTATTTGTGATGGGAATCGGTCTCATTGAAAATAGATCTCTGATTCAATACATTATATATACAAGAACCTGTTGCGATGGGATCGTCGCAAAAAGTATTTGCGATGATCTGTTGTCCCATCACAAATACCTTTATGTTATAAACCTGTTACGACGGGCCCATCGTAGAAACGTTTTTGCGAAGATAAAGTAACATGTCACAAATAAGTTTTAAAAAATATATATATGATCTATTTGTGATGGGACCCTGTCGTAAAAGGCCCCGTCATAAATACTTAATAAAATAAAATAATATAATATAATATAATTATGATTAAAGAAAAAATAATATTAATATTATTAAAATAATAAAAATATTAAAAATATTAAAATTTTCAATATTTGAAAATACTTTATAAATTAAAAAATAATAATAAAATTATGATTAATGAAAAAATAATATTAATATTATTAAAATAATAAAAATAAATAAAAAATATTAAAATTCTCAATATTCGCAAAAAAAATATAAAAAATCATAAAATATTAGTATTATTATTATTATTATTAGTAAAATAAACAAACATTAAAAAATATAATACTAATAATAAATAAAAAATATTAAAATATTAAAAATAAAAAAATATGCAATATTCTCACCAATATAAAAGTCAAAAACTGTAAATATTTCATATTACAATAAATTTTCAATTCAAATGTTTTTAATAGAACAAAAAAACACTAGGGGGTAGTCTTCTGGAGGAGCTGGTGGAGCTGGAGGAGATGGTGGAGAAAACTTCATCCCTAAACTACGAGTCAAATGGCGCATGTACTTTATATGCTCATGTTGTTGTTGCTGCCATCGACATATGTCCTCCTCGTGTTGTTGATGTATCTCTTCCTACTACTTCTGAAAACTCTCTATAAGCTCAGTTTGAGCTCACAACTACTCCTGATACTGTGAGCCAGAAGACGTTGTCTCTCCATGAGCTCCTCTCAAGCTGGATGCCGACATTGCAGCAGTACCATAATAAGTCCCAGGAGTCAAATGAGAGTTGATACCAACTACTCAGTCCTTCTCGAAAACATACTGGGTCGCCTGTATTCATGTCATCTCATCGAAATGGTGGGCACTGGTCTGATCAGCCATCTCGGCCTGACTCTCAGCCCATGTATAAGAGGTCGTGGCCTCATATTACTCCTTCAGTTTCAATTTGAAATTAAAATAGAGAAAATATTATATGTAGTTAATTTTTAAACTGAAAAATAAATAATATTGACCACAATCAGATGCTGGCGATCGCCTCTAATCTCTTTAGTGGCTGGATCACTATACATCCTCTAATAAACATCGTACTCCGTAATATCGGGATGCTCGACTGCCTATATGAATATAAAATAAACTGTTTATATTTAGTGTTATATAAAATATTTAAAAAAGATATTTACCAGATGCTCTCTATGTGTACTGAATATATGGTTACCAGCTCGATGTGTCACCTCCTGTCTCCCCTAGTTCTGCCAACCCAATGAAGATCTCCTCTGAAATCCACCACTCAACCAGTGTGAACATAATTCATCCCAAACGTGAGATAAAATGTACCCTGGTCGGTGGGCTCTACATGACTCATCAAATACCTACACTCCTACTTTCTTAATTATTTTCCTTCTCAAATTGTGCAAAAAATGATAGAAATGCTCACGCATAGACATCTCATATGCCTCGTGAATAGCATAACGCATGCTATCATCGATGGGATACCATAAACCCTACAAATAATTTATAATATCTAGTTATTAATGAAATAAATTTCTAAATAAATATTATTTATTTATGTACCAGCCAATGATTGAACATTTCAAGATACACATCAATAGGAATCTATTTCCATGTGATCCATGGCTGAGAAAAATAATTGTGCAAGATAGAGCTCCCCTATCCAATAGCTACATGCGCAAAACTGTGAAAAAAGAACAAATAATTAAAAAATTAGTATATAAATAAATTAATGGAAGCTAACTAAAATACACAAGTTACCATACCTCTGCATGAATGGATAGAAACCAAGACGTGGATATCACTCGGGGATAGGTTCAAGAATCATCAGTCGCACAAGACCACACCCCCTCCGCGTACTCCCTGAACCTTTAGTAGGCTAAGGGTCAGATGATCCCAAATCCTCCTCATCCAAAGGTGTCTCAACCTCCTCCAACTCATGAAATAGATGAGGTTCCATCTGAAACACAAAATGATTATTGTTAGAAGATAGTTGAAAATAACTATTACATATAGATATATATTAGTTATGATTATAACCAGCATTTAACTATGTCAATGTTCACCTTCATCATCATCTTCATATCTGACGATGTCAATGTCTTAATATTCATCATTGACATCATCAATATCCATATGAGTTTCAGTTTCATCATCTCTTGCCATTTCAAATTCATTTGTAACATCATTAACATCATCGTCACCATCGACCCTTAATTATGGGGTGTCATCATCGATATTCATGTCTCTTTGTAAAAAATATGGATTTTTAGTAGTCTCTTGAAAAATTTCAATTCCTTGTACTTCATCGGAACCACATTCAGTTTGATTAAACTGATTTTCCTGAGATTTCATTTTTATTATGATCCACTAATCACTCAGGTCTCTTGAAGTAACACAATACTTTGAGTAATATATTTTATGTTCCTATTGAGCCAGTAAAAATGGTTCATTTACTACAATAAGACTGTTATATTTAATATCGAGGAATCTATGAATTGGATGAACATGCAAGCCTCTCTCGGTATCCAATCACTGACATTTAAACATTGTTATGTAATATTGACCTAGATAACACAGTTCAATAATTTCATCCAGCATACAATAAAAGTCAACTTCAGTTTCTCTATGATGCGATCCTCACAAGAAAACGCCATTGTTCATTGTTTTTTATTCCCTATATGCATGTGTATGAAATTGAAAACCATTCACCACATATGTATTATAAGATTTAACCATTTTGGATGGTGGGTTACTCAATATACACAGTCACTTATCAATTTGATTAGCATGTTGAGACACCTGAAAGTTTTTAAAACAATTATCAATATAACAAATAATAAAATGAATTGATATATTAAACCATTAATGATTTATGTTACCAGTTTTTGAAACCATGGAGAGAAAAAAAATCGGCGTTCTTCAAGAGCAGCTGCTGTAATTTATGGAAGTTGTTTCTTGATATGATTATCATATAACCTACAAATAAAATAAGTTTACTTACTATAGCATAAATTATAGAATAATTGATAGCACTCACAGTACAAATGATTTCATTTCTTTACAGTTGAGAAGAACATATGTATGAGCTCCGTGATGTTCATCATCTGAAAGTCATCGTTCATGAACTCCACTGAAGCCAAGCTCTGGCTAATTAAAAATTGATAATTGATTTTCCATTTCATCATCAGCATTACCCTCATTTCATCCCATGCGGTTGTGTTTTGATGGATATTAAAATTCAAAATAATAAGAGCATAAAAAAGAAATTTCCTCTTGCAAATAAGCTTCAGTAATTGAGACTTCAACTGATTCTTTGTTGCGTACTTTTTTCTTCAATTTCTGCATGAATCTCTTGAATGGGTACATACATAGAAACTGTACTAGACCTCCACATTTAGATTCATGTGGAAAAATGCAATATCAAATGTTCCATTGATTCAAAGAAAGCCAGAGGGAATATTTTTCCAGTTTACATATAATGACAACAGTGTCTTCTTTCAGTTTACTTAGTGCATCATAGTCTGTTGTTTCCATACAAATATGTCAAAAAAAATAAGATATTTCTGTTATCGAATCCCAAATCATATAATTCAACAAACATATGAATCTAATTGGAATAATTCTTTCCATTATAACATGACAATCATGACTTTTTTATTCGGTAATATGACCATTATTAACACATCTTCCCAAATTGAAAGTATAGCCATATGGAAGTCTCAAATCTTTAATCCACTAACAAAATAATAAGAGACTCTCTTTTGATAGTATATAATCTTATTTTGGATTTATTAACCTCTGTGATCTGACATTTTGAAATAGTTCAAGTTCTGGTAGTCTATAAATTTGGGCAAGATCTAATTGTGCATTTACATTATCTTTCGTCTTACCTGGTGTATCCAAAATTGTTTAAAATAAATTATCAAAAACGTTATTCTCAATATTCATGACATCCAACATGTAGTGGACCAAAAAATCAGACCAATATAGAAGATCCCAAAAAATTCTTTGTTTTAACCAATTATGTTCTTTCCCGAAGCCATGAATTTTTTGTCGGTTTACTATTGGCCCAAATGTGATGGGAGTTAATGAAAATACAACTGATTTTAACTCTGTACCTGAGATAATTTTTGGAGGTTCATCCCTTTCAATTGTGTCTTTTCTGAAATGAGATTTGTTCCACCGAAAAGGATGATCGGTTGGAAGAAATATGTGATGACAGTCAAAATAGCAAGGTCTTTTTCCATTTATGAGCATGAAGGCTTTGTTGTCTTTCATATAGTAAGGACATGATTTTAGACCACGTTTAATCCATCCAGGTAACATTCCATATTCTAGAAGTCGCTAATCGTCCACGTCAATGCAACTTTCAATATGAAATTTTTTTTCGGAGCAACATCATATGTACTAACACCATTACTCCATAATGAATTTAACTCATCAATCAATGGTTTCAAATAAACATCAATATTATTTTTCAGATGTATTGGGATTAATAAGGTGAAAAAGATATAGGTCTCTTTCATCAACATCCATGGAGGTAAATTGTACGGAGTTATAAATATAGCCCAACATGAATACTGACTACTATAAGAACCAAACGGATAGAAACCATTAGTAGAAAGACCCAATCACACGTTTCGGGCTTCTAAAGAAAAAGATCGATGTAGTCGGTCAAAATGTTTCCATGAATCACCATCAGATAGATGATTTAAGCTTTTATCGGTTTAAATCTTGGTTTTGTGTCATGAAATCATTGGCACTATGTTCTAAGACATAAATAAACGTTGCAACTTGGGTATAAGGGTGAAATATCTCACCTATTTTACAATAATCGATCCAGACTTCCCTGGTTGAGCTTATTTATACCTCAATTTTCCACATGTGGGATAACTATCCAATGACTCATTTTCACCAGAATATAATATGCAATCATTTTCACATGCATGAATCTTCTGATAACTAAGGCTCGGATTACGAACCAGCCTCTTGCTCTCATATAAATTTGTTGGCAACATGTTTCCTTCAGGTAACTGTGTTTTAACCAAAGAAAATATCTGATCAAAACAGTTATTTAACATTGAATTATCTAATTAAATAGCCATAAATTTTTCAACCACTTCTAATTTTCTTATCTTGTAACCATGATATGATGCATCCTCATCAAGCCTCAACAACTCATAAAATTTGGATAGTGCCAACTCAGGAGTTAAATCAATATCATCATGAGTTTAAGTTTTTTGAATAGATGGACCTGAAGCATCATGTACTAAATTTTGAAACTATGATAGATCTAGAATTAATTTATTAGTATCTTCTCTAGAACTAAGTTAACCATGTTGATACCAAAAAACATAATCTGGTTGAAAACCAAACCACAAGAGATGTCCCACAACCTTGTCAAATATTTCAAATGTTCTTAGAGAACATTTTTTACAAGGACACTTAATTTTGCCTTCTGAAACAAATTTTGGTTTTGATGATGCAAATGATAATAAAGCTTCAACACCCTCAATATATATAGGATTTAAACCAGAACTGTTTGGATTTCTATGTTGATTTATCTAAGTACGGTCATCTAATAATGACTGTTGTCGACTTCTTTGTTCCATATTTTTCTACAAAATATAAAATCATTACTGATTTTGAATAATTTAAAATTAGAAAAACATTGTCCAAAAAAAGAAGATAAATAATTACAACTACTTCTTATTAATTACAACTACTTCTTAATAATTACCATTAATTATGGGCGACACAATTTCCAGTGGATTGACGGCTACTCTTTTTTTTTGAAGGATCATTTACTTGCAACTTTCTCACACTGAAATCACAATGAAGAATCTGCTCGGAGGTACGCATATTCATTCTCATGCATAAGAGAATGTATAAGAGTACCTCCGAGCAGATTCTTCATTGTGATTTCAGTGTGGGAAAGATACAAGTAAATGAGGTTTCGAACAAAAGAGCCCCCTTTTCGTCAATGAATCTTCTTCTTGCAATTGTCACCACGTGAAAACATTATGAAAAATGTGGTCCTACAAATTCATATTCAAACTCGTGCATACAAGATTGGATATGCATACGTAGAAGCATACTTTTCATAATGTTTTGAGTCGGTGAGAGTTGAAAGGAGAAGAGTCATCGAGAAAAAGGAGTTTCGTTAATCCACTGGAAATTGTGCCAAATTATTACAATTTATTACAATTGATTTTATTCCTAATTATTCTTAATTATTTTTAATTATTTCTAATTATTCTTAATTATTGCTAATTATTCCTCTTTATTGGTATTTATTACTAATTATTCTTAATTATTGGTATTTATTGGTAATTATTCCTATTTATTGGTAATTATTCCTATTTATTGGTAATTATTCCTATTTATCGGTAATTATTTCTATTTATTGGTAATTATTCATTTTTATTGGTAATTATTCCTATTTATTAGTATTTGTTGGTAATTATTCCTACTTATTGGTGATTATTCCTAATTATTGGTAATTGTTTTCTAATTATTGCTAATTATTACTAATCATTTCTAATTATTGCTAATTATTGCTAATTGTTGCTAATTGTTGCTAATTATTGTTAATTAGTCTTATTTATTACTATTTATTCCTATTTATTCCTATTTATTACTATTTATTCCTATTTATTCCTATTTATTCCTATTTATTTCTATTTATTCCTATTTATTTCTATTTATTTCAATTTATTCCTAATTATTTCTTATTATTCCAAATTATTCCTAATTATTCTTAATTATTGCTAATTATTCCAAATTATTCCAAATTATTCATAATTATTCCTAATTATTCCTAATTATTACTAATTATTACTAATTATTACTATTTATTACTATTTATTACTATTTATTACTATTTATTACTATTTATTACTATTTATTACTATTTAATACTATTTATTACTATTTATTACTATTTATTACTATTTATTGCTATTTATTACTAATTATTACTAATTATTCCTAATTATTCATAATTATTCCTAATTATTAATAATTATTGGTAATTATTACTAATTATTACTAATTATTACTAATTATTACTAATTATTACTAATTATACCTAATTATACCTAATTATTACTAATTATTACTAATTATTACTAATTATTTCTAATTATTACTAATTATTACTGTTTATTACTATTTATTACTATTTATTACTATTTATTACTAATTATTCCTAATTATTCCTAATTATTCCTAATTATTCCTAATTATTCCTAATTATTCCTAATTATTACTAATTATTACTAATTATTACTAATTATTGCTAATTATTACTCTTTATTACTAATTATTACTCATTATTACTATTTATTACTATTTATTTCTATTTATTTCTATTTATTACTATTTATTACTAATTATTACTAATTATTACTATTTATTCGGATTTATTACTATTTATTACTATTTATTACTATTTATTACTATTTATTACTGTTTGTTACTATTTATTACTAATTATTAATATTTATTAATATTTATTAATATTTATTAATATTTATTACTAATTATTACTATTCATTACTATTTATTACTATTTATTACTAATTATTACTATTTATTACTATTTATTACTATTTATTAGTATTTATTACAATTTATTAGAATTTATTACTATTTATTAGTATTTATTAGCATTTATTAGTATTTATTAGTATTTATTACTATTTATTTGTATTTATTACTAATTATTAGTATTTATTACTAATTATTAGTATTTATTACTAATTATTAGTATTTATTACTAATTTTTACTAATTATTACTATTTATTAGTATTTATTACTATTTATTAGTATTTATTACTATTTATTAGTATTTATTACTATTTATTAGTATTTATTACTAATTATTAGTATTTATTACTAATTAATAGTATTTATTACTTATTATTACTAATTAATACTATTTATTACTAATTGTAAATATTTATTGCTATTTTTTTCTATTTATTTCTAATCATTACTAATTAGTGTTAATTACTATTAATTACTGCAAAATACAGCTACTAATTACTAATTACCGCTAATTATTTATATACATTAATAATTATTAATTTTTACTAATTACTAAGAATTAGTACTAATAATTTAATTTTATTATTACAAATAAATACTGATGAAAAAACAATTGAAATTTAACTTAATTACAACTAATCAACAATAATTAAAATTAATATAAAGAAATGAAATAAATACTAAATTAAATAAAACATAAATACCATGAAACTTGATCTCTTATAATTGTAGGCGGTTTCACAGCTTCTTCTTAAAAAAACTAACTCAAAAAAAAATCACTCTAAAATTAGAGTTTATAGAAGCAGAGGAAGATGGAATTCAAGAGGAGGGAAGAAAAAACAGATGGGGGTATATATAGATTAGATTAGTTGTGACAGGACTCGTCGCAAAAAGTAACCTGTCGACACACTATTTGTTACGGGACAACATCCTGTCGCAAATAGCTTGTTACCGCCACCGGGTATTTGCGACGGGCCCTGTCACAAATACCCTATGGGGTTCGAACTAGTTGTGACGAGGGATCCCCCATCGCAACTAGTGTTTACCGCCTCTCGATATTTGCGACGAGTGGTGCCTACACATCGCAAATACCCTTTCGCGCGGTTTGGCGTGCAAACCGCGCCAATCCGCACGTAAGTTTTAGCAGTTTTTATATCAAAAGCATGCAAAAACATTTAATTTCATATTTTTTCACATTTCCAAATAAAGCAGGTAAATCAGTTTCAAATCTTTTCATATACATATATCAAAGAAGATATATCAAATCAAACTAAATCATGTGTCACACATCATATCAAAATAATGGTAGTACAACCAAAATAGTACAAGTCAAAGCATAGGTAACATCACACCAAGGATCACACTAGGTCGGGATAGCTAGGACACTAGTACCTAACATAAACAATTACACGTAACAAGTATCTAGATATATACATCAAATCTAGAGAGCATAGGAACACCCCAAAAAGTGAACCCCCTAATAGTTCTAACAAGTCCCTAGAACAACAGGCCTATGGAGCAGAGGAACACCCCATGAATAAACCCCCTAACAGTGGATGAGGCCTATTACTACACCTTCAACCTACGCACCCTAGGATTCCCATGTATTCTATTTACCAAACCAACACATCAATCCATTTTCATGAAAACCGTGCTTTGAAAACCATTTCACAATGCTTTGAAAACGCCTTTTCATTTACCAAAACAAGGGTAAAACCATCTTTTTTTAAAGACCCCATTTCCACACACAAAAGTCAAATAAGTCATATCATTCCATTTCATTTATAAACCAATTTATCAAAACTAGAGCAATGACATTCATCAACATAGGCTATAGACGAAACTACCTACCTTAAAACTTGGGTTTCACATGCCCGTAATGGGATCCGTCGACATGAAGAACACAACAATGATAATAGAGGCCCTAGAATCAATCCACACAACTCAGAATTTATTCAATTTAACAAAAAGCGTCTACTAAGAGGAAAGATCGTGGCATATCTTAATAATGCACACCTCACGCACCACAACCAACAAAGGAACGACCCCTGAAGGAATATTGCACAACGAATCTATAAATATTCAAGAAGAATCAACACCATGGTTCAGCAGATCTAATAATGTGATGCAATGGTGCTACCATGATCAAAGGTAATGAAGAAGTATAAAGGATTACTCACCTGGAGAGACACCATTCACAAACATAATGATCAAACGCTGAATGAATCGATCTGGAATGGGAGGAGGTTTCCGAAATCACTAAAGAGTGCTTCTAGGTCAAGATGAGAGAGGAATGCAGAATAATGAAATAGAAATCAACCATGCAGCACCCTAAAATCCCAAATCATGTTGATTACATAGTGTGTAATCCTTTTACACATCGTGTAATCCACAAGGTCCATATATACCGATGAAATCATCTACTTTTTATTAAAAACACAATATTTAACATTACATGATGTGTAATCCTTATATTCCATGTAACCGTTCACATTGTGTATTCAACTCATGACATGATCTTGGTGATCATTACACATTTTGTACTCCCATTACATGGCATGTAAATTTCCATCATACCGTGAAAACTCCAATTTTCAGTAGAAAACCCAATACCACCTTTGACATTCTCCAAACTCTAGGAGAACCCTACAAATTCCATTAGAACATTTATACCCATAATCTATTAATTCAAACAAACATACATCCTTGAACTTTAGTTCATTTTCACCAGCAAATACTCTCTATCCATGGGAGTCCCAAGATGCCCCCAATTAAAGAATAAAACAAGTAAAGAGAAGGTAATTACCTGAAAATGGGTAATGGGATGTTACAAAATCTCCACCATAAGATTTTACGTCCCTAAAAATTCATGTGGATGAATGAAGTTTGATAAAAAGGTTAGTCCACTACTCCCTCATCAAGGACTCATGCTCCTAAGTTTCATGAGAATCTGATTTGTGACTCAATAATACTACGGCCGATGGAATTGATTTCCCCTGCAAGACTTTCACTTGAGAGTCAACGATCTCTACTAGTTTATCCATAATAGAAACATATAGATCTAACTCAATCTATTTCCATATCAGGATGTGAGAAGGATCTAGATGGTATTTACTAAGATATGATATGTGGAAAACATCATGAATGTCTATCAAATGAACTGAGAATGCCAACTAATAAGAAACTTTCCCAAGCTGCTCAGTAACCTCAAATGGTCCAATATATCTCGAAGACAAATTTCCCTATTTTCTAAGTCGATGGTGACCCAAATGGGGAGAAACTTTTAAGAAAACTCGGTCACCTATGGAAAACTCTAAAGGATGATATTGCTGATATGTATAAGATTTATGTCAACTCTTAACTGTAACCAAACACCAATGTATATCCTAAATCCTCATAGACATATGTTAAACCAAACTCATTCCCACTAAATAAGCTTCACCCACCTCTTCCTGACAAAGTGGTGGTCTACACAGGAGACCATACAGAACCTCAAAAGGATCCATTCTAATCAATGATTGATAATTCTTGTTATAATCAAACTCAATCAGTACCATATGGTTATCTTAAGATCCACCATAATCCAAGACATTGGTATGGTGAATATCCTCCAATATCTAAATAGAACACTCTATCTAACATTATATCTATGTATGATAAGTTGTACTCAACCTGACTTGAGTCCACATCGCCTTTTGGAGACTTCTCCATAACCTCAAAATAAACCTAGGGTCCCTATCTAATACAATAGCTGTCACGAACCAGCCCAAGTCGACCCTGAACCAGTCACCCAGGCCAGCCCGCGACAAGTCCCGAGAGGCGTTCCCGATCCTCCCGGGATGGTGACAAGCACCAAGGGCATCCATAGAGTACACAAGGGAACGATTTCTCCCATATATAAACAATCAAACAAACAGCGGAAATAAACGGACAGCCCAAAATGAATTTATATAAAAATTGAACTAAATATTATTTGTACAAGAAACTAAAATTAGAACAAAACCAACAACTCAACTGAACAATCCCGATGAACAACTAACTCCATGTGACACTTCTGGTCACTCTCCAACACAATGATAAAATGTCTCCCAAGGTGATCGAACTAATGATGAAACCTGCACAAGGGCTAAAAAAGAAGAAGACTATAGGCGTGAGTATTAAAAATCAGTAGGTTAGCCCGATATTCTATTCCCAATGCACATTCCTTTAAAATAAATGAAACATCAATTTATAGTTTTAAATTCAATATATGAAAGTATGTTTTTCAAATGAGGTTCCATGCTATAATAATTATCAGACAAAAACATTCATGTTTAATAAACAAAAATGCAAGTAACTATTTTTTTCAAAGAGGTGCAACTTCAAAATGAACATAGTTTTCAAGAGGGATGCTTTAAAGGATTTAAAATTTTAAATAAATAACACATACTACTGAATTTACCAACCAAACACACCGTATGCCGATGGTGAGTACAAAATAGCCAATGAGCACTAGTCACAGGAACACCCCTAGGCACTAGTTAGTTGTGAGCCCCAGGTACCTCGTATCTCGGTGAAAGTAACCATAATAAATATCCATTCTCATGCACGAGCCACTAGTAGGGAAAATACCCATAACCTAGTGGTCCCTAATCATCATCATCATCATAGTTTAGTTAGTGTTGTCATCGTCAAACTTGCTACGTGAAACAGGGGACAGCCCCCACAGAATCACTAGCATACTAGTACACGTCTGCCCACCTAGATACCTGGGATTCCCTTTAGTGCTCAATCAAGTTACACATATTATCAAATACACATTTCATATCCACATTCCATTCCAAAACCATAAAAACACAAACAGCCTATAATATTTCTTCACTTTTCTTACACTAATCAACAAACCGCTAAATATTTTGGTAAAACAATTTCATGAAGTGTATTGAGGCTTTGCACATAAAACTCTTTAAAAATCACTATTTCAATTATAAACACACATCAAAACCAAACCAAATAATATTTGGCAGCCCAATAAACATTTAATAAATTCATTTAATGGACCATAAAACAATCCCAATTTCACAACTTGTTATATATAAGTAAAACACTCCTTCATTTCTAGGAAATGTCAAACGGACCTTTAAACATTTTCTCAAAACTAACCTTTGAGGAAGGTATGAATTTTAATTTTATTAAGGATCTGTATAAACACCATTTACATAAGAAAACCACATTCATAAATCTCTTATAAAACTTAGGTTACATATTTAAAACACGACCATTTTCATAAAGATGTGAAACAGTCCATTTTTGGGCAACTCGGGCCAAAATATGTGGTAAATCAAAAACCACTTGATTGTAAAAACAAATAAAAATAGGAAATCCATATAATTACCCAAAAATACCATATATCATTCTTCCAATTCCATTATAAATCCAAACAAATAACTTTTAAATCACACATCACACAGAAAAGCCAACCGGGCAATTTAACGAACACATGACATGCCCTTTTTAAACAAAACAATTTATTTTAAGTACATGAAAAGGAATAAAACGCCAATTGAAAGCCATATTTTAATTCAATATACTGTAAAATGTTAAAAATACCATAAACCAGATTATAAACCTCACAAAATATTTTCAAAAGATAACGGAACATTTAAACAAACACTTGTTGAGCACTTTCATGACAAAACAACACTACCTTTCACAAAACAATGATTAAACAACCACTTTGCACACCAAGAAAATTATCCAAAGGATTAAAAACAATAATAAACATATATATCAGGTGTTAAAAATAATAAAATGATGAAACTTAAATAATAAAGGCATGTGCAGGGGGTATCCTACCTCAAATCTTTGGCGTAATTGAAACGCACACCCGAAATCACCCGCCGTGGGTTTATAAACCCTAAAACTATAAATACCAGACCTAAATTAACAGAAACCCCATTAAAAAACATTCTATAACAGAACCCTAGGTCTATCATTACTAGGGTACAATATAAATCCAAGAAATAATGAAAGGAGGGGGAAGAGGAAGGAGAAAGGAGATGGAATCTCACCTTTCATCCTAGAAAACTCTTCGTCTTCCATTAGATCTGCAACCCTATAGAGAATTGAATGGATTGAAACTTCTTGGAGACACTCATAAGTTCTGGAAGAACTAGGTAAATAATATTGGTGGCCAAAATAATACGAGTTGAATGAGTTATGGGTGAAACAATTTACCTTCTCAATTCTGGACGTTTTGAGGAAACCAGAGAACATTCGCCCTAAAATGTGACCCATATGAGTTAAAAAGAGGTAAAATAGATTATGAGGGTTAAGATAGGGTTATTGGATTCGAGGGGGAGGTGGAATCACCAACAAATATTAAAAAAGGAAAAAGATATCAATGAAACGAATTATTTTTTAAAACAGGAAATGGGCCCATGGGCTGGCCCAATACATAAATAAGTAACCCAAATTCACCCTGCTTATGAATTTATAATGGGTCCAAAAGGATAAATAAGTTTTAATACATCAGTATAGGACAATTGGGAAGTTTAATTGGTGAAAAAGGATGAAAAAAAGAGTTATAAAATAAAGAAATTCGGTTTTTAAAACCGGGAATGGGCTCACGGTTGGCCCAAATCATGAAGTAACCACCCTTCTTCAAAAAAAATCCTAAACAAGCAATAAGGATCCCAAATTAGGTTGGTTAGAAATATATTAAGCTTCAAAACTAATTATTAATCTCACCAAATACCCATGGAAAGGATCGGGATTTCTAATGGACAGGATCAATACAAAGACAAAAAAAACCGTGTGTGACAATTCTCCCCACCATTAAAGCTTTCCGCCCCCGAAAAGCCATAACACTTTCTGGCTGAAAAAAACAACACCTAAGGATTTAATAACAACATAATCCAGCCTCTAAAGATAAGGAAATATCAATCACCAAAAATTCAACTTAATACTCTTTCCCACACAAAACGCAACTCACAACCACGTCTGGAGAATCAACAGAAAGATGAAGCCACCACCTCCACAACCAAGCCAAGAACCCAACTATTGGGCCTTCTCTCAATGAACTCAATTGTCACCCAAACCAAAGAAAACTCACAAAAAACAAATATTCTAGGGGATTGCAGAATGTACTCCCCACCATTAATAATTAACTAGAACTATAAATGTTCTTTGGATGAAAATCCAGGAGACCCATGGTGGGTCTCCCTACCATTAGAAACCAACTAGCAATGAACAGACAAGAATTCACCATGAGCTAGAATTGGGCCTCACTCACACAAGCCCAAAAAAACCTCCTACAAAAACCTATTATACCAAGTTAATAGGGTTACAACATGAACATATAAACCACCCACTCCCGAACGGAGGGGACAAGAACTTGGCCGACACATTCAGCACAATTCTGGACCCTCGTCACTTGGGGATGGGAGGGAAGGGGACCCAATAATTTGGCCACTAAAACAACAAAAGAAACAAAGAAACTACCCAAAACTCTCCCCCTATGAATAGGTAACACCAAGAATGCACCTTATTTTTATAGGCGGTCCACACAAGGACATTGATTGAAAACCCACATCTATGAAGGAATAACCATAGACACTGTGTGAGGGGTTAAGTCCACCACGCTTGTTGCGAAAAAGGGAAATTCATATAAATGAGGAACCAAAACATTGACATAGTAACTAACTTACCAAAACATAGGAGTAAGGATATTGATATAGCACTCCACACCACTGTTGATTTCATGATTGCGTGAAAAGCTTCACTCTGAGGCCTATGGCTGGAGCCCTGATTCTTGAAGCATTTGCTGCACCGCAGTCAGGTGATAAGGATCAAACCACTCAAAAAAACCACAATTGATCACCAAACAAAAACCTTCATCTAAATAGGAACTCATAGATACATATCAAAATTCTATCTCACTCCAAACGAGGGGCAGAATGGACAAGGAATACGACGAAACACATCAACATCACTGAACACAACTGCTCTGTCCAAAATAATTATCATGACCTAGAAGCACTTTTAATAGATCCCAAACAGCTCTCTATTACAACAAACAGGTTGAGGCATCATCAAAAGAGGTGGATTTAAAATTTGAAAGGAATCCTTTGTTTGATCAGCAGGAAAGATTTCCAACGCAGAACTATCCATGGCCACATCACAACATCAAACACATTTTTAGAAACCCAATGAAAATTACTCAAAAACCGAGCCACCAACAAGATCTCATCACTATATAGAACAAGTGTATGAATTCTAGATCACATTAAAGCTAACCAAATAAACAACTCTTCTAAGACATAGAAAAATCAAGCCACATAACCATTGGTTTTAAAAAAGGCCACAATTTTCAGCTCAAAACAATTTTGAAAAATCAAACTAACTTGGTGGGTTTCCACATTCACCAATGGAGTTTCATCAAGTCTCATCCACATGCATATTTCCATGCCACCCCTGCCACCAAACCACCATACCATATAGTCCATACTTCCAGATATAAATAAAACCATGCATGTGAGCACCCATGAAAACACCAAAGGCTAAAATTAAACATCATAATTCAAAAAAACAATTTACCTTCAAAAGGAACACTAACCACCAAGTCAAAAAACATTTTCATATTTCACAAAAAAAAAACCACAATTAATTAAGAACCATTTTCTTAAAAACATACCCCTTTTCATTTTTAAAAACTTTTTAAATAACCAAGTCACTCCAAAAAACCCCTTCCCATTTTTTTTAAAAAAAATTCAGCAAGGTATATTTTCATAATCCGAGGTCCATTGAGACCAATACCGTTTGTAGTAAAACACCAATCGATCAAAACCAATTGCCAAAAATAATTTATCCAATTCAAAAACTTTTTAACATCCTAAAATACCCCATTTAAAAAAAAGATCCAGAATCACTTTAAAATGATTCACAATTTCAAAACATTTTATTTCAACAAACCACAAGTTTAGATTATGGATAATCCAATCCCTTTAAATCATTTCTGCTTCCCTCCATTTTTTTCACAAAAACACAACCTTCCAAAACCATTCTTATATTTAATTATTGAAAACCCCATTTTTTCACTTTTCAAAATCTAATCCTTACATTAAAACCCATTTCCACAATTCTCACACAAGGATTTTAAAAACAAAAATTCAGAATTCAAGAAAGGTTCAAGAGACCCCAAAAAAAGGGAACTAGTGTCGGTGCTTGACTTGACCATATGGTTGGCGGCCATATGCCAAACACAACACCAACATAGAGAGACTTATTAGGACCATTCCCCAACTCCACATGGCTTTCCAGGCCCTGTGAACTCACGAAGGCCATTGGTCAGACTCCCCTTGTCATATCCCCATACCAAACAATCAACTTGAACAATGGACACTAATAAAATTGGACTTCCATGGAAACCTGAGGATTAGAACAAGAAATAGTTCACGACGCTCTTCTTGAACTTACCCCTAAAGTCCCAACAATACTATTACATCTACCTTGACATCCCCAAAATAACAAGGGCACTCTAAAAAGAAAGGTCCGCTAATAGCCGACCTCCTCTGATATCATTTTATCACGAACCAACCCGAGTCGACCCTGAACCGGTCACACAGGCCAGCCCGCGAAAAGTCCCGAGAGGCGTTCCCGATCCTCCCAGGATGGTGACAAGCACCAAGGGCATCAATAGAGTACACAAGGGAACGATTTCACCCATATATAAACAATCAAACAAACAGCGGAAATAAACGGACAGCCCAAAATCAATTTATATAAAAATTGAACTAAATATTATTTGTACAAGAAACTAAAATTAGAACAAAACCAACAACTCAACTGAACAATCCCGATGAAAAACTAACTCCATGTGACACTTCTGGTCACTCTCCAACACAATGATAAAATTTCTCCCAAGGTGATCTAACTAATGATGAAACCTGCACAAGGGCTAAAAAAAGAAGAAGACTATAGGCGTGAGTATTAAAACTCAGTAGGTTAGCCCGATATTCTATTCCTAATGCACATTCCTTTAAAATAAATGAAACATAAATTTATAGTTTTAAATTCAAGATATGAAATTATGGTTTTCAAATGAGGTTACATGCTATAATAATTATCAGACAAAAACATTCATGTTTAATAAACAAAAATGCAAGTAACTATTTTTTTCAAAGAGGTGAAACTTCAAAATGAACATAGTTTTCAAGAGGGATGCTTTAAAGGATTTTAACTTTTAAATAAATAACACATACTACTGAATTTAACAACCAAACACACCGTATGCCGATAGTGAGTACAAAATATCCATTGAGCACTAGTCACAGGAACACCCCTAGGCACTAGTTAGTTGTGAGCCCAGGTACCTCGTATCTCAGTGAAATTAACCATAATAAATATCCATTATCGTGCACGAGCCACTAGTAGGGAACATACCCCTAACCTAGAGGTACCCAATCATCATAATCATCATAGTTTAGTTAGTGTTGTCATCGTCAAACTTTCTATGTGAAACAGGGGCCAACCCCCATAGAATCACAAGCATACTAGTACACGTCCGCCCACCTAGATACCCAGGATTCCCTTTAGTGCTCAATCAAGTTACACATATTATCAAATACACATTTCATATCTACATTCAATTCCAAAACCATAAAAAAACAAACAGCCCATAATATTTCTTCACATTTCTTAAACTAATCAACAAACCGCTAAATATGGTAAAACATTTTCATGAAGTGTATTGAGGCTTTGCACATAAAACTCTTTAAAAATCACTGTTTCAATTATAAACACACATCAAAACCAAACCAAATCATATTTTGAAGCCCAATAAACATTTAATAAATTCATTTAATGGACCATAAAACAATCCCAATTGCACAACTTGTTATATATAAGTAAAACACTCCTTCATTTCTAGGAAATGCCAAACGGGCCTTTAAACATTTTCTCAAAACTAACCTTTGAGGAAGGTATGAATTTTAATTTTATTAAGGATCTGTATAAACACCATTTACATAAGAAAACCACATTCATAAATCTCTTATAATACTCAGGTTACATATTTAAAACACAACCATTTTTATAAAGATGTGAAACAGTCCATTTTTGGGAAACTCGGGCCAAAATATGTGGTAAATAAAAACCCACTTGATTGTAAAAACAATTACAAATAGGAAATCCATATAAGTACCCAAAAATACCATTTATCATTCTTAAAATTCCTTTATAAATCCAAACAAATAACTTTTAAATCACACATCACACCGAAAAGCCAACCGGGAAATTTACCGAACACATGACATGCCCTTTTTAAACAAAACAATTTATTTTAAGTACATGAAAAGGAATAAAACACCAATTGAAATCCATATTTTCATTCAAGATACTGTAACATGTTAAAATGCCATAAAACAGATTATAAACCTCACAAAATATTTGCAAAAGATAACGGAACATTTAAACAAACACTTGTTGAGCACTTTCATGACAAAACAACACTACCTTTCACAAAACAATGATTACACAACCACTTTGCACACCAAGAAAATTATCCAAAGGATGAAAAACAATAATAAACATATATATCAGGTGTTAAAAATAATAAAATGATGAAAATTAAATAATAAAGGCATGTGCAAGGGGTATCCTACCTCAAATCTTTGGCGTAATTGAAACGCACACCCGAAATCACCCGTCGCGGGTTTATAAACCCTAAAACTATAAATACCAGACCTAAATTAACAGAACCCCCATTAAAAAAATTCTATAACAGAACCCTAGGTCTATCATGACTAGGGTACAATATAAAACCAAGAAATAATGAAAGGAGGGGGAAGAGGAAGGAGAAAGGAGATGGAATCTCACCTTTCATCCTAGAAAACTCTTCGTCTTCCATTAGATCTGCAACCCTATAGAGAATTGAATGGATTGAAACTTCTTGGAGACACGACTAAGGTCTGGAAGAACCAGTTAAATAAGATTGGTGGCCAAAAGAATACGAATTGAATGAGTTATGGGTGAAACAATTTACCTTCTCAATTCTGGACGTTTTGAGGAAACTTGAGAACATTCGCCCTAAAACGCGACCCATATGAGTTACAAAGAGGTAAAATCGATTATGAGGGTTAATATAGGGTTATTGGATTCAAGGGGGAGGTGGAATCACCGAAAAATATTAAAAAATGAAAAGATATCAATGAAACGAATTATTTTTTAAAACAGGAAATGGGCCCATGGGCTGGCCCAATACATAAATAAGTAACCCAAATTCACCCTGCTTATGAATTTATAATGGGTCCAAAAGGATAAATAAGTTTTAATACATCAGTATAGGACAAGTGGAAAGTTTAATTCGTGAAAAAGGATGAAAAACAAAAGAGTTATAAAATAAACAAATTCGGTTTTTAAAACCGGGAATGGGCTCACGGTTGGCCCAAATCATGAAGTAACCACCCTTCTTCAAAAAAAATCCTAAACAAGCAATAAGGATCCCAAATTAGTTTGATTAGAAATATATGAAGCTTAAAAACTCATTATTAATCTCACCAAATACCCATGGAAAGGATCGGGATTTCCAATGGACAGGATCAATACAAAGACAAAAAAACCGTGTGTGACAATAGCAGAAGGAACCCCATGTAACATCATGATCTTCTACATATATAGCTTACCCAAATCTTCAACTTTAGTAGTATCCCTGATCATAATGAAATGAGTCAACTTTTTCAAATGATCAACCACCACCCAGATAGCATTCTTTCCTCAGGGATTCTATGGTAATCCAACAAAAAATTCCATGGATATATCATCCCATTTTCAAACTGGCACTAAAAGAGGCTGTAGTAAACCATAATGTTTCTGATTCTCTACCTTTATTTTTTTTAGGTGTAACATCGAGACACATAATAGAAAATGTTACGCTTCATACTCAGCCACCATAATCATCATCTCATGTCATAGTAAATCTTCATAGTTCTTGAATTAATGGACCATGAATAACTATGAAACAAAAACTGATCTCCAAACTAATGTTGGGATGACAAACTAATCCCCAAAACTGATAATACCAAATGAAGAGAGAGAGAGAGAGAGAGACTAGGAATGGTCACCCCACCATAAAGGATTTATTTAATTACTTTGAACTCAAAATCATATTATTGACTCTGTAGAATAAAATCAAGGATAAATGATGATAACTGAACATTAGTTAGAACCATACTTGAAAGATCCTCCTAAGCATCTAGGTACAACTGAGAAAATAGACCTATAAGGTTATACTCTTCCTTCAATTCTTGAATAGCCTGGGATGGAACTTTCATGATAAGAGTGTCTACAATGACATCCCCCTTTCCTAGGGTATAAGAGAAATTGAATTCAAATGTCTGAAGGTATTCCACCCATTGTCTATGTCTAAGATTCAATTCTTTTTTATAAAATATATATCTCAAACTCTTATGTTCGAAAAAAGACTGAGAACCTCTCCCAAAAAATATATTGTCGCAAACATTTAAGAACATGCATAACTGCGACAAGCTCTAAATCATGAGTGGAGTAATTATTCTCATGTGGTAGAATATGATGAGAGTCATAATCTACCACATGATCACCATGTATGATCACACAACCCAAATTAGCACTAGAAACATAAAAAAAATTGATACCCCTTTTTAGGATTGGGTATGGTAAAAATATGATCCGATGTCATAAGTCCTTTCAACTCATCAAAATAAAACTAACATTTTGCATCACATATGAATTTTACCCATTTCCTAGTAATATCAGTCAAAGGTGATACTAACTTTGAGGAATCATTGATGAACTATCGATGATGTCCAGTAAAACCAAAGAAGCTCTAAATTTAAAATACATTACATTGTTCTTCCCATGAAAATAAAACCTTCAAATTCTCAGGATAAACTAATAATCCATGCTCAGAAATCACATGACCCAAGAAATTAACTTATTGGATATAGAAATTTTATTTCAAAAGTATTCCATACAAACATTAACTTATCAGGATTTCCATAACCAAACCCAAATGGTACTCGTGTTCATTCCCTGGTCTTTAATAAACTAAAATATCATCCACGAACACTACTAAAAAAGTGTTGAGATACTAATGAAATATTTTATCCATCAAATCCAGATAAATTATTAGAGTGTTAGTTAGACAAAACGACATCACAAGATATTTATAATGGCCATACCTACTCTTGAAAGCTTTCTTAGGTATATTAGACTCCCAAAATCTGAGCTGATGATAACCCTACCTAAGATTGATCGTTTAAAACCACTTTACCCCTTTAACTGATCAAAAAAAATCATTCGCACAAGTCAAAGGATACTTGTTCTTAATCATTACTTGGTTCAACTTTTGATAGTCCACACATAAATTGTGTGAACCATGTTCCTTCTTGGAAAAGAGCATCGGGGCTACCATAGGTGAAATACTAGGGTGAACAAAACCATTTGACATCAAATCATATGACAAAATATTGTGTTCTTTTAGCTCCGTTGGTGTCATATGATATGAAGGTATAAAAATTGGTTGTGTACCTAACACCAAGTCTAGAAGAATCTTGGAGAAGTAAACTTAGAAAACATTATGAAAAACCCAAACAACAGTGGTAATATCAACAATATAAGAAACATTAGCAGCCTCAACTGTAATAGAAAATGAAAAACTCATGAACTCTAGGAAAGAAGATACTTTATTACCAGACCTCAAATCAGACTCTCCCTGAAACACCCATGAACTCCCATCAGCTGATAGAAACGAGACACATTGGTTTTAAAAATCAAACTTATCACAATGATAAACAATATAATAAGTCCTGATGATGAAATAAAACAAATGTAGGTTGAGAACAAGAAAATACCAGACTAAATCTGCATCAGCTATCGATAGTGCACAAGGACATTGAAATCCCTACTCTTTCCTCTTCCTAAGAGGTGTCTCTAAAACTATAAAAAAAGGACATGAACTCCATTATAAATTTAAGCATATCAAAAAAACATATAGATATAAACAAGTGGGAAGAACTAGTATCAAATAAATAAATCTATACTGAGGTTGAAATAAAGATGGTACCTCTCACTATCACTGGAACCACATCTGCCCCCATAGGAAAATCATTTATTATGTAAAGGTTCTTAACTCTTAAGGCATATGGATGGAGACCTATAGTCTTTGAAACATATGATATCACCATAGTAGCCTTTAGAGATGATGATCCCTGACTATAAAAAGGAGTGTACATAGCCTGATAAAAACTATACAGATTACCATAATTCCCATAGCTATTATACATATTTGTAGGTTCATGACAATAATATCAAGTGTTCCCAACCATGTAAAACTTATAGAAATTTAAAGACACATTGATAGCTGCAACCGGAGATTTCAAAGATTCCTAATACTGAGAACCACCTCCACCACTCCTATGATGATCTTTCCACTTTCTCTTTTTTCATGTAGCTCCACTGAAGATACCACTAGGTGGAAGAGAAGGGGAATAATATCCGACATTTCCTTCCATATTCATATCTACCATCATAGCCCTACCCACTATCATCGTATTGGTTGAATTATTTAGCATAAATACATGTGATCTGATATCCAGTCACAAACCCTACAAGTACTTATGATCTTTTAACTAGTCTTTATTTACAACATCTGGTGAAAAATTAACCAACTCTATAAACTGATTGGTGTATTCCAAAACTAAAAACTCTTCTAGATACGAAGAGAGGAACTCTATATACTTCTCCATCATCATCGACTCTGAAAAAAAACTATTATAAGAAGAGAGTCTTGAAACCCTTCTAGTCCAATCCCACGTGCTTATCTTCCTGTACCATGTAATCCCATGAATGTTTGTTGGTATGCTCAATTATTAACACTGCACACTTCACTTTGATACTCTTAGGTGTATCTAGGAAGTTGAAAACCTAATCAATATTTTCAAGACATTTATCCACCTCTTAAGGTTCATTCGTACCTTTAAAGGATGGTGTCTTCTAATGAAAGAACTCCCATGATCAATCTCTATCACCTACAGGTCCTATATGTACCTCAAGAATTGTGTTATGGACTTTTAGTATGTTATAATCTACGACATGAACTACTCACATGATAGACTTGAGAAAATTCTAATCCATAAGAGGATTCCATTGAGGAGAATCATCTACACCCTCCATTGGAACATGTAGAAGATGTCTCAGAGGCATACTTTTGAAAACTGGAACATAATAAATAATCAGACAATAGAAAAATATCAGTTCAAACCAGAAACCCATAAGTAAAAACTAAGATTAACATTAAGAACTCAAAATAGGAGACACACATCCCAGAATACCATGGTATCTTGAGTCACATCATGGAAATATCTAGTCAGACACTCACTACAGTATACCTCTCAAGTCTCAACAGTCATATCTCTTGTCTTCCAAACATCCTAAGATAAGGCCTCTAGAAGAAAAACCACCTCAGATACCAAACTGTGAAGAACTCGTCCTAAATACCATCTCAAACTGGTACCTGATTTGAATTTCCACATACCCTAAGTCCATTCTTGATCCCCACAGGTTGGCTTCTAGCACTCAAGCAATAATAAAAAATATAGTAAATTATTTTTCCCAACCTTAAGTAGACAATAATATGTGTGTACATGTATATAAATAAATAGTATAATAAAACATGAATATATATATATATATATATTTCATAACATAAAGAGAAGAGAAAAAGTGATACAACTAAAATGGTAGAAAAAAAACTCCAGGAGATAAGTTCAACTACAAATGACAATATAACAAAAACAGCTACTCCAACAGTCTCCATCTGATAGTGTGGGAAATCTCCCACCATCTCACCATCCAGCTACCTAAACCCAGCTGACAAAAAACCTCACCATCTCATTGTGATGCCTTGCCTTTCCCTACATTGAAAGACATAACAAAGTCTATACACCAATAAAGGGGTGTGATGGGTGTGATCTAATAGGCTCAATAGAGTCTCACCCAGGTATTCCATAACAAGTCTTTGTATAATAATCCAAGCATTCTCAACTTTAAAGAAAAAAAGGAATGATATATAGTATATAAGTTTTTATATAAAAATTATGGAAAAACATTTAATTTACTCTTTTTTCTAAATTTCCAAATAAACTAGGTAAATCAGTTTCAAATAATTTCATATACATATATCAAATCAGATATATCAAATCAAACTAAATCATGTATTGCACATCATATCAAAATCATGGTAGTATAACTAAATAGTAAAATTCGAAGCACGGGTAACATCATGCCAAGGATCACACTATGTCAGGATACCGAGGAAACTCATACCTAACATAGATAATTTTTTTCATTAATTCTATAGATATATGCATCAAATATAGCAAGGAGATAAATTCCCTAGAAAGTGAACCACCCAATAGGTCTAAAAAGTCCCGTGAACAATAGGCCCAATGAGCATAGAAACACCCCATGAATGAACCCCCTAGTAGTGGATGAGTCCTATAACTACACAATCCACCTAAGTACCCAATGCTTTTCATGTGTTCTATTTTCCAAACCAATTCATCAATCCATTTTCATTAAAACCATTATTTGAAAACTATTTCATAAAACTATTTCATAGTGATTTAAAAACACCTTTTCATTTACCAAAACTATGGGAAACCAACTTTAAAAAAACCATTTTCATAAACATAAATAAAATCATTCATATCATTCTATTTCATTTATAAACCAATTTATCAAAATAGGAGAATTTCAATTCACCAACATAGGCTAGTGATGGAACCACCTACCTTAAAACGCGGGTCGTACATGCCCGCGGGGGGATCCACCAACAAAAAGAACACAACAATGATAATGGAGGCCCTATAATCAATCTATATAACTCATAATTGATTCAATTTAACAAAAAAATTGTTTAGTAGAAATATCACGACATGCCTTAAGAACGCACACCCTCTTCCCCAAAACCAACAAAGGAATGACCCCCGAAGGAAGATCTCACAATTGATCTATAAATAATCAAGAAGAATAAATACCATGGTTCAATAGATCCAATAACACAATATAACAGAGCTACTGTGATCAAAGTCAATGAATAAATATAAATGATTACTCACCCGGAGAGGCACTACACACAACCCTAATAATCAAATGTTGAACGAATTGATATAGAAGGGGAGTAAGTTCCCAAAATTGACAGAGAGTTCTTTTAGGTAAATATCGAAGAGGGATTAAGAAGAATTAAATATAAATCAGTCATGCATCACCCTAAAATCCCAACTCACAATTATTATATATCATGTAATCCTTTTACACATCATGTAATCCATGAGGTCCATATACACAGAAAAACTCATGGTCTTTTTAAAAAACTGATCTTTAACATTACATGCAATGTAATCCTTACACAGTTTGTAACCATTAATTCTGTGAATTCAACTCATTATATAATATTGTAAATCATTATGTGTCATGTACTCCCATTAAATAGTTTATAAATTTCCAATAGACCATAAAAACTCTAGTTTTCAGTAGAAAACTCAAAACCACCTTTGGCATTCTCCTAACTTAGGGATAACCCTATAAATACATTAACACAATTATACCCATACTCTATTAATTAAAAAAATATATACATACCTATAATTTAGGTAATTTTCCCTAAAAAAATCTATTCATCCTCTGGAGTCCCATGATGCACCCAATTAAAGAGGAAACCATGTAAAGAGAAGGGAATTACCTAAAAGCAGGTAATGGGATGTTATAATCTATGATGACTTCGATATGTATCAACTCCAATGATATCTTCATGATTAAGTACATGTCATTTACTGAGGAGAGTTGGATATCGAGTATGATGTGATATTCATGGAGTGACCATTATGGATCTAGGATCGTCGAGATAAAGTGTTGTGTGGATGAACCATCCCCTTAGATCATGTGATCTGGAGGAATGGTGTCTTAGAGGAGAGTACTTTGGATCATGAGATGTGGATGCATGCTTAGTCCCCAAAGTTTTTTTGATTTTTTTATCATTTGTCTTCTTGGTGGCATGATGTTTGGATATTATTGGTTTATGTGATGTTCTTTTCCTTTATGATGAAATGAGTGTTAAATATTTAAGTATATGAAGAAGGTAATACCCTTTTGGATCAAGATGTGTTGTGTTTATGACATTTTTTAAAACCTTATGGGAGAGTCAGTGCTTCCCAAATTATATAATATCTTAATATAGAAGGTGGAATTATTAGATTTGTTTGCTTAGGGTAGTGGTATGTGACTATTATGGTAGTTTTTGGATTGGGTTGTGTTGGGGTTTAAAGGGTTGTGAAAGTGGTAATATAGAATATGGGAGGCTTTTGGATTGAGTGTTTAGTTAGTGTAAGTGTTTCAATTGAAATGTAATCCTTGAGAGGTAACTCATGGGATGGTTTTTTTGACCCTTCCTTTAATTTCTATGCTCTGGGTTCATTTTTATTATCTAGGAAAATAATTATTTAGGAGGTATCTAATGTAAGGTACCGAATTTCTAAAACCCATTACTTTTAATTTTCTAAGGCATGGTGGATTTAAGAGGGTGTTTGTAGTCTTTTTCCTCTTGATTTATTCATTTGGTCACTTGCTTGTTCATATGATAGGTTGGTTGGTCATGAAGTCGGTTAGCATGGTTACTTTTTTCCTTCATGCGGTCACTTTTTTGTTCATATAGTAATTTGGTTGGTCATGCAGTCTATTGGTAGGGTCTGTTGTTTCCTTTGTTCAGTCACTTGTTTGTTCATATGGTGGGTTGTTTGGTCATGTGTTTTATTGTCATGATCACTTGTTTCCTTCATGTGGACACTTGTTTGTTCATATAGTAGGTTGGTTGGTCATGTGGTTGGTTGTAATGGTCACTTGTTTCCTCTATGCGGTCACTTGTTTATTCATTTGGTAGGTTGGTTGGTCATGCGTTTGGTTAGCACATTCCATTGTTTCCTCTATACGATCACTTGTTTGTTTGTACAGTAGGTCGGTTGGTTGTGTCTTCATTTGGAGAGATCACTTGTTTTTTTCATATGGTAACTTTTTTTAATGTATTAGTTTGGTTGATCATATGTTCAGTTATCATGGTCACTTGTTTTCTTCTTGCGGTCACTTTTTTGTTCATATGATAGGTTTGTTGGTATAGTAATGTCACGTCTTACCCTAATTTCTGAATTTATAGTTTTCCTTGAATACCCCTAGAAGTTATAAATATGAATTTTTAAGGAAAATGAATTTTTAAAGATTTAATTAAGGTTATTTAAAGTCTATTTCTATAAAGATAATTATATCCTTAAATTACCTTGATATCCAAGTCCATTATTGAGTCCTTCAGTATGGAATTTAATGAGATCTTCATGAATGGTTAATAAAAATATTGTTTGTGATCTAAAATCCTGATGGTTTCATATATTTAATTATAAAACTATGATATTTCCTTCATTAATTTCTACTTTCTTTATATCAATATGGAATATTAAATATCCTTTCCCTTGGAGTCATGGAAACCTTCTATTTTTTTCTAAGTTCTTTCTATGGTGATTCCATCCCATGAACACGACCTCTGTTTTAGTGCAGTGAATCATGTGAAGCTTATTTCTTCCATATAAGGGATCCTTAAATCTATATTCTAGTTATACATGAGGGAGATTTTATTCTTTTGTTTATCATTTTGAAGATATTATTCTCCAACCTAATTAAGATAATGAATTGGATTAATTGAAATTTAAGTGGAATGGGAAACAATCACATGCTTTACATATTTTGATATTATTGTTTTTGAGATTATTCATGTTTGATGCGACACTAAAAATCATGTATGTTTGGAACCTTTGTTGTGTTATAAAATTATGTATTTATGGAACCATACGGTGTGATTGTTTGATTTCATATTGAATGAATTATCTAATCACTTATATATGTCTAAATAAATGGTTGCCCATGGAAAATCATGGTTTGTGTCATAATACCCTTGAATCTAAATTAATGAAATCTTATGAAACTAAATTATGAAATATTTGGGAGTCGGGTTGTCTTTCTTAGTGTGGCTGTGTTTTCTGTGTTTCCTTTCATGGTGTGGGATGTTTTGTGACAATGGTGGTGACTGAATAGGATGCAGTACATGTTGGGCGGTGATGCGATGGTTTTTTGACATGGGATGTGACATGGGATGGTATATGTAGTGTTTGTGATGAAATTTGGTTGTATAATAGGGCCTTGTTGGCATGAAAAGGTGGGTTGTTGTGTTGTGATGTGTTGTGATGGTTTGCCTATAGAAATTGAAGTAAATTTTAATGATGAAACTCTAATGTTTAATGGGTTAGAATGATTAATGAATGCTTAAATTAATACATAAAGTGTGGTTAATGCAGTTATTTTTCAATGTGTAATGAATTGTATGGATAAATGAAGTGGGTTGGTAATGGTAATTTAGAAATTATCTTAACATGAAGGAAATATGGCTTGTGGTTTGGTTTTCTTGTGTGGTTCTTTTTATTTAGAGGTGGCAGAAGAAGTGGCAGATGTTGTGAGGCTTGGTGGTGATGTTGTGAGTTGGTTGTTACTCTTGTTGTAAACTCACAGGTTGGGCTTGAGTATTTTTATATATATACATTGTATATTATTTGTGATTTATATATTCACCCCATATGTGTCAAGCACCCTATGATGAAAATCAAATGATTTGGGGGTGTTTTTTCCAATATCCCAGTGGTGAGGATGGATGGATGACTACCCCCTCTTCTAACTCTCTCTTCTAGGTAAATTTGATATGCATGATTTGTGATGTCCAAAAGTCAAAAGTTCAATTTTTGTTCAGTTTTATGAGATAATGAGGTGGCTATAGTGAGGGTCTTGCATGGTAAGAGGAGGGCACAAGGTTGATGTCCTTCATGTTCATGATACCCTAGTATACTAGTTCTGGTAGTGGTTGTGATGTGAAAGTCCATGTTTCTTTGGGCGAGATGTGATGTGATAGACCGAGTGTCTTCAGGTGAGATGTGATGTGATGAACTAGGTGTCTTCGAGTGAAATATAATTTATGAAGGAGATGGGAGCACCATGAAGTATGATGTTGGAGTGTGAGAGAATCACACCAGTGAGAAAGTGGTGTGGGGTACCCTTTTTATTGATATGATTCTTATTATGTTATTATAATTGGATGTGTTTTTTGGTGAGTGTTATGTAGTGAGGATGGGGATTAGTTTGTTGATCTGCTTAGGTTTCTTTGGTTTTCCTGTTTTCTCATGGCTTCACTAGTTTACTTTTTTCACATGTGCACGAGAAAATTTGAGTGTGATCCTATTGAGTAAACTTTTGTGACCACCTTACATATAAATATAACTATTTTTTAGGTTTCTAGGAGAACTATGTGGACCATTCTAGACATTACTAGCTCATACATTGGGGATGTTATTGTGTCCCTACCATAGTGTAATATCCTGATTATTGCAATGATAATAAAAACTATTCTATGTTAAATTATTAATATCTTAAGTGAAAAAAAATTCTTTATCAGTGAAATAACTTAATAAATGTGTTAAAGGCCTTAAAACCTAGTTAACAGTTTTTAATTTTCAATAAAATATTTTTAGAGACAGTTTCTATATTGATGAGAGATTCTGAGGCCCATAAATCATCAGTGAAGATGGAATAAAATTATTAAATATATTATATTAAGCGAGAGAAATTTATTCAAAATAATTTAATAACTCTAAAATGGTACATCAAATGAGAAATCAGAGACCACCAATATGTCTAGAATGCGATGTTTACCCTAGGTGGGGTATAACACTTGTAAGCGTTGGATGTTGGGATGTCTCGCTCACAAAGATAATTTATTTAATAGTTTTTATTATATTATTTTTTTGAAATAATTTAATATCTTTGAAATGGTGTGTTGTATGTGAAATTTGAGACCAGGGCTAGGTCAGTAATGCGGTGTTTACCCTAGATGTGGTATACCATTTGTAAGCGTCAGACGTTTGGATGGCTTGCTCGTGATAAAAAACTTTTTTATTTTTAATTATTTATTTATTCTATTTTTTAAATAATAAATCATTAATATCTCTCAAATGGTACATCGTATGGAAAATTTGAGACCATCGTTGGGTCTGGAATGAGGTGTTTACCCTAGGTAGTGTATAACATTTTATGCCATGGACGTTTGGTATCATTTAATTTTTGGATCAAATAATTAAATTTTTAAAAATAAAAAGAAAAGTAAAAAGAGGGTTTCTACTATGTATTCATCCCTAACCCAATCCATTTACTCCATGTTTGATGGTGGAGATTTTGGGATGATCAAATGGACACATTTCAGACCCTTTAAAAACCGAAACATCTTAATGAGATGATAATAAAGACTCTGTAATTATTTTTTCAGTTGAATTTCCCATTAAATAGAGAGTTATAATTCCCGGTTTTATGTGACATCGAAGGGAGTTTTTTTTTAAATATGTTTTTTTTTAATATTTAAAAAAAATTCCTAGATTAATTTTTTTTTAAATGGGTGTGAAAGGCGGCAGGCGCTGCCGCTTTTCAACCAAAAAATACTATTTTAAATATTCTTTTTTATATATTTAAAAAAATTGTTTTTTTTGCTTATATATAAATATAATAAAACAAAAAAAATCAGCAGAATTTATATGCTATTTAATATCTAGAAGTATTGTCATTAAAATAGTCTGGATTCTGATAGAAACCCTCATTGAGGGCTCCCTTTTATAAGAGGTCTTGCCCTAAAAATCATTCTGCATTTTCGATGTGGGATTCCGGTTCTCCCTTTCATACGCAGAACATTCTATATTTTCGATGTGAGATTATGTTTCAAGTACATAGATTTGAAATACTATAAAATATAAACTATAAGACCAATATAAATGAACTTAAAACATGGATTAAACAGATAAGAAATAGTTTAAAATATAATAATTTCATAAAAAATGTTGATAAAAATTAATTTATAAGCTTTCAAAACCACCTACTTGAAACTTAAAAATGTTTCGAGTATATCGCTTTGAAAAAATATAAAATATAAACTATAAGATAAATATAAATGAAAATAAAAACATGAATTAAACATAAAATAAATATTTGAAAATAAAAAAATTGTAAAAAATGTTGATGAATACTAATTTATAAGCTTTCAAAACCATCAACTTGAAACTTAAAAATGTTCCAAGTATATGAATTTGAAAGCCTATAAAATATAAATTATAAGACCAATATAAATAAAAATTAAAACATAGATTAAAAATATAAGAAATAGTTGAAAGCAAAAATAATTTCATAAAAATGTTGATGAAAAATAATTTATAAGCATTCAAAATCACCTACTTGAAACTTCAAAATGTTTCAAGTATGTGGCTTTAAAAGACTATAAAATATAAACTAAAGGACCAATATAATTGATACTTAAAACATTGATTAAACATATAAGAAATTATTTAATTAGTGAATTGGTAATATAATTATTAATTATATAATAATTAATTAGTTAATTAGTAATTATTACTAATTAATTATATAATAATTAATTAGTTAATTAGTGATATAATTATTAATTATATAATAGTTAATTAGTAATATAACTATAAATTATATTTATTCATTATAATTATTAATTAGTAATTATTAAAAAATTATTATAGAATAATTAATTAATTAATTAGTAATATAATTATAAATTATAATTATTCACTATAATTATTAATTGGTAATTATTAAAAAAATATTATATAATAATTAATTATTTAATTAGTAATATAATTATTCTTTATAAATTTTCATTATAATTATTAATTATTAATTATTAATTAGCTAATTAGTAATATAATTATTAATTATATGATAAATATTTAGTTAATTAGTAATTAATAATAATTACTTAGTTGATTATTAATATAATTATTAATTATATAATAATTAATTAGTTAATTAGTAATATAATTATTAATTAGTTAATTAGTAATTATTAATTATTAATAATTAATTATATAATAATTAATTAGTTAATTGGTAATATAATTATTAATTATATAATAGTTAATTAGTTTATTTTTGAGAAAGATAGAGGTGAGGCCATTTTTATAATTAGTTAATTAGTAATATAATTATAAATTATAATTATTCATTATGATTATTATTTATTATTTACTAAAAATTATAATATAATAATTAATTAGTTAATTAGTAATATAATTATTAATTATATAATAGTTAATTAGTTATTTAGTAATATAATTATAAATTATAATTATTCATTGTAAATATTAAATAGTAATTATTAAAAATTATTATATAATAATTAATTAGTTAATTAGTAATATAATTATTCATTATAATTATTAATTATTAATTATTAATTATTAATTCGTTAATTATTAATATAATTATTAATTATATAATAATTAGTTAGTTAATTAGTAATTATTAATATTAATTATTTAATAATTAATTAGTTAATTAGTAATATAATTATTAATTAGTTAATAATTAATTAGTTAATTAGTAATATAATTATTAATTATATAATAATTAATTAGTTAATTTGTAATATAATTATTAATTATATAATAATTTATTAGTTAATTAGTAATATAATTATTAATTATAATGAATAATTATATTACTAATTAACTAATTAATTATTATATAATTAATAATTAATAATTCTAATTAATAATTATATTACTAATTAACTAATTAATTATTATATAATTACTAATTACTAATTATATAACTAATTAACTAAGCAATTATTATATAATTAATAATTATATTACTAGTTAACTAATTAATTATTATATAATTAATAACTAATAATTAATAATTGATAATTAATAATTATAATGAATTATTATAATTAATAATTATATTACTAATTAACTAATTAATAATTAATAATTAATAATTAATAATTAATAATTATAATTAATAATTAATAATTATAATGACTAATTATAATTAATAAAAATATTACTAATTAACTAATTAATTATTAATAATTACTAATTCATAGTTATAATGAATAATTATAATTAATAATTATATTACTAATTAACTATTATATAATTAATAATTATATTACTAATTAACTAATTAATTATTATATACCTAATAATTATATTACCAATTAACTAATTAATTATTATATAATTAATAATAATATAATTAATAATAATATAATTAATTATTATATTACTAATTAATTATTATATAATTACCAAGAATGGCTCAACCATGGGTTCAGAGACCCAAACCCATGGCTCTAAAATTTTATTGTAAAAGAGTAGACATACAACAGGGTTTGGAGGAAATGTTTACATGTGACACACCATACCAAGACAACACGAATAACAACATGCACCAGAAAACCATATATTAACTAATTAATTATTATATAATTAATAATTATATTACTAATTAACTAATTAATTATTAAATATTTCTTATATGTTTAATCTATGTTTTAGGTTTCAGTTATATTCATCTTATAGTTTATATTTTATAGTCCTTCAATGCCACATACTTAAAAAAAATAAGTTTCAAGTAGGTGGTTTTGAAAGGTTATAAATTATTTTTCATCAACATTTTTTATAAAATTATTTTTTTCAACTATTTCTTATATGTTTAATCCATGTTTTAATTTTCATTTATATCGGTCATATAGTTTATATTTTATAGGCTTTTAAATTCACATACTTGAAACATTTTTATGTTTCAAGTTGGTGGTTTTGAAAGTTTATAAATTATTTTTTATCAACATGTTTTACAAAATTATTTTTATTTTTTTATTATTTATTATATTTTTAATCCATGTTTTAAGTTTTATTTATATTCATCTTATAATTTATATTTTATAGTCTTTCAAATCCACATACTTCAAAAAAATTTAAGTTTCAAGTAGGTGGATTTGAAAGCTTATAAATTATTTTTTATCAAATTTTTTTATGAAATTATTTTTATTTTCAACTATTCCTTATATGTTTAATCCATGTTTTAAACTTCATTTATATTGGTCTTATAGTTTATATTTTATAGTCTTTTAATGACACGTATTTGAAACAGAATCCAAAATCAGAAATACAGAATGTTCTATGCAGGAAAGGGAGAACCCGAATCCCACATCGGAAATAAAGAATGATTTTCAGGGAAATCCCTCTTATAAAAGGGAGCCCTCGGTGAGGGTTTCTGTCAGAATCCATACTACTGTAATGGCAGTACTGCTGGATATTAAATAGCAGATAAATTCTGCTGAAATTTTTTGTTTTATTATATATATTTATATATATATATAAACAAAACAAAACAACATAAAAAATTAAAATAAATAAAAAAGAATATTCAAAATAGTAAAAAAATTTGAGGAGTTTTGGGAGAAAGGTTGTAGCCCTCCCACCACCTTTCACACCCATTTTCAAAACAATTTTTAACCTAGGCATTTTTTTAAAAATATTTTTTCCAAAAAACATATTTAAAAAAACCCATAGAAGGCCTTCATTTTAAATACACAAACGATTTTTTCATCTTCCTTGCTCATTTCATCAGGTAACAATGAACACAGATCTTCCTCACACATGATCTATCATCAGATTCAGATTCAGCTATAGATGTTTTCTTCCACCATTTGGTGTGTGGTGCCTGTGTGTCGAAGGAGGTAATTTCTTCCATTTTTATTTTATTTTATTATCACTTATTATAGTTTATTTATGTTTAACTGAAATTTCAAAAATTACATAATAAAAAAAGGTTCATTGAAACTAATGTTGATAAAAACAAAGATGTAATAAAAGAATAATTTTTCAGAATTATCAAATGATAATTTTGTTGAATTAAATTTATATAATTATAAAGGTATTTTTCAATGATAATCAAATCAAATGTTCACGAACAAATTATCAAAATTATCAAATGATAATAACATGGGATTATCATGATATAATTTTTTTTGAAATTGTAAAATGATAATTTCTTTTTTATCAAAAGATAATTATGCCAAATTATCGATGAATAATTTCATGAGATTATCAAAGATTTTTTTACACAAATTATTGAAGGATAATGATGAATAATTATCAAGTGATAATTACAACAAATTTTCAGAGAATAATTGTGTAAAATTATCGAATGATAATTATGAATATTTATAAAAGTTTAATTGCATGGAATTTTGGGAAATTACCAAATGATAATTTTTTTTAAAATACAACAGTGCAATTATTAAAGGATAATTTCAAACACATGCATTCTTTTGAAATGATAATTTAAAATTATCCAGAAAAGATAATTATCATCACATAATTTAAATGATAATTTGAAAATTATAAATTATCATTGTGTGTAACAATCTAAATAATAATTTGAGAATTATTCAGGAGAGATAAAATATCTTCTCATGTGATATTTTAATAAATAATTTGAAAATTATCCAAGAAAGAGAAGGTATCATTGCATATAATATCTTATTTCTTTTTCAAATAAGATAGATCTTTTGGTTATAAGAAACCCTTGATAACACTACTACAAATAGGGCTTATAATAGCGCTGAAAACCGCCTTTAACAGTGCTAAAAAAGCACTGTTAATCTTGGCGAAGATTAAGGGGGGTCCCCTTTATCAGCGCTAAAAATAGCGCTGATAAAGGTGCGCCTTTATCAGTGCTTGCTTAGTGCTGATAAAGGTAGTCTTTATTAGAGCTATTTTCAGCACTGATAAATGTATAATATATCAGCGCTAAAAATAGCGCTGATAAACACTACCTTTATCAGCGCTATTTTGAGCACTGATATATTATCCATTTATCAGCGCTTAACTATCACTGATAAAGGCCAAAGATCCTATGAAAAACTAGAACCTGCACAGAACCTGCACACATGACAGCACCTGCACACAACACAAACAACACCCACACACAAAGCACAGAAGAACAAAAATGCTACATACATTTACTTGAAATCAGGAATACAAAACAACACACTACTATATACATTTCAAACAATGTTTAATTTGCTTAAAATTACAATTATCCAAAAAACTGTTAAAAAACATTGATGTTTCATCCTTTTTGCATCCATGATCCGCTCTAAAAAATTGTCATCCATGGCGGCGGTTTCCGAACAAAACATTCAAACTCAGGAAAAAGATTTCACCTATATAAGAAAACAAATATTATGTTAGTAATACAATAATGAAATAAATTAAACATTAATATGAAAGTATACATTAATAAAATTTCAATTGTTACCTATTACAACATTTATTTTCATTAGTTTATAGGTCTAGGAGAGATGACTATAGAGCGAGAGTTACTTCCCCATTGTGATGTGATGACCTGGGTAGGTAAATATTTGTGGGATGGTTTGTGGATTGTGGGAATTTCATGAGGATTTTAGGCTATGATGACACATAGGGGACCCAAGAACATTCCCAAGATATATGCACTCATGTTAGTCTATATAAGAAATGAAAAACACTCATGAAACGAGACCCTTATTTACTCAGATTGCTAAAAAACTACCGGGATGCCTAGATAGTAGAAGATGACTCACTCTAGTTATACCTAGACGATGGTTTTATCGTAATTTTATCTAATCTTGGGGCATGTAAATCCTATTAGATTCAAAAACAGATTCTATTCCAAAAGAGATTGTATAAAAAGAGTAGTGGATACTAGGGGAGAAGTCCTATAAAGGAAATGCACTAATGACTGCCTATAAAATATAGCATAGAGAAAGAAGCACCAAGACTCTTACACAATCGTTTCAGTACTCATATCGGTGGGTAGGGAAATACCTCCATAGCCAGATACCTAGATAATAGAAAGGGAAGCACTTAGAACACATACAGGATTCACCTCACTCTATTCCTGACTAGCAGCATGAGAGGGAGGACTTGGGGAGCTCAGTTGGGATCAGAGGGGAAATACCTCTTCTAGTAAACAAATAGTTATGGACTCAGATATAATGCTCGTACTTATATTGATATTTCCCTCTGGAAGAGACTCCTTCTTGTAAATATACTTGATCGGGATAGCCAGCTAGAAAATGTCTCCATTTATGCCTTTTGTAAGGCCTACCCCTTATAGAAGGAAGAGGTATTTCATAACCTGATTGTAGACCAAACATAGGAGGGTCTGAAGGAGAGCAGCCTCTCTAATATTCTTACAGGACATAAAAACTAACTAACCTAATGAGGATATACAAAATTATATTTTCAATGTGTAAGAGAGACCTTCAGAAACTATAAAAGAGAAGGCAACTAGAGGTAGGATGATGGGTTGTTGTTGTTGATCTCTTCTAGGTAGAAAAATAAACAAGGTTGATCCTAGATCATAAGGAAAGTGTTGCTAAATCTATCTGTCACAAGGGTCCTCCCTCACTCTCACTAGAATAGAGAAGTAAATGATTCCCCATTTGGGCTCCCTAAGAGGATCCCTTCACTCAACGTGCAATTCAAAAAATGATTATTTCATAATAACCACTGAAAGCATATTGTCCCCTTTAAAAGGAAAGCAACCAGACTCAAAAAGTAAAAAAGTATCCTTCAGATGCTCAAAATATTCTGGTTTTTTTGTAAGGCGATAACTCAATAGGACCCAATACTAAGTTCTTACTTTAGTCCAATGGCTCCTGCTTCCTCATAGGAATAGGATCGATCTCCCAATTATCCATACTTTCTCCTGGAATTACAGGTTGAATGGTTCTACCTTATGACATACTAGGGAGTGTCCGGATCATAGCAACCTATTCTTCTTGAGAAAACACCCACTGTAGGACTTTTTCTTGTACTTCATCATAGTAAAATGCCTCTCTCATGTCCTGGGGAATGTTTATCAAATTTAATACATCAATTGTTTCTTCGGGCTCTGGTGTTGACGTTTCGGGTTGGAGGATACAAGCAGGCATAGGGGAATTAATAGAAATGGGAGGCACATATCCCAAACTTGTCATGGTAAGTTCTTTTCCCTCCTGTTTTTATAGCTTCTTCCTTTGGGCTGCATGTTTCCTATCATCTTTGGTTGGCTCATACCTCAGAAGATGGGGATAAAGGGGTTAACTCTGTAAAGAATCCCTTGTTTGATCTTCATCCTCGCCTTTCATCAACAGGTGCCATGGGAACTAAGGTTTTTTAATGTCCTTTCTTTCTATTGTGTCTATCTAAGTAGAAAATCCCTATGTAAGTATGGAGTGACATGGGTATCCCTATTAGGAGATCACATCCCAGGGGAAGAAACTCCCTGAGATATTTAGTAAGTGAACCACCTCGATCGTAAAAAAAGATTTATGATGGTTCAAACCTATTACTTAAAGGGATAAAAGTCCTGGCCGATATATCCATACCTCTAGCCCCCCTGTCTCAGGTTGAACTAGAGTCACCTCTCCCTCACTGTGTTCCTCGAAGAGATCCCCTTCAGCAACTAGCATCATCACTTCCAAGGCATTCACCCTTCCAAAAATTGCCACAGTTCCCTGGCCATCCTCGACCAACTCGCTACTGACCTCCTCCCTCTGATCAGCCACCACTATAGGTTAAGCCTCCCTGCCACTTCCTTCTGTTATTTCTTCCTCTAGAACAGGTACCTCCCTCGCTCACTGGGCTACACACCGTGTGTTCCTCCTTGTACACAACGTGTAGTCGGGTTTTCTCCATATTCTCAAATACTATCTCTGCATGTTGAATCTAATCCATCTACTTTAATTTCGGAAATATTTATATTTAGGCCCTATATCTAACTAAAAATGGTGGATATAGGCCATATTTGTTGTTGCCATCCATCGTTTTTTGGAAAATGGATTTTTTTGATCATCAGTGGTTTCGTCATTCACCCCCATACACACTGCACACCATCATGCCTTACTTCAATATTGATTTGTTCAAAGATCAATAATATGAATCCGGGGATAGAAAACATTGAGTAATAAATTAAGATTTCAATACATCGGAGCATTCTCAATCCACAATTGGTACATATACATAGAAGGGATCGATCTTCTCAAACTATTTAATCAACAAGGGTGTAAACATAAAATTTAATATTCCTACTCGGATATTGGATCATTTTTCATCAAAAATAATGCTATCTAATGATTGGAGGAAGTCATTGTGTTCATTGTATCTTGATCTTCTCTAGTATGTCATTTCTTCATCATCCAAGGTTATTCACTAAAGAAGGTTGGAGGATAATCAATGATCATATATAGATAACATAAGTAGTAGGAATTCACCTTCATCCTATTTGTGTACAATATTCCATCACGTATGTTGCCCATTCGTTTCTAAACACATCTATATCATCTTCTGAATAAGAGTTTTTGCGACAGTCATGGTAGTACTGAAAAAATATAAATACATAGAGGATTAATAAATATTTTAAATGAACTCGTAATTATTTTTGAAAATACCTCGTCAGGGATGCTAGTTTGTTGATGAAATACGATCTCTTTTATAAATTTACAAACATAATAACCACAATCATTTCCGTTTGTTTGTTTTGGACACTGTAGAAACATCGCCAACAATAGGTAATTTGTTTTGATATGTGTTTGGATAGTGTAATGTTATTATATATACCAGGATACTTTTCCAGTTGTAGATCTTGTAGGTGTTCTTATCCTTAGGCCTTGGATTCATTCCATGCATTAGACGATATTGATGCACCGCCCTATCATAACAGAATCCTCATTAAAAGATAACATAAATTATATAACTATATGTTTAGTTTTAAAATGTTGCATCTAGTGTATTAAAAATTAACAAACTCTATCATGCGTGGTCAGTTTGTTGGATATCCATGCATTGAATCCAGAAAATAAATCTTTAGGGTATCCAAATTGACTGCAATCAGCATCCAATGGTTCCTAAAAATAAAAAAAAGGAATAAGTAAAGAAATAAATGAAAATATAGTTGATATGATTAAATTGTAGAGTTTTACCCTTGCATCATTGGTATTAAAAAGAGTCTGTCATCTGTAATTTTGTTTTCAAACGATTTGAGCAGGGATGACATTATTGCAGCCTCTTTATCAGAATCTATTTCATCTTCTGAAGAGGTGGTGTGAGGACTAACGAGTCCAAATTTTTGTTCATGGGGAAATCCCTTCAAATTTTTTTCATATATACGCCTACAAAAAATATAAAATATATTTAGTCATAATTATCAGAGTATATCAACTTTTTTAAAATCAAATCATGAAAACATACCTCATGTATACATTTACAACTGAGGCGCCTAGCCATTCATACTTGAGGAGTTAATTTACATTTTCAGCACTAATGAAATTTGATGTTTCCTCTCCATACATATTTTTTTCAAAATCAACTGTGTGAGTATTGTCGTCTTTCAACTTTGTATCCACATGAGCCTGCAGTGATATTAACGGTGGATATAGAACGGGCGGGGTGAAGGTGCTCTCAGTAGACCGTTTCAATCGTTTGGTTGATCCTTGAGATAGTTTTGAGCTGATATTTCGTTTCACCCCACACTCTTTGTCATTCTGTAATAACATTCATTGGTTCAGACCTTTTTTCATTAAATGTTAAAGTTCCAGCTTGAAAAATAGATTGGAAATGGATACCTTTTGTCAACATGTTTTTTTACAAGAATTGTTGGCCATGCGATGAATGTTCCAACAGCTTGTTCAACCATATGAATGTCTTCATCGTCATTTAGAATAGGTATCTCATCACTCGGCTCATTAGCTACATTAATTGACACTCTGAGATGATCTTTTGGAAGTTGTCTGTTGTGTAGCATGTTGTCCTGCATATTGAACACCGTAGCCCTCGCTACAAGGCGATAGGTGGGAGTTGATATATATAAATCACAGTCATTTTCACCCTGTAGAATATTAGTACAGGAAAGGTATCAGTGTCTATGTGAATAACATTTCACAGAAACAATTATTAAAACATTGATTACCTCAGCTAAGTCAGGTTTTTTAGGGGAATGGCTCACCTCAAAGCTGGTGGGGGTGGGGCGGGATCGTCACGCACGGGTTGTTGTTGAGTTGTTTCATCTCTTTGCCTCTCCCCCATAAATTTTTCTATCATCTCTCTCTGCTATTGTAATTCTTCTTGAAAAATAGATAATTTTTCTTGCAGCTGATTATTGTACTCTATTTTCTTTAAAACATAACGTAACACAATGTATATTACAATAAACAAATAACCTTATTATTGTACTCTCTTTTTTTTATTTAAAGGCTGAAGAGATTTGACTCCTTTATCGACTATGTAAACCCCTTTATTGTGGTCTCCTCTGACATACAAAGCATCATCTATATTGGGACCGCTGTGAAATTATTGTGAAGTCCCTATAAAAGGTTCAACCTTCGTTGAACTTTCATCTAACCCTTCAGTTGTTTTGGTCGATAACAGAACAATTGACCAATTTCGGTTTGCGGGGTCTGGAACTTAAAATACTTGTACTGCCTGTGATGCCATTATAAATGGTTCGTCTTTCTCCCCTTCCTTACTAAAATCAACTTTCACGAATCCTAATTCATCTATTTTAACAGAACTCCTATTATCAACCCACTTGCATTGAAAAATCGACACTTTGAATTTCATATAATCCAACTCCCATATTTGTTTGATGATGCCAAAGTATTACATATTCGTATAAATTGGATTTTTGTCCTTAGCACCAGAAACATGCATCGCCTCAGCCACAAGTGTAACCCCACTATTCTTCATGGTAATGTCATCATCATGTTCATTAGTATATAATGTATGACCATTAATTTCATAAACATTGTAAGATAATACGTACACACTTGCTCCTCCAGCTAGCCATCGAAGTCGTTCTGAAATTGAGTCTGGATTTTCATCTAACTGCTTAAAAATATGGTCCCGAAACCATCATATAAACAATCAATTATGTGTATCTGATATCTATTTTTAATCCCTAGAAGGATTCAAACACCTAAGAATTTCTTTGTGAGTTTGAACATACGGGTCAATGTAAAAATTGTTATGTAAAATGTAAAGGTGGACCTACTCCCGATCTGTAATATTGATTGTGACAACCTCTCTTCCAGAAATTCCTTCACCCTCAAGCCGCTCAGTGTGATGAGATTTCGGTAGGCCAACGATTTCTACACCTGAAAGTTATTTGGTACAAAATCCAATAGCTTCCTCAATAATATATTGTTCCACAATACAACCCTCTGGCCGACTTCAGTTTTTGACATACCCTTTCAAAATTTTCATATACCATTCAATGGGGTACATCCATCTATAATGTACAAGACCACATAGTCGAATCTCTCTCACCAAATGAACCATCATATCGAAAAATGTCGATGGGAAGAACATTTCCAATTCATATAATATGAATGCAATTTCTCTTTCTATAGTTGGCAATTTCGCCGGGTCTATAACTTTACTGCATATAGCTTTGAAGAAGAAACAGATCTTTGTTAATGTATGGCAGACATTCTTGGGAAAAATGCAACGTAAAGCTATAGGAATTAGATCTTGCATCAAAACATGGAAGTCATGTGATTTCAGACCCTTTAATTTTAAATCTCTCATTTATAAAATGTTCTTGATATTTAATGAATACACCTCTGGAACCTTTACATCATTAAAGAATTTTCAAAACTAATATCTCTCCTACCTAGAAAGAGTGTAAGCAGTAGGAGGTAGAAATATTCATTTTTCACCCATCACTGGTGCCAACTATTCTCGTATTCCCATCTCAACCATGTCCAATCTAGCCTTAATTCCATCCTTTGTTTTACTGGGTGCATTTAGCAACGTGCCGATGACACTATCACATACATTTTTTTCAACATGCATAACATCAAGAAAATGTCTGACATACAGACAATTCTAGTATGGTAATTCAAAAAAAATGATCTCTTTTTCCAACCAGTTTTCGTAAGGTTTTTTGAAAATGGTTTACCAAAAGTAGTGTCCAAATCTTATACTTTCTCAAACAATTGATCACCTGTTAGTGGAGACAGTGTTGTACATTCTTCTGAACTTCCGTCAAATGATGTCGTCCAAGATCGGTACTTATGTCGTCGGGGTAGAAATCTACGATGTCCTAGAAACACGTTTTTCGATGAATGTTTCAACCTAATTGACTTTGTACCTTGTTCGCAAATGGGACACCCTTGATTTCCTTTAATGCTATATACTGACAAATTTCTATAAGTAGGAGTGTCATTTATCATCCCGTACAACATGGATTTCAAAGTGAAATATTCATTTTTGTAAGCATTATACAATGTAACACCTAAATCCCACAATATTTTCAAATCCTCGATCAATGGGGACAAATAAACATCAATATCATTACCTGATTATTTTGGTCCTGATATAAGCATAGATAACATGATGTATTTTTATTTCATGCATAACCACAGTGGTAAGTTATAGTTTACCAACATAACCGGCCATGTACTGTGACTTCTGCTTTGAAAACCAAAAGGATTCACCCCATCTGTAGATAACACCAGATGAAGGTTTCTCGGCTCATTCCCAAATTCAGGATACTTGTGATCAATTCTCTTCCACTGACGAGAGTATGTCGGGTGACATAGTTTCCCATCTTTAAATATTGTATCTGTATGCCATGTCAATTGTCCTACAGTCTCCTCACTTCCATATAGGCTCCTAAACCTCTGAATGATTGGAAAGTACCATAAAACTTTCGTAGGACTAGAATCATCTTTCTTGTATTGAAAAGAACCACACTTTGGGAATTCTGTATGTGATTTTTGGTCCTTCAAAACAATATAAAGTCATTCGGGCAGGCATTTATTCTTTCAGAGATCATACCCATCGATCGTAGCATTAATTTGGCATTATATGTTCAGCTTGGGAGTTCATTATCTTCTGGGATAATTTCATTCAGGAGATCAAGTAGTTCCGTAAAATTGGCGTCACTCCACCCATTTCCTGCTTTCAAATTATACAGCTTCAATACGGCTGACAATGATGTATATTTAGTGCAACCAGCATACAGTGGCGTTTTTGCACAACTCTTTAGCTTCTCAAACAGTTTTGGGAAATCATGAAGTTCATCATCAACTGTCCTTGTCATTTCCTCAATACGATATTCATCATCATTCACATCTGTAATCACACCCTCCATACGATCATCTTCACTGTTCACGCTTGTAATCATATCAGATGATCTATAAAATGTCATGTTATCTGATCCACTACCTATGTTCAATTTTTTTCCCGTGTTTATTCCAACATGTATAACTTCGATCTATTCCATGAAAGATCATGTGTTCTTCCAAATCCTCTGGACTAATTTGTCTTGAATAACAACAGTGTAAACACGGACAAAGTATTTGAGAAGGGTCACATGCATGATCTTCTGAAAACTTGATAAACTCTTTCACACCATCTTCACACTCTTTTGTCAACCGATTGGCATTCATCCATTATTTATTCATATTCATCGTCTTTATGGGTTCAATCCCGAACTTGCCTAATATTATGTTTTAATTAATCAAGTAGCATTTTTTGGGTTTTATAAAAACAAATCATGGTACAAATGCCTCTAAACTTGTGTGAAATCCATATACATGGTGTGTCCAGTAGGGTGAACATCGTGTATGGATAAGATACTTGATTTAATCTGACATATATCAAATTAATTCCAAGTTAGTATTATAAATACTGAATGATGCCTTTGAAAATACATGACATATAGAACAACTTGAGCTAAAGGTGTGTACTTTAGATACATATTGAGTCACCTCACCAGCTATGCATTACATTTTTGTGGAATACACGGTGTGTAGTCCTTACATGACCACTAGGGGTGTATAGTCTATACACATCAAGTTTCTATGGTATCTATACATGGTGCGAGTGAAGTAAAACACATGTCATATGGTTCTACCATTATTTTATGGCATGTACATGGTTTCATGCTGAAGTATATGTCTTGAAGATACATTGTGTGTGACCTAGGTTCACATGACATGTAACATTTAAAATGAAACTTATTCCAAGTTTGAGTCAGAAGATTAGTCATGTGGTGTAAATTTTGGAGATAAATGTTGTGTGTCATTAAAATATATATGAAATCTAGGTATGGTGAAGCATGTTCCATTTAACAAGACTATATACCAATTATTTTAAAGTGTCTCATAGAGTCCTCTAGAAGTGGTTTTCTAGGATTCAGTGGAATTGCACTAGTAACAAATTGGTGGTTCCATTGAAATGAGTAAAGTTTGGATTGATATTCAATGGTTTAAGAACTAAAACATGGAAAAAAATGGCATATCAATCATGCCAACAACCGCAACACCATACAAAAACACAATCGTGATCACAATCGCAACACCATACAAACCAAACAATCACGATTTTAGATTTTATAAAGCATCCCTTATTCAATTATGTTTATTAATTCAGGGGTTATCAAAGAAGTTTTATCATCCTGGGGTGTTCATTCATAAGTCAAGTATACATAAATTACCAATTTTTATATTCCAATGTTCAACAAGAACCAACCAACATTCAATTCATTTAGTGCGCAAACAAGGACCACCAACAGCCACGATTTTCAGCGGGGTGTTTAGCCCGTACATTTTACATTATAACCATCAATATCAAACAGTAATAAAATGAAAACAAGAGGAAACCAATGAGTAATAGGAAAAAACTCACTGTGAAGGTGTCGTTAAGCACACGACAGAGGTGCATTCATGGAAGAGGAGAGGCGCACAGCAGAGGAGATTTCCAACTAAAAAGAAAACATAAAATAGGGGAAACCCATGTGAATAAAATAATCTAAAACCGAGTACACCATTTACCATATCCCACAAAACCCATGAACCCACTAAAACTGAAATCAACCCACACCATGGTTAAACACACCTTAAGATAACAAGAAATTATAGAACCCACCTTCGATAGAACGAGTTCAACAGACTTTTAAAATATAAAAGATGAACATACAATGGGTAATCTCTGACCAATAGGTCCTACTTACTAGGTATAATCCCCAAGTTTATTCTAGATAGTATATCCCAAATGAGTAAGCCCTGATCAATCCTTTGTTATCACACCTTTCACGACATGCCCTATCCTAATGATGGTCATTATTAAGAACACCACAATCCCACCCTGATGGTGGTTGTTATCCTTAGATGATGAAATGTCCCAACAAAATTGTTTGACATAATTAGATAACACATCACCCTTGCATGGAATTCTCCCACCTCATCCTATATCTGATGGATTCTTGACCCATGCATGTTCTACAGGTAATTCAATAGCATAAAAAATATACACTATATAAAGGAATAATATGGAATATTAATAATAGTTCACAAGTGGATATAAAATAACGATTAGATCATATATAAAGAACAAATTTCAAGGTCTACTCACACTCTTGGAAGAAATAACATCATGAAATGGAACCAAGTGTAAACCATTAATCATGGAAACATCATATACAAGGACTAATTTATTAAGGAACTTCCGACCACAATCTCAACATTAACATAAATGTTCATCAGGTGTTTTGTATCCTAAAACATTTTCAAACACCAACTAGAATAATCTATCTCTCTAATAACTTCCAGAACCAATTCCATATAATTAAATGGTTTTATATAAAGGAACATGGAAGAAAAATACAAGCGGTAGAAAAAAAAATTACCTGAAAATGAATATCAATAATGGTAGAATCCAAGATTATTTGAATTAAGAAGAAACTATCACTCTTGGATAGTTATAAGAGGAGAATTTACCAAGATCAAACCTATGAGACATAATAGATCTCCACTGATCTCCAAGAAGATTGTTGCTACACCAAAAATAGAATTACCTTTCTAGATGACATAAGGCATCATAATCTAAGACATAATAACTATATTCCATGACCAAATAAGAAAATTTTAAGTAAATTTCTCTAAATAAGAAGACTCACCAAAAAAATCACTAAATTAACCAAATTTGGAATAACCAGTGAAAAAGGATGAAAGGATACCTTCTATCGATGGCAGAGGTAGGGGCGGCAGTGGAGGCAGCAATGGAGGCAGAGGCAGCGGCGGCGGTAGAGGCAGCGGCGGTCGTGGCAGCAGGGGCGGAGGCAGCGGCGGTGGCGGAGGCAGAGGCAGTGGCGGTCGCGACATCAGGGGATGAGGCAGTGACAACGATGGAGGAGGATGAGGATAAGGAGGACGAGGATGAGGAGGAGGAGAGGTCGCGGCGGATGAGGGGCCTGGTTCAGCTTTCGCGAAAGCTTGACCGCATGCGAGCAAGGAGGGCCTGTTAGGGTTATTAAATAAAAACTAATGGAACCTTTATCAGCGCTCGTTAAAAGTGCTGATAAAGGTATGTTTTATCAGTGCTAAAATAAAAGCGCTGATAAAACATTCATTTATCAGCGCTTTTTTAGTGCTGATAAAGAGATACCTTTATCAGCGCTAAAAAAAGCGCTGATAAATGTTACCTTTTATCAACGCTTATTTTAGTACTGATAAAGGTAAAATTTATCAGTGCTTTTAGCTAGTGATGATAAAGGCATGCCTCTTTATCAGTGCTTTCTGTTTAGCACTAATAAAGGGCAGCGCTTCCCTTGCCCTGTTTTGTGGTAGTTTAATCTCGATCATCGATGTGCTGACGACTCAAGTATTTAACGTGTCGCCTTTAAAAATAATAAAATCGCGAAGTGGTCTTTCTGACTTTTGATGTTGGAAGTTACTTACCTTCTTGGGCTTGCGTTTACACTTGTTTCTTGATGATTATATTTTTTAGAATTTAAATTAATCATTCTTGATTATGATTGCATGTGAGTGTGTGTGTGTAGCCATAAAAATTGATTAACTCCATGATTGATATAAGTGTAGTATTTATACATTTTTTATTATGATCGCATGTTGTCGTGTTTGATTCTATATAATCATGTTGATAAACTATGCCTACTTGTGTGATCACCCTGTTTATATATTACTATGTTTTGTTGGTTTATAGCAGTACTTCAGATTGGTGGACCATCATGACTTATTTATTTACTAGTGGGGGATAATGCTTGAATGTAACTATAGTGACGAGGGACCTGAACACGGGGTGGAGGTACAAGGACTCCATGGCATCATGTTGAGGGTTTTCTCGAGGATGCCTTGATTCCAAGTGGCATTCACTATGATATATCCTAGTTGGTGTGAGTTATTCTCGTCTAGAGGATTTGGGTAAGATGGTCTACTTGAGAGATATATTACATCAGGTATCAACTCCACGACACTGAGAGGACGCTATAAATGGGATGTTTTGTTTCTTCTGACACATTTTGATATCTTCCGGCATAGATCCGAATCAGGTACAACCGGGGGTTGTGGTAGATTGGTTGCACACTACTGCTCAGTTTTGGATTGTATGTTTATATGCTTCCTATATTTATTATTATTATGGAATAAACTTGTATACTTGAGCACATCAGGTCAAGGACACATTGTTGGTGTCCTATTGAGTCTTGTACTCACACCCTACTTGGGGGAATTTCGATACGCTTGTAGATTTCATGAAAGAACTGGTGAATGGAAAGGGTCATGTGGTTCATGGCTGAGCAAGTTGAGCATGGAGCTAGGGTGGACTAGGGTAGACATTGAAGGACCCTATAGTTAATTTATTTATCATCTTCTTTTCATTACTCTGTATATTTTTCCACTTTGGGAGATCTTATTTATATACCTTGAATGCCATCTTTAGTTTCTTCATTTACTCTGATTGTTTTATTATTTCTCTTGTTATTATTATTTATTATCCTACTCGATGACATGATACAGAGGGTATAGTCTCCCCATTATAGGACATAGACCATCACTACTAGTCAGTAGGCTCTTGCATACGGGGAGGCACACATGAGGTTATGTGGCATTCCAACCCAGACCAAATGGTTTGAGATGGGATGTTACACATAGGATTTTACCTTTTTGTTATTTATTTAAAGACTCTTATATTTTTTTTACATTGTGCATGCATAGTGGGATAGTTTTTGTTTCCATTATTTCATATTATGTGATGTATTTTATTAATGTTTTATTATTTTATCTTCTGATCCAATTATATTTTATAGGGTAATTCCTCCCATATGTGAGATTTTATACCCTCAGTGCTAGTCGCCAACCCAAGGCCTACTAGAGGCGAGACTGAGGGATCATTATCCTTCTTTCTTCATTGGCAGACCAAGAGGGGTACCTTTGGAGTGAGGGGGTCATGACACTGGATATGTTGGGACTATAATCAAAGAATAAGGATTGGAACTACCAAATAGAAATTCTCATGAATAACGAAACAATTAACAACTGAAAATGATAATTTTAATAAATAATTTATAATAATGGGTGTTGAAATGTTACAAGTGGATAATATATGATATTATAAGTATATGAATGAATATATAATAGAATTATAATAAATTTAAACTTATTATACATAATATTAGAGCACTTTTAAAGCAACTTGAACTTGAGGTGGGAGATTTATGTTACAATCTCATTATTTATCGTGATTGTTTATGATTAAGTTTCTGATGATGAAATCTTATGACTTGTCTATCAATAATACCATGAATTTTATTATCCTCTGGTCATTTATAGAGATTATATAATTTCCTTTCATTTTCCTCTATTTAAGAACTTGATATTTTAGAAGAATATTATTAAGAAAACCCGACTTTATTTATCTCCACAGTCAAAAATCATTTTTATTCCATATCCATATTTTATAAAATGTTTTAAATATTTTTTTAATAATCTCCAATGATTGTTTAAATTCATTTTTACCCATGTTTTACTTTTTAAAAAATTATTTAAATGGAATCCTCTTGTCTTTTTTCAAATGATTTACTTTTAAATTTTTATAAAAAATGTGAAAGGAATCCTCTTTTTCTGTACACAGCATGAATAGAATTTCCCACCATCATGACCACTCAATTATTTGAAGATTTATTTAAAAAAAATCATGGTTATTTTCCAAGAAAGTGTTTTCCATAATATTTTGGAAATTTTTAGATTTTAAAGAAGTGATTTCAAAATGAAAAGGGTATTTTCCTTAATAAATATTCCAGAGATATTTTAAAGATTTTTTTCATTTATATTATACTTTACTGAGGATATGATATAAGGATACCATATTTATCATTTATCTAGATGATTTATGATTATTATGATTAGATGTTTATAAAACATGTTTATTTTCCATGGGTTATGTTATGATAAAATGTTAAAATGTTTATGAAACTCATTTCCATTCCATAAATTATGATATATGATGAATGTTTTATGATCTTATGGAACACATATGAATGTATTATGATGATTTGACATGTGGGTTTAGAATTACATATCCCTATAGTACATTAGGTAAATATGGATATCTCATGAGATAATAAGGACTAGAATGGGGAGTGAACCTATTTCATTAAGGGAATATATCTACTATTATAGTCTTGGGAGTGAACCATGAATAAGGATGTGATGGAATGGGGAGTGAAATAAATCTACTATGATAGTCTTAGAAGTAAGCCTTGACTAAGGAAATGATTTTATATTATTATGTATATGCCACAAACATATGTTTTATGCCAATGCTATACTCTCATGGATCATGTTCTTTGATTCTTGTATAGTTCATGTCTTATGAGTTGTGAAGATTTATTTCATGACTCGAGATTATGATCTATGATATTATGGGTATGATTTTCAAATGTTATGATCATGTTATCATGTCCTTATTCTCAAGTTGCGTTTAATTTATCATTGATATCTCCCTTATTTACTCTTATTGAGCATCTGAGCTCACCTTTTCTTATGTTTCCTTTCTTAAGGTTATAAAGAAATGTTTTAAGTCAGATATGTATAATAAGGATTCCAGTTATGAATAATTTAGTGGTAGATAAAATATATCACTTATGAATAAGGGTTTTTATTTATCCAAGTTTCCAAAGACACTAAACCTATATGATTCTAGCATGGATCGTAATGTTATGTATTGAATATCCATCTAATAATATGTAATATTTATGTATGAAATGTATGGGTCACTATAAGGTTTTCAACCAAAGTATAATCACTCTTGATTCAAAGTTCATACCACTAAATCTCCCATACATTCTTAACCGCATAGATAATCACCTAGATTTTAGTATTATATGCAATGTGGGAACCAAGAAAGTAGTAAAATATACCATTAATAAAACTGATGTGGTTATTAAAAATAACACCACGTCTAGAAGGTCTAGGGTAATCTGTTGTATCACTATCCATATTAACTTTTATTTAAGGTAGTATTGGTGGTAACCACTAATAATACTTACATTGAACTAATTTCTTGGGATGTAAGAAAACACCAAGAAACCTGAAGATAAGAATGTCGTTAAAATAGTTCTTCACAACACCATTATGTATTTTAGAGTCCAACTGAATATATATATAAATATGAGTATAAATATCCCTATGATGAAGGTGATGACCATAAAAATAGATGAAATTTCTAGAATTTCATACATAAAAGAAGATAGCTTCCACTGCAACCAGAAGATGGTTGTGTTTTTGGGAACTAAGATTCATTTCAGAAATGGACTCCATGAAAGTGGAAAATCAAATATGAGGATCTAATTTACATAAAACTATACTATATATGAATCTAAATACATGACTTTCAAAGTCACAATATAGGTAACTTGTTATGCCAGATCTTATAGAGGTAGAAGTAGAGGTCTGTATGTATAAATCTCTTCTTGAATAGTTTCATCCATTTTGGAATTTTATTTGAGATACAACAATGAGAGATATATTAAATATAAGCATTTATAACACCCATTATGGATGGAATCCAAATACAGTGATTTTTTTCACTAAAATGAAATGAGAATGTCTAGATAATTAGATTAATAATGATACACGACTTGAGTAATGAGATGTGCCTAACAACATGACCGATCGAGATGTTGGTCAAATCATGGGGAAAATTTTAGGTGTAAATAATAGGAGAATAAATCTATTTGGTGTTCCAAAATTTATAGAGGACTGTCAGTTGGGGACCCATTTAATCTATGGAGAAATAGCCTGGAAAAACATTTAACCACAAACCAAAAAATGGATCCAAAGTAAGCAAGATTGTATTTGAGAATCTTATTTGTAAGTATTTCTTTGATTAATCTACAATTCATGCCCTATACATGAAAAACCTTCCACATAATGCTTATAATGTGACACGTTTTGAAAAACCCCAAGATCTTGATGCCCAAAACACTATAATCAAGGGTATTCATGAAATTTATCCAAGACACAATGAACATATTATTTTTTATAGATACATTAGGTACAAATTAATTTATGTATTTTTTCTCAATCCACTTAAAAATATCACTAGGACATTTATATATATGAAAAGAATAAACAAACATAGAAAAGATAACAAAGTTCACTAGAAAAATGTGGCCAGCTTATGAGAGAGATTTCCCCTTCCAACTGAAAAGTTTCTTAGTGATTTTATGAGTCATGCCCTATAAGTGATTGGTTTTAATCCTACATGAAAAACAATATAATACCAAAATAATTAAAAGGTAATTATCTAATTATAAATACAATATATCTGGTGAGACAATTTTTGTAATGTTTTGTTACTTTTTTACTGGTACTTTTTGACCCTTGTTTTAACCATGCTTTGGTTGGGTCTTGGTTTGGGTCATTTTGGTAGTTTTTGAAAAACAATTGGGAGCCCTTGGGGATATTCATGGTTGGATAATGGTTAGGTAAAACCGTGTGGAATGGCCAAGTAAACCGTACGTCCAAGCATGGTCTATTGGAAGGGGGTGCACAGTTTGTCCAAACCATGCGGCCACCCCTCCAAACTGTGCACCCCTAGGTGGAAGGGTTATACACAGTTGTCACATAGTTAAATTAACCATGTGAACAAACCATGAACCCAAAATATAATCTACATATATGTAACATGGTTAATGTACACTGTTACACCTAACCATGCAGCCTCTCCAACAAATCATGCACACAAACTTTTAATGCTCCTAATTTTTAATTAAAAATCCTCATGGCCCCATTTTAACCTATAATAACCCCCTAATCTCATATTATCTCGAACTAATATTTCCTTAGTACTCAATGGGAATTTTCCTTTAGATTCTAGGTTTATTTCCTTCGTTCTTGATAGATCAACTCAAGGTGTACTATGTTTCTAATCCATTTTTTTCATTTTATTCTTAGATACTTACTAGATATATTATCCTCTACTACCGTATAACCCAAAGGGGATGTGTATGCATGGTATAAGGGATATAATAGAGAATTTATGTGTTTATTTTCGATCTAGTATCATGAGGACCCAATCCACTCTTCCCTAGTCACTGTTGTCGAAGGCGAACTACCTCTGTTTTTTAGGTAGGTGTTTATATACAAATGGTTAATTCTATTAAATTCTTAATGTTCTTGTAAAATTACCTTGTTTTATTCATTTAATTGAATTTATTTGTGATTATAATGGGTTTTTAGAAAATTAATAATGTTTTTAAAGGGTTTTTTATTTAAAAATGGGTTTTTTCACACCAAGTGTTTGACTAAATGCTTGGATGGTTGTTTTTATTTGGAAGCAAGATTTTCAAACACCAAAAAGGATTGGCTTGGATCTGAAAATGCTTTATAAATTATGTGTATGGTTTTGAAATGGATTTTGACAAACTTGGAACATTTGGAACCTTGGTTGTGTTGAGAAATGGACATAGGTAACCATAGTGTGTGTGGCACCACTAGGGGTTAATTTTGTGATATTGATAGAATATAGAAGGAATAAATATTGATCAGTACCAATGTATTCCTAGTTTAGTATTCTTTTATGTCTAGTATTTATTCCCATAGGATTGGGCCTAATATGCAGTTCTTTTTCACTTATAATTTTTTTATCATTTGGTGGATTTTTTCATGGATAGTTGCTCATATTTTTTTCACATGAGGTTGTATCACATGGTTTCACATGATGGATTATTTCATGGATATGTGTTTAATTTCTTACCTAATAGTGTGTTGATATACTTTATTATTTTATCACTTATACTTTTCATATTCCTAGATTTGTGAATACAAAAGGATTTATGAAAACTAAAGGAAATAATTTACAAATGGGTTTAGATTTATGAAAATGCTTTGTAAAACTATTTTTGTTTTAAAAGAGAGAACTACTACATTCTTGTTATTAGAACTTGTATAGACTTTGTAGTGGTATCATACTAGGCATTTTTCATGCACCCAAATTTTTCCTTTTGGTCAGTTGTAGAAATTTTTTTTCAAGACCCAGATAAAGGAAAGGGAATCTTATAGCATATCTACTTCTCTTTTCATTATTTACATTATTAAGGGATGTTTTAGAGGTGATGGTTAGTCACATAGAGACTTTTTGGTCTTGTCTTATCATACTTCCTAGTTTAGCCTGTTTGGATTGGATTGTATAGATATTGGATATATCTATTTCTTTCACTTTGTACTCTAGTTGTATGTATTATTTTGTTTTATATGAGACTTTTTTCCATTATCTTATTACACCACACCACCATGATGAGTCAGCTCGGGTGTCTTGTCTAGTTGACTTGGGTTGGTTCATTACAAAATGTAATCAAAGGAATACTCAGCCTAAAGTGTGTTAACATTGTCTGAGTTTGGTTTTTTGTCTTAGGTAGATAAGATTTATGACCATCATAATTTAGTTATTAAGTGTAGGAGGGTTCATGGTTGGCTCACTTTTGTGTCTAAACTCGAGTTACCATGGGCATTTGGAAATTTTTTAGCAAGTTTGAGACTTGGATTTTGAGGTCATTTGAATTAACTAAATGGGGAGTTTATTTAAATAAACTTATTCCTTTTTAATGTGTTGAGTTTCATTGTTAGAATTCATATTGCTTTAAATTATCATTATTTTAAGGAAATGACATGAATTCTTGAAGTTGGCCTGATAAATTTGGATTTTTTCTCAAAAAATTGATTGGTTATTGTCTTTTGTTTATTAGATTATGCCTCTTAAAAAAATATTTTTAATCTAAGTGAGGACACTACGAGACAAGTTCTGTAGGTGAATCATCCAATGGACCATTCTTTGGTTGGAGCTATAATCCATACAATTCATACTTTGGGTCAAGTGGTTGTCAGGAACCTAAGATGAGTAGTGGACTACAGCTCAGAATTTACTAAGTATCATCCACCTATATTTCATGGTGATAAGGGACCCAAAGAATCTAAAGAGTGGATTGAGTTTATTGAGAGGATATTTAAATTTTTTAAGACACCTAAATACTCTTAGGTGGTTTTTTCCTTGTATATGCTGAAATGAATAAGAAAGAGATGGTTTGACTCTATCATGCAAGCTAAGTTTCATGAGGACCTTACTTAGACTTGTTTTAAGAAAATATTCAATCAGCATTTTTACCCTAAGACGTCACATGTAGTGAATACCTAAGAGTTTTCTAACCTTGGAGAAAAGAGAGCATATTGTTCTGAATCATTCCACCCATTTTTTTGAGTTGGTGCATTTGGAACTAAATCTAGTCACTAATGAGTGCCTAAAGTCTTGGAGGTTTGAGTTAGGATTGAGGCCTGATATTCATTCAATGTTTATTCTCATGCATCTTTCAAACTTTTTGTAGGTAGTTAACAAAGTGGTTTTGGATGAGGCTAACATAGCTGGAAATACTAGTTTGGGTGGAGATTTAGTTGGTGCAGTTGTTAGCTAGGGTGTATCTTCTTGCTAGAAAAAGAAGCGTAGGTGTGGTCGGTCACCTTCAAGACCAGTTTTAGGGGATTCATTAGGACAACATCAGTTTTTCTACTACCAATGTGTAAGGCATGGTCATACTAAGACTAAATGTACAAATATTCCTAAGACTTGTCATTTTTGTAGACTATCGGACTATCTGAGGCATTTTTGTGATAGTATATCTCAAGGTAGTAAGGTTGGGTCCACTCTCACCAAGGGTTCACAGGTTTGTACTAATTATTCCATGGGTGGTGGGTTAAATACTCATTCCAATGGGGGTTTTCATGTGGATAATATCAGATAAATTTATGCAGTGGAGTGTGCGCCAAAGGAATCTAAAGCAGGGCCAGATACTGTTAGAGGTATGGTGTTTATTTCATCTTCTATGGTGCTATATTTGTTTGATACTGGTTCTACTCATTCCATTATATCATCAAAGTTAGTTAATGTTTTCAGATTACATTTGGAACTTATTTTTTTCTTGTTAGATCTTTCCAACCCTTTGAGAAAGAGGTCCGAACAAGGTTTCAAGTATCCCATGTGTCGCGAGTAGTGATAGCAGACTATGAAGTGGCATGTGACTTTTTAGTTATTGATATTGAGATCTTCGACCCAATAATTGGTATGGATTATATGATTAGTATTAATAACCAAATAGACTATTATCATCATTGGGTTTAGTTTTTATCTTCTGATGGGGTTATTCGTGTTTTTTCAAGGTGAGTGGGAATCTAGATCAGGAAGGGTGGTGGATGTTGTTCCTTATGTTGGAGTAACATCATGCCAATTGTCAGAGACATTTCTCAATGTTATTGACCCTTATTTAGGTAGACTTATTCCTACAGTGGTGAGTGCATACCCTGAGGTCTTTCTAGATTATTTTTCTAGTTTACCACCATAGAGAGAGGTTGAGTTTTCTATTGACCTGCTCCCTAGTACGATACCCATTTGTATTCCATCTTATCAAATAGAACATTATGAGTTGGTGGAACTTAAATTCCATCTTGAGGATCTAGAGGCTAATAGATTTATTCATACTAGTGTGTCACCTTGGTCTTCATCTATTCTCTTTGTTAAGAAGGAAAATGGGAGTCTCGGACTTTGTGTGGATTGTTGAAAGTGAAATCAGGTTTCCATTAAGAAAAAATATCCTTTACCCAAGATTGATGATATTTTTGACCAGTTTCAAGGGGAATATTGGATTTTAAAGATTGAAATTCTATCAGGGTACCACCAATTGAAAGTCCAAGAAAAGGATATACCTACAATGGTGTTTGGGCGCAGGTATGGGAATTTCAAGTTTCTTGTTTTTCCATTCAGTCTCACTAATGATCCTTTGGTATTTATGGCTTTGATGAACCAAATATTTCATCGATTCTTAGACTCTTTTATTTTTGTGTTCATGGATGATATTTTGGTGTAATCTAAGTTAGAGGAGGGGTATATGTTTTATTTGGATATCATTCTTCGAACCTTGAAAGAAAATCAGCTATATGGTAATCTTTCTAAATATGAGTTTTGGATCTAGGAAGTGAATTTTCTAGGTAATTTTATATCAAAGAGGGTAGTCTCAATGGATTCTAAAAATATACAAGTGGTTATGTCTTGGGAGTAGGCTGGAAATATTTTTGAGATCCAGATATTCTTAGGTTTGGATAATTACTATAGGTGGTTTGTTCAGGATTTCTCCAAGAGTGCATATTCAGTGATAGATTTAACCCATAAGGGTGTAAATTTTGAATGGAATGAAAAATTTTAGAGATATTTGAAGAATATTAAAGCAAGGTTGAATTCAGCATCGGTTTTGATTCTTCTAGAACTATGTTTGGGTTATCATGTTTCATGTGATGCTTCTGGTATAGGTTTGGGATGTGTATTAATGCAGGGGAAATGGGTGGTGGCCTATGGATCTCTCTAGCTATGGCCTCATGAGAATAACTACCCTACCCACAATCTTGAGTTGTAAGTGGTTAGGCATGCACTCAAAATGTGGTGTCACTATCTCTTTGGGGAACAGTTTACAATGTTTTCTAATCATAAGAACCTAAAATATATCTTTACTCAGAGGAATATAAACTTGACACAAATATATTGGGTGGATTATCTTTAGACTTTTGATTTTGATATTCCATACACTCATGGGAAAGGGAATGTGGTTATTGATGTATTAAGTATAAAATTACCAAAACAATCCATGAAGGAATCGTTTGAGGAGTGGTATCTAAAGAGTTTGTTTGCTGAGATGAGCTTGGGAGTGTAAGAGGTTAGTGGATAGGTATTCTTGGATTTGATGAAAGATGAATCTTCCTTTGTTGAAATTTTAGCTCGAATAGGTGATAGACACCGAGTGCCAACACTTTTGTAAAATTATTTATGGTGGGGAGACCTCAAGTGAGTGGTCTTGGTCTCCCAGTGGATATTTATTCTTCCATAACAGTTTCATTGTTCCATTTTCTTTGAGGTAGTAGTTGATGGACAGTGGACACCAGTCTTGTTGGTCTATACAACATAGAGCTACCAAGATGTATCATGACTTGAGATATTGATATTGGTGTATGGTAATGAGGTGGTTAGTTGTATACTTTGTATCACAGTGTCTCGCTTGAAAGAAAATTAAAGCAGAGCAACAAGGACTTGTTGGAGTGTTGCAACCTTTACCCATTCCAGTATGGAAGTGGGATGATATTTACATGGACTTCATCATTGATTTTCCACGTACTCTTAGTGATAAGGATGCAATTTGGGTGATCATTGATCAAAAAATTAAATTGGCACATTTATTACCAATCAATGAGATGATTAAATTGGAACATCTTAGATACTTATACATATGAGAGATTGTATGACTTCATGGGGTTCCCTTTGTGATTGTTTCTAGAAGGGATTTGAGATTCACATCCAAGTTCTGGAAGCTTTTATAGGAGGTGATAGGTTCCCAATTTAATTTTAACATGACTTATCATCCAAAAATGAATGGATAGACAAAGAGAGCTATCCAGGTTCTTGAGAATATGCTTCGGGCTTGCGTGCTTGATTTTGGTGGATCTTGGGAAAAGCATTTTTTTATGGTCTAATTTTCCTATAATGGTAGTTATCAAGATTTAATAAATGTGTCACCCTTTGAATCATTGTTTGGGTGTACAAGTAGATCTCCCTCGTTCTAGGTAGAGTTGGGAGACAAGTACTTATTTGGGTTGAGTCTCATTCAGGTGATAATGGAAAAGGTACAGTTGATCCGAAAGAGTTTGTTCATAGCATAGAGCTGTTAGAAATATTATACGGACCATTGTCATCGGCCGATAGAGTTTAAGGTTGGAGATTGGGTTTTTCTAATAGTTTTACCTAGATTGAGACATCGTTGGTTGGGTAAGTAGGTTAAGTTGGCACCGAGGTTTGTTTTCCCCTTTGAGATCATGGAATGACTTGGAAAGGTGGAATATTAGTTGGACTTACCATCTCATTTGACTTCAATACATGAAGTGTTTCCTATTTCCCAGCTGAGGAGGTATCACTCAGATCCTTCCCATGTTATTGAATGGATTATGTTGATCTTGAACCCGATGCCACCATTTTTTATCAACCAGTTCAGATTATGGATTTTTAGGATAAGGTACTACATGGTGAAATGATTCCCTTGGTCGGAGTACTATGGAAATGTGAATGGTATATCCATAAGACATGGGATCGGGAATCAATGATGTGGTAGTAGTGGCCTTCTCTTTTTGTTAGTATGAAATCTTGAGCACTTTCTGGGAATATAAATCCTTTTTTATATAAAGCCTTTATTAGGGGATATTGTAACATATCATTACTCTCTTACAGGTACTTATTGACCCTTATTTTGACCGTGATTTGGTTGGATCTTTGTTTGGGGACATTTCATGAGTTTTTAGAAAATTTTGAGAGCACTTGGGGTTGTGCACAGTTGGCACACAGTTAGGGAAAACCATGTGGTTTGACCCAGGAAACCGTGTGGCCAAGCATGGTCTACTGAAAGAGGGCATGCATCTTGTCCAAACTGTGCGACCACCCCTCAAAACCATGAACCCCTAGGAAGAGGGGTTATGCATGGTTGGTTAATAGTTAAAGTAACCATATAGCAAAATTTTCACCCCAAAAAGAATCTTTGTATAGGATTCACGGTTATGGCGCACGACTACTCCTAACCATGTATCCTCTCCAGCAACCCATCCATGCGGACTTTTAATGCTCCAAATTTTTAATTAAAAATCCATGGGACCCCGATTAAAACTCTAATGACCCCCTAATCTCATATTTTCTTGACATATTATTTCCCTATAACTCAATAGGAATCTTCCTTTGGATTATATGTGGATTTACTTCATTCTTGATGAATCAACTCAAGGTATATGTTGTGTTTTTTATCCATTTTTTGTCTTTTATTCTTAGATCCTCATTGGATATATTCTCCTCTCATAATTTGGAACATGAAGGGAATTTTTATGCTATATCTAACAGGTTTTAAATAGGATTGATATGTTTCTTTTGGATCTAGGATCATGAGGACCTGATCTACTCTTCCCTGATTTTTGTTGTTGAAGGAGAATAGTATTACCTCTGTTCTTTAGGTTAATGTTTCTATACAAAGGGTTAATTATATGAATTTATTATTTTTATTATAAAATTACCTTGTTTTATTCATTTAATTAAATTTATTTATGATTACAATGGTTTTTTGGAAAGGATTCATATTTTTAAAGGGTTTTGGCTTTAAAATGGGTTTTTGCACACCAAGTGTTTGATTAAATGATTGAATGGTTGTTTTGATTTGGAAATGGGTTTTTCAAACACGAAAATGGATTGGATAGACTTTAAAAATGTTTTATAAATTGTGAGAATGGTTTTGAAATGTATTTTGACAAACATGGAACATTGGGAACCTTAGGTGCATCGGGAAATGGACATAGGTAACCCTAGTGTGTGTGACACCACTAGGAGTTACTTTTGTGATATTAACAGACTGCGACAAGACTTGATATTGGTTGGTACCAACGTATGCCTAGTTCAAACATCTTCTATGTCTAGTATGTATTATCATAGGCTAGGACCCAATACAGAGTTCTTTGTCTTTTATAGTTTGTTTATCGCATGATGGATTTTTTCATGTATAGTAGCTCACATGTTTTTCACATGAGGTTGTATCACATGGTTTCACATGATGGATTATTTCATGGATATGTGTTTACTTTCTTACCTTATGGTGTGTGGATATGCATTACAATATTATTACTTATACTTTTCATATTCTCAGATTTTTTTAATATGAAAGGAAAACTAAAGAAAATGATTTACAAATAGTTTTGGATTTAATAAAATGCTTTGTAAAAATATTTTTTAAAAAAAAGATAGAATCGCTATATTATTGTTATTAGACCTTGTATAGACTTAATGATTGTATCCTACTAGGCTTTGGATCACATCCTAATTTTTGAATTTAGGTGGTGGTAGACATTGTTTTACAGGACCCGGGTAAATGGAAGATCATTTTGTAGCATGTCGGCTTCTCTTTATGTTATTTCCTTCATTGTGTGATGGTTTGGAGGTGATGGGTGGTCACATGAAGATTTTTTGGTTTTGTCTTATCACACTTTCAAGTTTAACCTCTTTGGATTAGATTGTATAGATCTTGGATATATCTCTCTCTTCTACTTTTTACTCTAGTTATATGTATTATTTTGTTTTATATGAGACTTGTTTCCATTATATTGTTTCACCTCACCACTGTGGCAGCCCAGCTAGGGTGGCTTGTCTAGTTGACTCAGGTTGGTTCATTAGAGTTTCTCCTTGAAGCAGTTAGGTGTTTCCCACCATAAATATAGGGCTTATGCCAGCTGATAGCTTGACCTAAAAAAGCTTCTTAATGATGGAAAATAACCTTTAATGTATCAATAGAATTTTCATTCACTTCATAGAAAATGAGCACATCATCAACAAAGAAGAGGTGTCTACATGCCTTCAAGTTTCTAACGACCATCATAAGAAATAAGGGACGTGAATCCATAGCATGTTGAAGGCATCTAATAAGGTAGTCCTCCATAATACCAAATAAAAGAGCAGAGAGGGTGTCCCCCTGTCAAACACCTCTTGTAAAACCAAAGTATCGTTTTAGTGAGCCATTGATAACAACTAAGGGTCTTGAACTATTAAGAAGAACACTGAAAATTCTAATGAACCTTGTTGAGAAGATTTATTTTTTGAGTACTTCCAATAGGAAGTCCAACTTAAAGGTGACAAAAGCTTTGGATATGACAGTTTTAAGTGTAAGACATCCATTTTTCGACTTTATTTGGAGGATATTAACACACTCAGGTACAGTCTAAAGGCACTCTTGAATTATCCTACTCGGAATGAACCCAAACTGGTTGTGGGAGACAATGCAATTGGAAATAGAGCCAAGCCTAGTGGCAATGACCTTGTTAATGACCTTTAGTAAGGTATTACCAACAACAATAGGTCAATACTTAGAAATACCCAAGGCATTATCAGTTTTTATATTGAGGCTAATGAATTGGGAATCATAACCAACTAGAATAAACTCACATCTAAACAATTCATGCACAACCTTGGTCAGATAAGTTTGAACAAGATCCCAAAACTCCATAAACAACCTATTATTATATCCATCAGGTTCATGTACACTATCTCTATTAAGGGAGAAGCGGGTGTTTCTCACTTCCTCAGCAAATGGAGAAGCCATTAGATGTTAGAGATGATGTCGGGAATATCATATGTAAAGCTGGGCATATCCATATCAAGACTGGTTTGGTTGAAAAGATTGTCAAAATAGTGGAAAACAACATCACAATTGAAAAAATTTAAAAAAACTACCATATCTTTCATTGTTAAAAATATATTAAATAAATTAACATTTTTGTATAAAATAATTTTTTTAAATATCTTTATTAGTTATTTTTTAAAATATTCTTTTACAATAAAAAAATCCCCATTTTCCATTATAAAATAAAATAGGACCAAATCCTCTTTAATCCTCTAATGATTCAATAAAGTATTCAAACTTTTCCATTAAAAAGACACATTTTATGCTTTTAAAATAAAAAACAATCTAAATAACATAGATAAATATTCATGAAAATAAAAAAAACTATATTTTCCTTTTAATAAAATATTCATCTATTTTAATATATATATATAAATCCTTTAAATAGTTAAAAACATTATTCATTTTTGTTTTTAAAAATAAAAAAAAATTAACTTTTTTATTGGAGGGATTAAAAAAATAAATTTATTTAAAAAAATTCTTAATTTAATAAAAATGAATTTATTTTTATAAAAAAATTAAAAACACGCCACTTTTTTTACAGAAATATTTATTCTAACATTATAAAATGTATGTGTGTATATATATATGATTTAAAATAAAATAGAACGTAAAATAAATTGAAAATATACTTTTTAATTAAAAAATAAAAAGTTACATGCTCAATTTAAATTTTTAGATAAAATAAATAAAATTCTATTTTCCCTTTCAAAAAATATACCTCTTTCATTTAAAAAATATTTTTCCCCTTTCAAAATTAAATAAATTATTTCATCTAATATAAATTTCAAATAAATAATATTTTCTTCTAAAAATCTATAAATATCTTTATGCCAAAAAAATAATCCCTCTAACCCATTAAAAACGTAAAAATAAAATTTTTCTATTAAAAAATAATTCTTAAACTTTAAAATACAAATTTTTCTTTGAAAAATAAAGGTATTAGCCATTTTTATTTAAAAATATCATTCCTTTTATTCTTAAAAACATATGTTGAGGGCCATTTATTAAAAAGAATATATCAAATTCCACCTGAAAAAATTTATAAAATAAATTTTTAATTTTTTCATCAAAAATAAAAAATTATATATTTTATTTTTTATTATAAAAAACAGAAAGTGCGCAATTTTATTTAAAATGAAATCAAATTTTCATTTTAAAAAATTCAAAATGATAAAAGAAACATCATTTTTTTAGTTAAAAATTCAGAAAATCAAGTTCATTCATAAAAATTCCCTTTCTCATTTTGAAAAAATATATTTAATCATTATAAAAAATATAAAAAAATCTAGTATATCTTTTAAAAAACTCTTCCATTAATAAACCAGAATAAAAGAGATTCCTTTAATAAATTCATATTTTTCATTTAAAAATGAAAAAAATATTTTTCCTTAATTGATGTTTTAACAACAATATATATATTATTCAAAACAATGTAAAAACCCTATTTTCCTTTAAAATTTTAAAATATTATTCTTCTTAATCTCTAAAAAATATTTTTTTTTATTTTTAAAAGGTCTATAATAGAATAATTGTTGAATAAAAAACCATATTTATGAAATCTATTTTTTCATTAATTTTTTTAACAAATTTGAAAACAAATATATTTTTATTAAATAAAACCTCTTTTCAATTTAATAAAATTAAAATAAAGAAAGCTAAAATGTTATGATTCTAAAAAACCAATTTTTACCTAAAAATCTATGAAATAAAACTAAAATTGTTATTTAAAAATAAAAAACAATATTTTAAAAAATAAAATAATCAAAGATTTATTAAAAAGTAAAATGATAAAGATAAAATTTCTTTTGAATAAAAGGTTTTAGTTTTTTATTATTATTACTTACATAAATTCTAATATATTATTTTAAATATAATTATTTTTTTGACTATTTAATTTTTTAAAAAATCTTGTTTGTTACAAAATATATAATAAAATCCATTTTTAAATAAAAAAAATAAAAAAATCATTAAATTAAAAAAAACAATTCCCTTTAAAATATTAAAAATAAATTTACTAAACATCATTTTGACTTTAAAAAACTAACAATAAAATCTCATTTTGATTTGAAAAACCCTTTTTCAATTAAATAAAAAAACTCCTTAAAAAATATTTTATTTTAATATATTAAAAAATATTCCTTCTATTTAAAAATAGAAAATATATTCTTTTCTTAAAAATCTATTTTTCATTAAAAAAGTGCATAAATCATCTCTTTATTTCTTGTAAAATTCAAAAAAATATATTAAAATACACCTTTTATATAAAAATGAATTCTTTTCCATTAAAAGATGAAATGAAAAAAATAAATCATTTTATTTTCCCAAAAATATAAAGAAATAAATTATGTTACTCTTAGAAATATTTTTTTATATTTTTTCTCTAAAAATGAAATAAAAAACACAGTTTCCTTTGAAAAAATAAAAAAAATATCCTTTTTATTAAAAAAGAAAAAGAAAATTCTTCTTCATTAATTTAAATAAATTGTAAAAGGGTTCGGGTGTTTAATATGATCCCTCCCCCTTTCGGATCAATTTTTATAGTCTCCAAATCCATAAATAATGCATCATCTGGTCACATTCTAGGATGTTGACACCTGTTTTTTTTCACGCGTTGCAATCGGGTAACCAAGGAAGTGAGGGGTATATTAGTCTAGCACAAAAATAGGCGGCAAATTCTCCATCTCTCCAATCAACAAAATCTCATATCTCCAATTTATAATATTATATTATATATTAAAAAAATAATAAAAATTGTAATATGTTTTAAAACCAAATATATTTTTAAATAAATTTTTATTTGTCTTGTATAAAAACAAATATCACGCTTTTCTATAAAATGATCAAATAATATATGTTTTCAATTTTTTGATTATTTTAGTAAAATGAATATATTTTTATTCATATTTTTAAGTGCGTACATTTTTTTAAAACACGTTAAATATTAATGAGTTAATTTTATTTTAAAACCAATTATATTTGTAATTGAAAGATATTTTATTTTGTTAAAAAAATTGTGTTACATCTTTTAAAAAGAATTAAAAATAAATGTGTGATAAAAATAGATTTTTTAATTATTTAGCGGAAAATTAATAGATTTTCTTTGATATCTTTAAAGTCATACAATTTTTTTAATGCATAAAAGAATATTGATTCTATTGTATTATAAATACAATTATTATTGTATACATTTTTAAATGGTAAACTATATTATTTTTATAAAATTTATGTAAAAAAATGTAATAAATATTTTATATAATTGTATTTAATATAAATATATTTATTAAAATTTAAATTTTATTAATATATTCTATAGTTTTGTAAAAAAACTATTACATTTTACTAAAAAATGACCAAATAATATGTGTTCAATTTTTTGATTATTTATGTAAAATGAATATATTTTTATTAATATTTTTAAGTGCGTACATTTTTTTAAATATTTTAAATATTAATGAGTTGATTTTATTTTAAAACCGATTATATTTGTAATTGAAATATATATTTTTTTGTTTAAAAAAATTATGTTACATTTTATAGAAAGAATTAAAAATAAATATGTGATAAAAATAGACTTTTTAATCATTTAGGATAAAATTAATAGATTTTCTTTGATATATTTAAAGTCATATAGTTTTTTTAATGTATGAAATAATATTTAGTTTATTGTATTGTAAATATAATTATTATTGTAAATGAAAGAAAATATTTGTGTAAAAAAAGGTTTATGCCATTTAAAAAATACAAAATAGTTTGTCTTTAAAAAAATAGTTTTGTTACAAAACTTCACTATAAATTTTCTAATTGAATCATTAAATTTTTTATGAAGACTTTCTTTGAGTTATCTATTTGTTTTTTTAGTGAAAGTTTTCATTGAAGATCAATGTAAGTTTTTAATTCACACTGGAATCTTTCAGAGGAAGTTTCAATGGAATTTCCGGTTTAAGTTCCACTGAAACTTCCTCTTAATAGATTTATAATTGTTGTTAGTATAGATGTTGAATAAAATATATTACATATATTATATATAATTGCATTTAATATAAATATGTTTATTAAAATTTAATTTTTATTAATATATTCTATAGTTTTATAAATATATACTTTTGTTGTATTGTGGAACATCCATTGAAACTTCATTTCGAAATTCCACTAGGACCTCCACTGGAACCTGCACTGGAACCTCCATTGTAAGCTCCACTAAAACCTCCACTAAAACTTCCACTAGAACCTATACTGGAACTTCCACTAGAACTTCCACTAGAACCTGAAACCTCCACTGGAACTAAAACCTCCACTAGAACTTCCACTAAAACCTCTATTAGAACTTTCACTGGAACTTCCACTAGAACCTCCACTGGAACTTCCTCTTAATAAATTTATAATTATTATTAGTATAGATGTTGAATAAAATATATTACATATATTATATATAATTACATTTAATATAAATACATTTATTAATTTTAATTTTTATTAATATATTTTATAGTTTTATAAATATATACTTTTTGTTGTATTGTGGAACATCCATTGAAACTTCAATTGGAAATTCCATTGGAACCTCCACTGGAACCTCCACTGAAACCTCCACTAGAACCGCCACTGGAACCTGGAACCTCTACTGGAACCTCTACTAGAACCTCTAATGAAACCTCTACTGGAACCTTCACCAGAACCTTCACTAAAACCTCCACTGGAACTGGAACCTCCATTAAAACCTCCACTGGAACATCCTCTTAATAGATTTATAATTGTTATTAGTATAGATGTTGAATAAAATATATTACATATATTATATATAATTGCATTTAATATAAATATATTTATTAAAATTTAATTTTTATTAATATATTCTATAGTTTTATAAATATATACTTTTGTTGTATTATGGAACATCCATTAAAACTTCATTTGGAAATTCCACTGGAATCTTCACTAGAACCTCCATTGGAATTTCCACTGGAACCTGAAACCTCAACTGGAACCTCCACTGGAACCTCCACTGGAACCTCCACTAGAACCTCCACTGGAACTGAAACCTCCACTGAAACTTCTACTGGAACCTGCACTGGAACTTTCACTGGAACCTCCACTGGAACTTCCTAAATATGTACATTGTATTTACATTTTTATTCATGTATTATATATATTTTTAAATGGTAAATTATATTATTTTTATAAAATTTATGTAAAAAATTTAATAGACTTTATATGTAATTTCATTTAATATAAGTACATTCATTAAAATTAAATTTACATTTTCACCTTTTATTTTTTATTTTTTTTTATTTTTTTTATAATGGAAATTCTTCATTGACATTTTCCCCTTTAAATAAAAATGTGATTTTTTCTTAAACTTGGTATTTTTTATTTTTCGTTCCATTATAAAATATATTCTTTTTATGCCTTTAAAAAATTACAGCATAAAAATGCTTATACATTTATAAAATAATGAGTTTCTCTTTATTTGAGAAAATTTTATTATTTCCAAGTAAGATTTTTATTTAACTTTTAAATGTAATAATGTTTTGTTACATTTTTCTAAGTACACATTTTTAATTTCTTTCATAAAAAATATTTTTTAAACTTGCAAAGATTAATAGTTGTTTACAATGTTTTAAAAAAAAATAAAAAATTGATATATTTTTAAAAATAATAATTTATAGGAAATTTATATTTTTCAATGTTATAATTTTTTTATAAATTGATATGTTTTAAATAGTAATTTATATCAACGTTTTTTATATCTAATTTTTATTTTTGATATGTTGATGTTTTGTATCAACACTTTTTATGTTTTTTTTTTTGTAATTTATAGAGTTTTTATAGTATTTTAAATATCATTTTATTATTTAGTGTTTTTGTTTTTTGGTATGTCTTTTTATATGTCTTTGATACATTTTTTTTAATGTTTTATTTTTTTATGATGTATTACAACTGTACGATGGTAATAAGAGTAAAGGCTAAAAATGAGTATAGGGTTCGGGTGTCTTATTTTCCAAGCCAGGTCGTGCTTCTTCCTCCGGTACGGATCCTCCTTCGCTGGTGCTTGTGCTGACTCCGACGTCCCGATCCGCCCTCCTGTATCTTTTAAAGTCGCGCTTGGCAAGGTTTCAGATGTTCCTTCGAAGTGTGTTCCTCTGGTGATCCCAGGCATCTCTCTTTCTTTCCAAGCTCAGATGAGGGTCGATGGCTTTCCAGCTTTTGACATGATGCCTGTGGAGCCGTCGGCTACGAAAGATCTTCATAAATGGACTGTGGTTGCTAGGGTTGGGAAAGATCGACCGGACTTGCCTTTCTTCCCGCGTTTCATTGGATCCTGGTCTCTCTTTTCGTCTGCGTTGGGTTCGGTGCTTAATTTAGGGCTCTTTTTGTGTTCATTTATCCTGGTTTTGTTGCGGCCTGGGCTCGAGAAGGTCGCTCCTGTGGGAGATGGCGGTTCTCCCTTTTTCCATAATCCCTCTGTGTTGAAAGGTCCTGGTGATTCCATCCCGCGTTTTTATGCGCTGATCCGGCTACGATTCGCTTAAAACGTGCAATTTCGGCTCGCATGTGTGTCGAGATGGACCTGTCCAAGGGCTTCCCTCAGCGTATCCTGATCTGTGCGAGCAACTCTGTTTCCTACCGGCAGAAGCTGGTTGGCGATTCCAGGGTGGGGTTTTGCACGGAGTGTAGTCTGGAAGGGCATGTTCTTTCTATTTGTAAGAGGCGTTTGTTCGGCTTCAAAGTATCTCGACCTTGTTCGGACCTTTCTCAGGAGCCCTTTGTATGCAGATCCCGTTAAGGAGGCCCAGCCTTGCTCCCCTTCCCCATATTTTGTTCCTCATATGGCTTCTGTTAGTGCGTCAGGGAAATCTCAGGCTTCAGGTATGGTCTCCCCTCGTCCACTCGCGTCTAATTCTGGGGTTGGGCCTGCTTCTCCTTTGGCTGAGGTGCCATCCTCTTCTTCTCCCATTCCTATGGTGGATGGATTGGATAGAGCTTAGATGATTTGATCTTGATCGCGAGTCCTCTTCAAGTGCTCCCTCCTTCCTAGGGTTCTCCGGGGCTCATGCCGGTTTCCATGGTTTTAGTGGAGGCTTCTCTTTCTCATGGTTCTTCCGCATGTCGTACTCTTTTGCTGCGTTTAGTTCGACTAGTGAGGAATGCCCCGAAACTCCTTCTTCCAGCGGTCACTGGAAGAAAAACGAGGCTCTTTCGGTTCCTTTGGATCATATGATTACAAAATCTAGATCCAGGGAATTCTCCTAAGTTGCGATTCCTTCTCCACAGCTGCTAGAGGGCGTTGGTGTTATGGCACCACCCATGGGATCACAATGATCTCATTCATATTCTGGAATGCCAGGGGCATTGATTCCTCAGTGACACTTTATTTTATCTCTCATGAATTGCCGAATAATCATATTTCCTTGGTTGCTATTCTGGAACCGAAGCATGAGGCTGATGATATCTGGGATTTTGCTTCCAAGATTCATCTTCGAAATTTCATGCATTATTGTCCTACGAATAAGCATATTTGGCTTTTCTGGAAGGCGCATCTTCAGGTGGAGCTGGTAGACTCATCTTCTCAGCATCTCACGATAAAGGTCTGGTTTTCTTCTCAACATTTGTTTATATCCATAGTCTATGGTAAATGCAATCCAGCTGGAAAGGAAGAACTGTGGGGAAACTTATTGGCTTTCGATCCGAGCTCCCTTGCTTGGATCGTTGGAGGAAAGAGGAAAAAGGAGATTGAATATTTTCGAGGAAGGGCATGCATGACTTTAGGAACTTCCTATCTTTGAAGAGCCTCATGGATATAGGATAACTTTACATGGTGAACAATAAGAAAGGTGATCTACGAATTTGGAGCCGGTTGGATAGGTGTGCTCTTAATCTGCAGGGATTGTCTGAGCACACTCTCTCATTCATCAATAAGGTTTGTGCTCTTAACGAACAAGCAACAAATTTTAGCGGATAAATTGCTGATGTTAGAGAAGCTTGCTGGCTGAGAGTTGAGTGGAGGAGACCGGAAAACTGCATATTTCCATGTATTATAGTATTTTTTTTTTTTTTGCGTATTTAACCTTTTTGAAGAAGTATTGTTTTTGTCCATTTTGAAGCACTAGTCCTAGGCCTGTGACCCGATGTTGAGGAGGGTTATCCTAGGGAGTTTCATGGGTTGTCCTACAACAATATTCCTAGAGATATTGTGGACCACAACAATGAAGTTATAAGTAACATCCCCGAAGAGGCAAGAGTTAAGCATTACATTTCCTCCCTCAACCTTAGGCAGTGTTCCAGGCTTGGATGATTTTTTGGTTCTTTATATATTGTATCTTGGGGGACATCCTCGAGTGGGATCTCATTGAAGTGGTACCATATTTTTTTAAAGGAGGCTTTCTTCTTAGAGTGACATGTAATACTACTCTGAATCTCATTCTGAATGTCAGACAACCCTCCAACTTTAATCAGCATTGGCCTATCAGTCATTGCAACTAAACTTATAAAGTGGTGGCCACCATTCTCAATAATAGACTTGCTCATTTTCTTCCTGAAATTATGTAAACATGGTTTCGTTCAAGAAAGATCCATATAAGGAGCTATTGGTCTTGCACATCTATGATTGGAGATCTTAATAAAAAGGTGGCTGGATCCAATGTTATGTTTAAAATTTATACGGATAATGTTTATGAATAAATGGAATGGAACTGCATCACGAAGATCATGAAACAACATGGTTTCTTAGATTGGGTGTGTGATATGTTTTTACTTTGTTTCCCTAGCCTTTTTTATTTTCGCTCAAGATGTGGTTAGCAGGAACCTCAACCGTGACATTTTGTGTGGAGAGATCCAACCTATTTGGGGCAGTTATAATTTCGTTGGTATAACACACTTAATAATGTTCACAGATGATCTTGTTTTTTATGAATGACAGGTATAAATCTATTCAGGCTTTCAAACTTGTGTTGGATGAATACATAAAATGGAGTGACAAAGTTATTAACAATGGTAAGACCAATGTCATCATCTCCCAAAAATGCAATTGTGCAGCAAACTGACACGACTTCTCTGAAGAGACTCTTCCCTTACAGTACCTAGGTGCACCCTTATCTACGAGTAGAGTACGGTCATTTTGATGGGATGGTAAAAAAGAACTCTGGACGTATCACTAATTAGAAGGGTAGGTTATTACCTTTTGGAGGCCGGATCACACTAATTAAAAGTATGCTTTTGTCCATTCTCATGCATATCCTATGGTGCAAGATTATTCTGCTCAAATACTATTTTTTTTTATTCGGCGTATCAATAACAATACAATTCCCAATGATTGTGTAGTGTAGCAGAAAAACATTAATCTGGCATCGAAGTGCAGGTGTTATATCAACGGTGATAGGGAAACTACTCATTTTTAGGGGGTTTGGGCTTGCTTCATATGGGGTTTTCTCGGGAATTTTGTCGAATGACCTTTACAATTCCAGTCTATCGAGCTTTTTCTATTTGGCGGGTATCATGATGTCTAGCGGTGGGTGGGCGAATCCCAGTTTTGAAGTATGCTCACTGTAGCTGGTTGTTGGGTAATATGAGAATCTCGTAACTCTGCGGATTAATGAAACAAATTTCTCATTTGTTGGTTGAGAGTAAGGATGAAGTTTGGAGTTAGGCACTGATGATGATTGTATAGGTTTTGTACGAAAACACTGTTTGTTCAACTTAATATGTGATTTAGGCTAGGTGGACTAGCTAGGAAATAAGTGATTAAATCCCCCATGTGATTTGACATAAGGGCCTTAAGCATATTGAACAAACTAGGTAATGTGATACATCTTATAGGGTAGAGGCCTAGGTATGGCTCTTGTAACAAGATTGATTACATCTATGTTTAAATTAGGAAAGTTGACGAGGATATTAAAATATATCAAATTAAATCATCTCAACAAATTCTATATTTCTAAGCATATGAGTCCTTATTGTCCTTGTAGAGATATCATGTGGCTAGTATCCTAGAGGATCGGCTGATGAGGTGCAATAAAATACTCTAGCAAGTCGCAGAGGGTTGATGCCGATGTATATGATTCATAGAGTAAGACATGACATGAGTTCCAACATCAGTCATTATAGAAGTATAAAGGGTTTTCTTTGATCGAGAAACTGGAAATCACTTATTGTATGATAATGCTAAGAAGGAACATTGGATTACATAGTCCATTAGCTCATTACATGGATCTGCTCATCAATGGTGGGTCTTATTTCTTGGTTATTGAGAGGAATTAGAGGTATCATTAGGGAAGTTCCATGATCAGTTCCATACCAAGTTCTTTTCTTTGACATTGAAGGTTTTATAGAAATAGATGTTTCTTTCTCTATAGTCGAGGAGCTCCAGTGTTTGGCAGTTCAGTATCCACTTCAAGGACCTTTTATGTTAAGCTTCTGACATTCTTCTAGATAAGGAGGATATGGCCAATATTTTTATGAGGCATTGCATCTATATATCTAGTGAAGGTCACCCGATTTAAATTATCAACATATCTTGAGGTGCTAGAAAATGTATAAGTAATAGAGAAGATGTCAATGCGAATATCTTGAGAGGGGAGTTATCAACCCCCCTGCAAAGAAAAGTTGTAGATAAAGATCTTCAGTTGTCTAGAAAATTGAAGTTTTGACCTGTGGGGAGTTAGTCTTGGTTTCTCTCTTCTCATTTCTCCGAGGTTGGCAGTTCTTGATTCACTATTGGAAACATGGGATGCTTTTCTTATGGGGGCCACAAACACCAGAATAAAAGTGTTTAGCCTTTCTTGGTGGTCAACATGGAGTATGTGAATGGCTTTGGGTGCAACCCTTATAACTATTTCTGCAGAGGCCTTACTAGTAGTAACAAGTAGTTTAATGGGTTTTTGGCCAGTAAAGAGGACATAAAGTAATAAATGGATGTCCCAATGATGTTCTCAATCTTTAGGGATATAAAGTTGAGCATGGTTATGGAGGTGGTCGTCATTAGGGTCCATGAGATAGAGGAGAATGACATTGTCAGCCGCATGCCATAGTGTTTCCAGTTTTTGAGGAACCAGATGTCATTTGAGGTGCCATTTTTTTATCTTCGTTTTCCATTTTATACCTTTTTTGATTTTGATATTTTCACTCCATTATGGCACCTACTTGGGTCTGAGATCCATGACTCGAGGAGGAGAGACTTCAAGTACCCCTGGTGTTGACTAAGCTAGATGAATATCAGTATAACTTATTTGATGAGTGTCATGGTTGTGAGTTGATGATGGGGAACTATCATTCATTGGGAGATCTCTTATGTTTGTGGATACAACCCTTTGATATCGTTCTTCGAATGAATTAGTGGTATTTAGTGAAGACTATTATTGATTTCTTCTAGAGAAGTGTTTTTTTCATTGATGTGGGTGGCGAGCGTGATGTATTCATTATCGAGCGGGAGTACCAGATGAGTCATAGGTGCGTGGACCGTCTATCTTCTCAACTGGAAATGCTTATGTTGGGTTTAGTGGAGGTTCATGCAGTAGTATTCCTGAGATCCATGAAGGTATTCCTTGATATTTTCCCTAAAGGGGTTGCGATGTGCCCCCTCAACATGATACCAATTTGAAGATACATGTTTAACCTAATATTTCTCTGATTTCAATGTCTCCTTATAGGATAGAATGAGACTTGCATATTAAGGTTGGTGATTTGTTATGGAAGGGTCACATCCATTTTCGTGTCACCTTTGGGTTCTTCAGTGTTGTTTGTGAAGAAGGCAGATGACAACTTGTGGTTTTGCATTGACTACTTCCAGTTGAATAAGGGATAATGACGAACCATTATCCCATGCTAAAGATTTATTATATATTTAATTAATTGAAGGGAATTGGTAGGTTCTTGAAGACTGATTTGCAGTTGGGGTGTCATCAGTTGAGGGTAAACGAGGAAGTCATCTTCGATATTTAATTCAAATGTTTTTATGGACCCTTTTATTTCTTGGTAATGCCATTCGGTGCCATGAAATCCCCAGTTGTTTTCATTGGACTTATGTATTGGAGTTGGTGTCCTAGGACCAACTGTTTGTACTTTGATTACATGTATTTTCGATATATTGAATATTAATAAAACTTATTATTACATATTTTCATTGTTCTACATGACTCCAATGTAATAATGTCCTAGTGTACACGTCACATTAATAAGGTCATAGTAGTTCCCCGCTATGATGAGAACTTTGAAGTGTTATGACGATATTCTTAAATAATGTTCTGCGGGTGGATAACATATTATGATTGGACACATAGTATATAAATTGTCAGGTGTGAGCACTCATAAGTAGATGAGACTTCTTCTCATTAAGTTTGCATTTGGCAATCTCTAAGATGGGAGATTATGAGAACAGACCCACCAATATGAATTCTGCATGTTTTTCTATCATCAAATATTCCTATATTTGAGCACGTGTAATGGTTATTAGACTTTTTAATTATCATTAATGCGTGTCATGACTCACACACTTAGATTTGTTGATGAAAACCGTGATGACATGTTCGTGATGAGGTATGACACGTTGGGTGTGTCACAACTGACATGTCATTAATGGATAAGTTGAGGAATGATTTATCCCTTCCATCTTTATGAAAGCTGATATCCTGGCTCTTTGATTAGAATAGAACCGTCACATTAAATTCTATATCCATGATATAACGACGTGTTTATTTCAGATAGTCAAAGAAAGATGTATCGAACAAATAGGTTGGCGACATAGATTTGAAACCTGCTTGATGAGATATTGCGACAAAGAGATTATATTACACAATGAGCGTTCGTATGTGGTTGTCGTCAGTGCGACATTAAGTTCTTTCTACTGGGTTCATTGACCCATTTCTAGACAGTAATCTTGAACTTTAGGCAAACCCACCTAATGTCAATGAGAAAGAATCCTAGAGGGCCACACACACTAAGTGTTTCCGATGATCTCGATTAAATTCTATTTGAATTTAATTAATTAAATAAATATTATTGTTAAGACTGAGAGATAATTTTATTCATTTTTTATCGATCAAAAATATTTATTATCGATCAAAAATATTTATTGATGAATGAAATATTTAAATTAAATATTTATTTGGGTGTTTAATAAATGCTAGAGGAGTTCGAACGAATCAAAACCATGTCTAGTGACAAATATCAATTAACAAGTCAGTTAAATAATATTTGTTATTGTGCATCTTGACACACACCACAAAATAATAATAATAATATTATTATTATGGGGTATGAGGTTCATTAAAGGTTATAATATTAATTAGTGGATGACATAAAATTAAATAATTATTTTAACCTAAACCCCAGCTCTATAAATAGACGGTTATGTATATATATTGTGTGCAATTGAGAATAGAGAATTGTTACACACAACGAATTCTCTCTTGACTCCTCTCATCCTTCTCCCTCCCTCTCAAGAATGAGAAACGCAAGAGAGATTTCTTCAAGATCAAAGGATGAACGATCAATACAAACAATGCAAGATAATCGATTCGCCATGCTAGAACCTGGAATCGATTGACATTGATAGAAGATCAAAGGAGCATATGGGGATTACCACTAGAGGGATTCTATCCTTGGATCCCCACAACGTAATGAAGGCAATCTGAAAGGGTCTTTTTTTTTCAGATGATCAACATCATCAATGAAGAAAGGTTCCTAAGCCAAGGTAATTTTCTCTTTCGACATTAAATAAATTAATTATAAATTTGACGTGCAAGATCATCGCTCATGGTTTCAGGCATAGAAATATTGAAAGAAATTTAATATATAGCCCACCATCACATGCTTCCACTGCGCTCGAAACCATAAAGTGGTATTAGAGGGGTCACATTTAAATTCATAATTATTTATTTGATTGTTAATCCATAGAAAATCATAGTTGAATTTTCATTTCATTTTATTAATTCTTTAATCCGATTTGAATTAACATGTTATTGACATATTAATTATATTCGTTTAATGTTTTTGTTTCTGAAGCTTTTGTCGGGGCGCACATCCGTTTGTCGAGGACGTGTAGCTGTTGCCCCGCATTCCCACTTTCCAAAGGCAGGCAACATCCGTCACTTATTAAGTGATGTTTTCTCCTCGATCGAAATGAGATGATGGGATGTCGGTTCCTCCTTCTGTGGATTCCTCCTTGAAATTCGTCGCCTAGTCCGAGTCTCCCTTAAATATTAAGATGTTGTTCATGAAACTCTTCTCAATGCCATATCTTTGTGGATGCTGGTTAATTACACTGCTTCTATCAAGACATTCCATGAGGTCAAATCAGGGCCGCAACCTTCGGTCAGGGGAGTAGTCACATTGGGCATCGTTGACATGTTTGAGCACTGAAACACCAGTACACCTGGATTTCTTCCCCTTATGACAGGGCTTCTCGAGGGCGAGAATCCTGTGGCATCTCACGTCGAGTGCGGGGAATTGTATTCCATATGCATGTCTCCAAAGTTTTTCTCAGCTTCCCATGTTTAACACGGGGTATGCCGCGAGTTTAACGTCTAGCAGAGACAGATCTGACTGATCAGAACACTGATGAGAGTGGATCAGATGGGTACATTCCTAGGAGGGAGCATATGAGAGGTTTACTAGTGGGTGGATCAAGACACCCAATGAGGACATATTCGAGGTGGTGTATTCCATAGAGGGAAGATATCACACTGTGAACGCTGATCTGGACACCTCAAAGGGCAGATCAGGGGATGATTGGGTCCCGACAAAGGGGACACCAAGGTTTACTATTGGCTAGGATTGAACCTATTGGAGGCCTCCTACATACCCTGTATAGAAGTCATGGATCAAAACCCACGTAGTTCGAGAGGGTGAATCATGGGATCAGGGTGTATACAATGGACAACAACTCGAAGACATGCTGGGGCTTACCCGCGGTTAGCGGCCCGGGTGCTTCAAAGGAGCAATGAGATGAATGGGGCTTACACATGGTTAGCTACCCTAATGGATGGCATGATTTCACCGGGATGTGGCGGCCTATGTGGAATTGGGATGGATATGGATGGAGTGTCGAAGGATGGAATGAGTGGGGATGGAACCGAGGACCAGTACGAAGGTGATAGTGTTGGGCTTGAACCTCGAAGAGGTTTCCTACGTATCCCCATGAAAGGGAATCAAAGTCCACGTAGTTTTGGGATGGTGCGATGAGTCACATAAAGAGGCGTCTCATGAGAATGGACGCATGGATGGGGACCTAAAGGGACTGGAACCAACAAGTTAAGGCATGATCTTCCAGATTTTTTTAATAAGTTTTTTTTAAAAAATATTTCTTGTAAAACCTGTTGGGTTATATTTTTGAAAATACGCCACAAAGGCGGCATTGGTGAAAGGCGACATCTGGGATGCCGCCTTTCCCCTAAAACCAAAAATATATATATATTTTTAAATTTTTTTATTTTTATTTTTGTTTTGTTTTGTTTATATATATATAGATAAACAAAACAAAATAAAAATAAAAAAAATAAAAAAAAAATCAACAGAATTTATCTGCTATTTAAAATCCAGGAGTACTGCCATTACAACGGTCTAGATTCTGACAGAAGCTCTCACTCAGAGCTCCTTTTTATAAGAGGGTTTACCTTGAAAATCATTCTTCATTTCCGATGTGGGATTCTGGTTCTCTCTTTCCAGCACAGAACATTCTGCATTTCTGATGCGAGATTATGTTTCAAGTACGTGACTTTGAAAGACTATACAATATAAACTATAAGACCAATATAAATTAAAATTAAAACATGGATTAAACATATAAGAAATAGTTGAAAACAAAAAAAATTTCCTAAAAAATGTTGATGGAAAATAATTTATAAGGTTCCAAAGACATCTACTTGAAACTTAAAAATGTTTCAAGCACGTGACTTTGAAAGCCTATAGAATATAAACTATAAGACCAACATAAATAAAACTTAAAACATGGATTAAACGTATAAAAAATAGTTGAAAATAAAAATAATTTTGTAAAAAATGTTGATGGAAAATAATTTATATGTTTTCAAATACACCTACTTAAAACTTAAAAATGTTTCAAGGATGTGACTTTGAAAGTCTATAAAATATAAACTATAAGACCAACATAAATGAAACTTAAAACATGGATTAAACATATAACAAATAGTTGAAAATTAATTAACTAATTATATTTATTTCATGAACATTTTTATGAAATTATTTTTAATTTCAACTATTTGTTATATGCTTAATTCATGTTTTAAGTTTCATTTAGATCGGTCTTATAATTTATATTTTATAGGCTTTCAAAGTCACGTGCTTGAAACATTTTTAAGTTTCATGTAGGTGTCTTTGAAAACTTATAAATTATTTTTCATCAACATTTTTTATGAAATTCTTTTTATTTTCAACTATTTGTTATATGTTTAATCCATGTATTAAGTTTTATTTATGTTGGTCTTGTAGTTTATATTTTATAGGCTTTCAAAGTCACGTACTTGAAACATTTTTAAGTTTCAAGTAGGTGTCTTTGAAACCTTATAAATTATTTTCCATCAACATTTTTTAGGAAATTATTTTTGTTTTCAACTATTTATTATATGTTTAATCCATGTTTTAAGTTTCATTATTATTAGTCGTATAGTTTATATTTTATAGTCTTTCAAAGTCACGTACTTGAAACAAAATCCCACATCGGAAATGCAGAGTGTTCTGCACAGGAAAGGGAGAACCAGAATCCCACATCGGAAATGCAGACTGATTTCCAAGGAAATCCCTCTTATAAAAGGGAGCCCTGAGTGAGAGCTTATGTCAGAATCTAGACTACTGTAATGGCAGTACTGTTGGATTTTAAATATCAGATAAATTTTGCTAATTTTTTTTGTTTATATATATATATAAACAAAACAAAACAAAATAAAAATAAAAATATATATTTTTGAAATACAAAAAATATTATTTTTTTTGTTTTAGAAGAAAGGCGGCAACGGGGTTGCCGCCTTTCGCCCGAAGCCTAAAGGCGGCAGCTGCACTGCTGCCTTTAGAGCATATTTTGATTTTTTTTAACTTAGGGGTTTTTAAAAAAATATTTTTTTAAAAAAAAGTATTTTAAAAAAAAAACTCATGATCTTCCCAAATACAAATGCTCGAGGGGGAGACCAGGATGGGATATGGATGATGATCTTGAACCTCAGAGAGGCTTCTTACGTATCCCTGTGGCAAGGAATCAAAGTCCACGTAGTTCAGGATAAGGGCATAGTATCAGGGTGTACACAAAGGATAGTGACTCGAAGATATACTGGGGCTTACATGTGGTTAGTGGCCCGTCGTAAGAGGGGTACTCTTGGTTGGAGGAGTATGGATTGAGTGTGGGGATTACACATGATTAGCTGCCCGAGAACTAGTCTGAAACCACTAAAGGGTGGACCAAGGATGTGGGTCCCAACAAAGGGGATACCTAAGTTTATCAGTATTTGGGGTTGAACCTCAGGGAGGCTTCCTATGTACCCTCTCTAGGAGACAAGGATCGAAACCCACTAGTTCGTAAGCATACATTTTAACGTCATGCATGACGAAAAGGGGCATACAGTTTAATGTCATGCGAGATGAGGGTGAACTGACATGAAGTGGTCGAGACCAATGAGTGATGGGCTTGAACCTCAGGGAGGCTTCCTACTTACCTTGCTTAAAAAGGGCAAGGATCAAAGTCCACGTAGTTCGACAGGATGAAGAATGAGGCTTACACACTAAGGTGACCCAAAGAGGATGTCATGGTCAATGCTTACTCTAAACCCACGTGAGTCATGCTCGGTGTGAGAAACAAGAGGCAATAAAGACCTGACGATCGTGGTGTAAAGGTGAGACCACGAAGGGTGGTGAATGTGGCTTACACATGGAAGCAACCCTAGTGCCACTAAGGTGGGGAAATGATGGATGGGGCTTACGCATGGAAGTAGCCCAGGTGAGGAAAACCAGGACTTACTCCTAGATGGAGGCTCGATGAGAAAGGAGGGTGTCCAGACGTACGAGGAGGATATGACCATCATACCTGAATCATCCCATCAGAGGGTGCTGGGGCTTATGTAGAGATCACCCGAGGTGCACATGGTGACAAAGCTCAGAGTGAGAAGGGAGTGAGAAGGTGCTGGTGCCCGTCCCCTTCACGGTCCTCTCTAGACTTGTCGCTTATGCGGTGATCATAGTTTAACGTCATGTGTTGGGGATGCAGGTGCTTGGCAGTTTAACATCCCGCATCTCAGACGGTGAGGATTCACTCCTCACCCCTAGGACTTACATAATTGGCGCACTTTAACCCTTGGTGAAGGGAAGGCACCAACAATGTTGTATGGAGATAGAGTTGTGGAGTGATCCATTGAGGGGATCACATTATCATGTCTATGCAAAAAAGCATGAGGCAAAGCAATGCAACATGAAGCACCACCCAAAGGACTTTGAAATCAATTCGTATAAGCCTGAAGGGCAGCACGAGAGAAGGGTTTACGAAGCAAGATGCCTCACGGAGAGGGGATTTTCAAAGCAAGAGGGGGTCGCAGAGCACATGGCTTCACATAGCTCATGGATCACAAAGACCAAGGCTCATAGAGCATAAGGGCTCGTAGAGCACATGGACTCGTAGAGCACAGGGGATCGCAGAGCACATGGGCTCACAGAGCATTGCGACCCAGCTTAAGTACGGACAACACATGTATTTGGAGGGTGATTTGCGAAACTTGGGTGATTTGCGAATTCTTGAGTACCCAAAGGGATATCCTTCATTTGCGATGGCCCATAGGCTCCACGAAGGGCATCCATCCATGAAAAGGGGGTACATTTGAGTAAAGGGAAAGGGATTTCACAATACTCAAATACCTCAGATGATTCATTTTTCCGATGGTGCGCAGAGCAAAATGTGCTTCACATTTTGAGAGCTCAAAAGGCGAAAGGTTAGGGTTTTGGTCCTTTTGGAGTGGGGGGGGGGGACCGGGTATTTATAGGTGCCAGGTGGGTGTGAAGGGTGGAGGACGTTCCGCGAAGTAATTCATGCTCCGCAATCGGAGGCAGACTCCATCAAGTTTCTCATAACTGCGGAGTCTTCCGCCATTCCCTCCGCGACGCTCGCAGAGACCTCTGCTTTAGGTCAATTTCTTCATAGACGCAGTGTCATCCGTCACTTTTCTTTGTGGCAGGCGCAAAGAAGGCCTTCGCTTTGCAGCAGCTGCGGTGCTAGAGGGCTTTGCGGAGCTGCTCTGTGAAGTAGCCTTTTTGGCATCTTCTTGGGGGTTTTTGATTATTTTTTTACAAGGCACATATTTTGGTGCCAAACAATACCCCCCTAGAATGGGGGGTGAGGAGAAAACAAGGGTCAGATTCTAAGGGAAAATCACCAAAATTTAGGCAGATCACGAAAAGGAATTGCGATGAGGGCGTGCAAAGTGCGGGTCGAGAATGTCGCGGAGTTCTCCGCGAAGATCACCGCGGCATGACACGCCGCGAATCTCGGGGGTCATCACCTATAAATTGAGGGTGAAGACCCCTCCTTGTTCCTCACTTTCCTTCGCATCCTCATGCCTGAACTCTCAGATTTCGACGCTCCGTATGCTCCGTATGCTTCGCGATCGCTCTTTGTGAACCGGATTTCACAGGCCAGTGCTTCACAATGATACTCAACGAATTTGCTACACAACAATCCTTGGCTGATCTACATCACGCATTGAGCCCTTACGCTCTGTGACCATGCACTCCGCAAGCCGTATTTGCGAATGAGTTCTGTAAGGAGACTCTATGACCGTGCTCTGTGGCCAAGCTCTGCGATTGAGCTCTATGAACCAGAACAGAAAAAACTAAAGTCTTGGGGTAGAACGGTCAACCAAGAAGCCACTCGTGGGGTCATTGCTAAATCTGCTCGGAGGAAATAAATGACGAACAATCTGGGGATCAAAGAGTGTGTACGAAGCCACTCAGATCACGAATCCCTGACGGAGCTGATGTCGGTGAGTGAAAAGAACTATCCACTCTGCAAAAGATTTCCATTGTATGACTTCGGTCTGAAAGACGATGTTTTTATCCCTAAGGAAAGTAGGGATGAACCATCTTATTGGTTAAGGAGCACGTCGTGCCAACACCAATGGTTTAGGGATACTGTTGGCCACAAATGGGAGGATCACATGCCCATTAATGCCGATTGTCTGTACAATCACACCAACAACATTGAAGGGAAAGAGTTGCATCCTGAGGCATCTCCCCTACAATACCATACTATTTTGAAGGTAACTCTGGGGAACCCGGAGAAGGGGTGGACCGATGAGTGGGATTTGCGCCATGGTGGAAATTTCATGGATGATTAGGCCTGGGATTACTAGGTCTGTGCATCCTGTGAAGAGTTTGGGGAAGAGTTGAAGTGGGTAGGCTTATATGAAGCAACGTGGGATTCCTAATTCCACATCTATCAGCCGAAGAGCATTATATTAGAGTTTCTAAGAAGGTGGTCATCGATGACCAACACTTTCCACCTTCACTACGGGGAAGTCGACATTAGCCTATGGGACCTCCACCAGATTTTTGGGATCCCAATTCTGGGGAAGATGTATGATGAATTCCTCCTTGTGGAAAATGCATGGGAGGATCTGGAGTAGATGTCGCGGCTGGAAAAGGCACCGATGGACCTGGTGCCGGGTGAGGATAAGCAGTCGGTGAGGGATGCCCACTTCAAGCAGTGGTTTGAATGTTTCATAAATTTCCCACCAAAGAATGCTGTTGAAGGGGAGGAGGTTCCCAATAATCTACCAACAAGGCCTCCTACTTGTCCAAAAGAGGGAGCTCTGCACAACAAAGAGAATTCATACTGGTGCATCCTAAAGGACAACCAATGGAAGCTTTGGGGGTATAGTGTCAACACCGAGTAACAACTGATGGTTAGGCTGTCTGGGTTCATTTCTGTGCTTATCTACGGCTGGATGTTGCTGGTCCATGATACAAACACTAGCGTACGACCAAGCACGTTCGTTATGGCATCCATGCTGGCGATGGGGGAGCGTGTCAATCTCGGGATCCCAGTGCCGACCAAGCTGTACAAGGTGCTATGGCATATCAGTGAAGGGAAAAGACCACTGTGGGTATGAGGACCACTCCACTTCCTGTATGGATGGATAGCGGCACACATTAGAACCTACGAATATCCGAACCCCATTTCTCCTCCCGGGTCATATTTCCGACCAGCCATTCTGAACGCAGTGAGGAGCTTTCCGGCCAAGATGACTCCACCGATTGCACTGAATAAATCCTGGAAGGTGGATGAATTCAATTTCCATCTATTCTCACTGCCTATGGGAGTATTCACTGATGATGGGTGGGGAACTGAGGAGTATCGGTCCTACCACCTAGCCTTCTGGGGTGGAGTTTTGGTAGCACAGGTGGACCGTGAGCCCATCTGTGAGCTGTATACCCCACACCACATTGCGAGGCAATTCCGGTTCATGCATAGACTAACCCCACAAGTCTACATGGGGGTACACCATGAGGATCACTCATGTGTGATGAGGTAGATGTGACTCATGTTTAAACGGGAGGACAAAAAGATGCGGAATGAGCTGCCTCTGCTTACTGCTGCTTTCGACTGGTCAAAGAATATGCCAAGAGTTGGGAGTCAGCCTACTCAGGGGAGATGTTGAAGCGAAAAACTATCCATGTCAAAGATGGGGTGCCTCCTCCACCTCAAAGCTGAGGTCCGAAAATGAAAAAAACACGTTGTGGTAGCCAAGCCGATGCACATTACAGTGGTGGGGCTATATAGGTCCAATGATTTTAAGGCCTATGCCGAGTGGAGGGAAAGCGGTAGCAGTGGACCCGGCGGCCCCAATTGAACAGAGTTAGGAGGGAGGAAGGCCAACCAAAGGGTTCCGTAGGATACCCACCCAAGTTCTTGGGAAGCGGCTGCGCCATATAGACATGCCTCTGGATATTGTTTTTCCCAAGACTTGGGATACCTGGGACATCAACATGAAATTTCAAAATCCCTCAGAGATGTGGGATCACATAAACTACCTCGGGATGGATCTATTAGAGATCGGTCGTGCCAAGGCTGGCTTTTTGGTGTCTCAGGCGGAAGGGAAGCAATATGTTGCTGAACTGGAGGACCATATGCATTCTAGGGGCACCCCGCGTCTAATGAAGGACTGGGTGAAAGTGTTGCTCAATCAAACAGCCCCACCATAGTTTTCTTCTGTTGAATTTAGGGAGAACTTCCCCTTACCTGCAGAATCAGAAGAGTCCTCCTAGGGGAAAGAGGCTGGTAGAGGGAGCCCCTTAGAGGAAGGTGAGGTTGCAACCTCAGAGCTGGAAGAGCTTGTCGAAGCTCTTGAGGTAAACTCTAAAACATTCCACTATGGTACTTTCCAGGCTACCCAAATGTTTTTCTTTACCTGACACTTGTCTAGTACAAGTGGGCTTTGTACAGAAAACCCGTTCCTGCATGACAACAGACGTAACTTTGGAATCTGCATCTAGGACAATGGTGATTGTAGAGTCTAGCAGGGTTGTGACACCCAGGGTGGTTCTTCTAGAGTCTTCAGAGTTATATACCATATATGGGGGGGCCAAATCCTAGAATTTTGACAGCATCAATTTGAGAATGGGACTTATTGTTCAACCTCTGTAAGTCCTCTTCTTTGCAGAATCGATAACTATTGTCTACCGAACCCGACCGACTTACATTTGTGTATTCTTGTAAAAATAGTTCTTCAAATGGCATGGGCCGCACTGGCAAGGATGGCTAGGGATCCCGATGCTCCTTTTCCCAGGGGAATGCCGATTATTGTGTAAGCGAACACACACACTGACTAGACCACAACGATCATGATTACAGATAGGACCGCTGGCAGGACAGAACCTGAGATTACCGAGGTGGAATCCGATGACGAGGATCAACCTGATGACATGGAACCCAGCCTACCCGACATGACACCCGAATAAGACCCTGTTGATGAATTTCTAGAGGCGTTCCTAGCATACGAACCTGCCAACCCAGAGGATAAGGACAAGACTGCTTATGATGAAGAGGATAGTAAGGCTGTCCGTCACTAGTCATGGAAACTGATCAAGCGTTTCGTCAAGGAGACCCCACGAGTAGAGTGGATAAGCCAGATGGGGAGAATTCATTCCTGGCTGTACGAACTATGTGATGGAGGAGTGGATGACCAACACCCTCATATGCTCATTCGAGATTACATGGAAGAAAAAATACAGGAACATGATCGCAACCTCGGTGTCGGCTAGCAGTGGAGGAAGTTGGTCAATATCAATAACCTTCAAGAGGATGAGTAAGAGATCCAATGCTTGAGGGCACAGTCAAATGAACATTTTTCTTTCCTCGATGCACAATTGGGACTCATATCACAATTGAAGTTACAATTGATAGAGACTGAGGAACAGATGAGGCGAGCATCCCAATATATGGCTATTATCCAAGATGATGAGGATTAGGCATGGATCGGGGCCGATAAACTGCGCCTCATTGCTATTGAAGAGGAGTGAGAGCTAAACATGAGATGAAAAATCATGGATGTCACAAGCCAGAGGGTGATGGAGCTGGGACGCTCCATTGCAGAGGTCATCCCATCTATCAGAGGGGTTAATCCATGGGGGATGTGATTTTCACAAACTCACAAACATACCTTCATGCTTGCTTGTTTATTTTGGTTGTGTGCATGAGTCTCGTTATCTGTTTTGATTACTGCATCTCAATCATATCTGTAAAATATCCCATGATCAGTTCCTAAGCTCACATGGGTCATGCCCGATGTGAGAAATAGGGGATGGCCACATAATTATTCCCCTTTCATACCAGAGTGACAATCAATCACCGGACATTCGGGTTCTGAATGACCACTCTGAAGGCTATGGTTAGAGAATAGAATTCTCAAAACAACCAAACTGCTCTCCCCCAACATGCTCTAGCGCACGGGTGGGATAATGCCAAGGGTGTTGGAGTAAATCCGAACAAAGGAGAATGAAGAATGTGAATTACGATACCCAAAATTCAGAACATAGTGAGGATGGCATGAAAACAGGGGATAACTGTTGACCAAACTTGAAACACAACATCCACGACACGTTAGCCTGAAATGAGAACAAAAAAATGAGGGTCAACTATTGACCGCATTCGAAAACACAGGGCCAAACATGAAGTGTCGTCCAATGTCCTTCAGAACATTGGCCCAGGATGGCAGGCGAGCCTTAAGGTCAAGCATCCTAACCATTAGGGGGTTCCTTCAGACGTGAAAGGGAATTGGGATCTGAAATAGAGAGCACACAAAGCATGGTGATGCAATGATGGGCAGTTTGGATAAAGTTCAACACTCTTGAAATTACACCATTGTGATGAAAGTACACTGGGTGAGCGTATCAGTTTGAATTGAGATCATACCTACTTCTGGGAGGGACCTCTCTGGCGAGGACCTAAGATGGTCTACAGTTTTACGTCATGTAAATGGGGAAGATAAGCGCACAATTTAGCATCGTGCGGTGAGGAAGATGCATGAATAGTTTAATGTCATATGATCAGGACGCTGCACATAGTTTTAGGTCGTACTTTCAGGACCCTGATCAACAGTTTAAATTCATGTTACATGGACTAGGAACCCCTAGTTTAAGGTCATGGAATTCAGACCATGATTAGAGGAAAAGAACTAGTAAAATTAACAGTCCTAGGGTTGGGCTCGAGATGAAATGCCTAGGCATCACTACATATCCCATATAGATGAGAATCAAGCCAAACGTAGTTCTTAAGCACAGCGTGGTCAGAGACCGACACTGGCAGGGGAAATCCTCTCTGGCAAGGAATCTGGCGCATCCCATAATTATCATGGGGCATCTTGAACTTGTTCAGGGTAGGGTCGCAGTTTAAAGTCATGCGTTGAGGACATGGGTACCCCCAAAGGAGAAATGTGCAGTGCAGTTCATAAACTGACATGAATAGGGACCAGAGAGGTCTGCACCACATCGCACATTCTTGAAAGGGAATTCGGGGCCAAGAGGTCCAAGATAGGGAGTTTACCATTCAGTGGATGGACCTGGGGATCAGATTCCCAAATGTATCTATATATCTTGCAAGGGTAGGAATCAAGCCTTACATAGTTATTTGTATTCCAAACAGTTTAACGTCATGTGGTGAGGATGATAGTGTCACAGTTTAAGGTCATATGGCAGGACCAACAAGTCACACCATCTCATACATGGATATTACCCTACCACAACCCCTAAGCCTATGTGCGCCATGTTCAGTGTAGGAAACAAGGAGCATTGTCAATCCTTCCTCTTCTAATGAGAGTGTGCAATGATGGAAAGGAAGTGTCGGGTGGGGAAAATCCCAGATGAACCAACATTCTTACTCGACGTGTGCGAATGCATGGAGTTACAACACCAGAGGTGTCGAGGATCCGTAAAATAGAAAGGGGAATTAAACATGCAATTCAAAAAATTTTATATTTTGGATGCAATGGGAGTGGAATGACGATGAAGGATAACTGTTGATCGTTTTTGAAACACAACATTCATTTTGCATTAGCCTAGAATGGGAACAAACAGACGAGGGTCGTCCGCTGACCATATTCGAGACACTAGATTTGCATCAAATTGTTGTTCGAAATCCTTCGGGGTGTTGGCCAGGACGGTAAGAGAGCACTGAGGCCTAACATCCATACCATTAGGGGGTCCCTTTAGATGCGAAGGATAATGAAAACCCAAATGAAGGAATGTGAAAAGCAAGAACATTACCAATGCGGTTTAAGCGTCATGTAGGACGGGCACAAGGAGTGGTAATCTCAAAGGAAGTACATGGCACAATTATTATAAACCCGATATGAATGAGGACCAAAGAAGTCTGCACCACACCACGTACTTTTGGGAGAACCTAAGCCAGAAGGGGCCGAGGAGGCAAAAGTGGTTACGACTGGACCACATACTGGAAGTATGGGTGTCACTACGTATCCCATAAGGATGGGAATCAAGTCACACGTAGTTCTTAGAGGTGGTACGACAGGCGGACAATACCAAAAGGGGGAGATATCCTCTTTTAAAGAGGAATATTGTAATTATTATGCAGTTTAACGTCGTATGAACATAGATGGTAATAATCTTAGTTTAAGGTCGTAGAGCTCAGACCATAAGGTTCCCAGTTTAATTTCATGTGTGTGGGACATGCCCGTGTAGTTTATTGTCATGCAGTAAAGATATAAAAAGGGATAACTCTCGAGAGAGGTACGTGGCATGGATACTACAAACTCGACATGAATGAGGACATAAGTCCACACCACACCACATACGTTTGAGGAAACTTAGGCCGAAATGGAATAAGAGGGTTCATGGTGATGCGGTTGGAACACAAATAAAAGTATGGACATCACTATGTATCCCATAAGGATGGGAATCAAGACACACACAGTTCTTAGAGGTGGTATGATAGGCTGCCAATACCAAAAGGGGGAGAGTCTTCTCGAGTGAAGAAATCGTATGGCTGGGTAATTTATCATTACACAACATGGGTGCAGAAGGCGTAGTTTAGCATCGTACGATAAGGATGTAAGGGATCTTAGTTTATGGTCATAGAGATCAGACCATAAGGTGAGACTTCCAAATCAAAAATATGTAACACAATGCTATAAAGCAATCCCAACGTGAATGAGAACAAAGAATTCCACACCGCCTCACAAATTTCCAAGAGAACACACACACAGCTTAGAGTCATGATGCCTGGACTTGGGCATCTAGTTTAAGACGTGAACTCCTAGTTTAAGGTCATAGGGTTCAGACCAAAAGAAGTTTGGATCTTCCATATAGGCACAAACCTTACCCATATCCCTAAGACTATGTGAGCTATGCTTGGTGTGGGAAACAAGGGTGGAGAAGATCTTTACAACACATGTAATACTCAGTAGGGGGAGACGGTGTGGAGTCAAAGATGACCCCACAATGCTGATTCGTCCTCTTAATGCGCAAAGGTTCATAGAGGGATAACACCAAGGGTGTTGAAATTCATCTTGAACATGATGGAGTGAAAATGGATATGAATCACTAGACCAATATTTAGGGCACAATGGGGGTGACATAATGAGAAAGGATAACTATTGACCATGTTTGAAACACAACATCTATATCGTCTGACCTGAAATGGGAATTAACATATGAGGGTCGACCGTTGACTTTATTTGAAATGCGGAACTTGTCTCATAATGTCGTTCAAAATCCTATGGGATGTTGGCCCAAAGTGGTAGGCAATTCATAAGGCTGGGCATCTATACTATTTGGGGGTCCTTTCAGATGTGAAAGATGATGGAAACCCAAATAAAGGGAGATGTGAAGTACGAAAATAGATGAAAGCATGTCCATGAAGAATCCAACACTACAGGTCCTAAGCCACAGTTCATCTGAGCACGTTGGTGAGGCATAATAGAGGTCAAGAAGTCCAGACAAGATGGGGTAAAAATGGGTTGATGAACCTAGGGCTGGACTCGAAGACAAAACATCAGAGCATTTCTACGTATCCCATGAGGATGGGAATTAAGCCAGATGTAGTTCTTGAATGCCGTGCAGTTTAACGTCATGTGGTAAAGATGTGAGGGAACATGGAAGGGAGATCCCTGAAGGGATGTAAATGGCATGGCTACTATAAAACTGACGTGAATGAGGACCAAAGAAGTCCACCCCACACCATGTGCTTCCAACAGGGTTCGGGCCAAGGGGCCAGAAAGAAGGCATGATTTGAGGTACCTGGGGATGGACCCGAAGATGAAATTTTCTGGTGTTCCTACGTATCCCAGGAAGATGGGAATCAAGACAAACGTAGTTCTTGAATACATCATGATAGGATACCAATTATAGGGGCAATACTGTCATTCAGGTTTGGCCCATGCACCGAATGAAGCGACATTTGATGGATCTTGTTTGTTCTTTAGTGCGGGTGTGTTTTTTTGGAGCAACAAACCCAGAGCAGAGAATTTGGGTTTCACTGTAGGAACCAAGTCACACGTAGGCCTTGAAAAATAACATGGTGGATGACTGATTCCAAACATGGTGTCTCCTCAAGCGAGGACACCACAATGCAGTGTCGTTTTCCGTCATACGGCCAGGAAGATAATGTCATAGTTTAAGGTCATATAACAGGACCAGACCATGTAATTTAACATCGTGTGGCGAAGACGTAATAGTTTAAAGTCACGTGGGATGAGGCATCATAGTTTAACATCATATGGTTTGGACGCATACAAAAGAACGAGGTTCTAAAGGGAATACACATTGCGTGATAAAGTATACCCAACATGAATGAGGACAAAAGTCCACACCACACTGCGCACAATCCTGGGGGGGGGGACCTCGGGCCAAGGGGCCAGAAAAGATCATGGAACCTAGGGCTGGACTCGAAGACAAAATGTATGGACATTCCTACGTATCCCATAAAGATGGGGATCAAGCCATACATAGTTTTTGAAATGCCATGCAGTTTAATATCATGTGGAAAGGATGTAGAAAAAGGATGGAGAGCTCTTGAGATAGGTACACAATGTGGTTATTGAAAACCTAACGTGAATGAGGAAAAAAGTCCACACCACACAACATACCCTCGGGAGAACTTAGGTCAAGGGGCCAGAAGGAAGAGAAGGTTTCTAAAAACTAGGGCTGGACCCGAGGACAAAATGTTCTGGCGTTCCTACGTATCCCATAAGGATGGGAATCAAGAAAAACATAGTTATGAAAATTCCATGAAATTTAACATCATGCGGTAAGGATGTGAAAAGAAGGGTGTTCTAGAAGGAGGAGCACATGATGCGGCCGTTGTAAACCCGACATGAATGGGGACTAAAGAAGTCTACACCACACCATATGAAGCCATCAAAGAGAACTAAACCTGGGGGGTGAAGAGATTTATTGGGATGGACCTGAAGACAAAATGTACAGACATTCCTACGTATCCCATAAAGATGGGAATCAAGCCATACATAGTTTTGAAAATGCCGTGCAATTTAACGTCATGCGTTAAGGATGTAGAGAGGAGTGCCTCAGGGGGATGTGTGTGGAATGGAAAAAATAGTCCTTTGTGAATGAGGATAAAGATTCAGTACCACACCTCACAATCCTAAGAGAGAACTTGGGCCAAGAGGCTGGAAAGGTCAAGGGACCTGAGGTTGGGCCACAAATGAGAGGTCTGAGTGATGCTATGTATCCCATAAGGATGAGAATCAAGCCATACATAGTTCTAAAATTTCATGCAGTTTAACATCGTACGACAAGGATGTAGAAGATGTTAGTTTATGGTCATAGAGATCAAACCATAGATGCCCAGTTTAATGTCGTGTGCATGGGACATAAGGGAAAAAAGGTGAATCACCATGCCCTTCATTTGGGAGACCATGGGAATGAAAATAACGATTGAGAATAACTGATGAACATGTCCGCAACACAATATCCATCTCGTGTGACCTAGAACGGGAACAAACAATTGAGCATCAACCACTGACCATATTTGCAATGTGGGGCTTATGTCAAATTGTTGTTCAAGATCCTCCAGGACGTTGGCCCAAAACAGTAGGCAAGCCAAGGTGGCGTGAGACCAGACTGTTAAGGGGGTCCTTTTGGATGTGAAAGATGATGGGGACCCAAATGATGGGACGCGTGAAGTGTGATGGTACCCGTGCAGTTTAACGTCTTGTGGTAAGGACAAGGGAGATCTTAGTTTAAGGTTGTAGATCTCAGACCATGATGTGTATTCACCACTTGTAGTTTATCATCATGTGGGATGAAAGGGATCTTAGTTTAGGGTCGTAGAGCTCGGAAAATTTACAATTTAACATCTTGCAGGATGAGAATGAGCAGTTTAACATCTGCCAGGACAGAGATTCCATTACGCGAAGTACTGCTTGAGGAATTTGGCATTGGTGGGAGGAGTAATATGCTCACCATTCATAGTGACCAGAGAGTATGAACTATTGGGGTAAACCTTGTGAATGAAATAAGGTCCTTCCCATTTGGGCTCCAGCTTCGGTGGCTTTCTGCTGGGTATCATTGGTGTTCTCATGGCCAATACCACGTCACCTTGTAAGAAAGATCAGAGGTGAACATTCTTATTGAAAGCCTTGACTATCTTATTCTGATGCCTCTCTAGATTGTGCAAGGCACATAGCCTATTATTGTCAAGCACTTCCATTTCATCCAAATGGATTTTGTCTACTTTTTCTGGTTCCTTCTGATCATAGATGGATGTGCGTAGTGAGGGTAACTAAATTTCGATGGGTAGGACTACCTATGTTCCGTACACTAGGGAATATGGAGTCTCCTGGGTGGAATTACGAGTCGTCGTCCAGCAAGCCCAGAGAGCATTGGGGAGTTTTTCCAGCCAACTCTTATTGTTTTGACCAACCATCTTCTACAAGATGTTAGAGAGGGTTTTGTTGAATTCCTCGATCTTTCCATTTTACTGTGCATAATAGCGAGATGTATGATTAGAATAGATATTGTACTTGGCTTACTGTTTCTTCATCTTGGATACTCGAAAGTTAGTGCGGTTATCAGTAAGAATGATGCGAGGGAATCCAAATCAGTGGATGACATTGGAGCTCACAAACTCAATGATAGAACAAGCCCTAACTTCCTTGAGCAGAATTACCTCTGCCCACTTGGAAAAGAAATCCATAGCAGCCAGGATGAACCTGCACTGGCGAGATATTGCTAGTGGGTATGGTCCCACTACATCGAGTCCCCAGACTACAAATGGCCAATAGTACTTGGTAGTATAGAGAGGCTCTGGCTTATAATGCACAAAATTAGCATGGATTTGGCACACATGGAACCTCTCGGAAAACTCGATACAGTCATAGATCATAGTGGGCCAAAAATATCCCAATCTTCAGATCCGATGAGAGAAATTTGGCCCTACCTGGTGAGCCCTACACAAACCAATATTAAATTCTTGAATAACCTGAGAAATATCATCTCCTTGAATGCAATAGAGGAGAGTCCCGTCAAACCCACATCTATAGAGGATTTGATCAAGACTAGGACCACTATGGAGGGTGAATTGCACTGTGCGCCGACGGAATCGCTCACGTTTGGCTCGGTCTGTTGGGAGATTACCGTGCTAGAGATACTTGATAAAGGGAGTCATCTAATTAGGGTTCTTCTCCATTGTTGTGGTAGGGGGACCTGGAGGTCCCGATGTGGAGGCATCAGTGGTAAGGTGGCTTACCTATGAGCTGTCATCATTATCCAGAGTGACAGGAGAGATGACTCTTCAATACATCACATGGATAATTAAATCATCCTAGTCAGGCTCTGCAAGAGATTTGGAAAGGATGTAAAGGGCATCATCTCGACCGTTTTGTGATCGAGGGACATGAGTAACTTCTAGCCGAGAAGGGAACTAGGACATCAGCTGGTGAGTATGCTCTAAAAGAGGTATGAGCTCTGACTTCCTGAAAACGTAGTCACCATTGATCTTCTTAATGACTGGCTCAGATTCCCCTTTCAAATGAAAATAGGGAACATAAATCTCGAGGGCCAGCTCGAGACCAGTGATGAGATCCTGATACTCTGACTCGTTGTTGGTACAACCTTATGACAACAAGAATGAATAGGGCATGACAACTTGTGCAGGCATGATGAAGACGATACCCATGCCCACTCTGTTGAGTCTGGGATCATTGAGTCTCCTTCCAGTAGGGCTTCAGAAAGCACCATATAAGTGAATTTACCAACATGGAATGGCTTGATCCACTGAGAGGGTTGCTTCATCTAGGAAGTCAAGATCCAGAGACTGCTCTGTGGGGGCTTTATGGGTGGCAATAAAGTCTGCTAATGCCTATCCCTTGATGGCCTTTTGGAGAAAAAACTTAATGTCAAACTGTTGAAGGATCACTGACCACCGATCTAGACAACCTGTCAACAAGGGGTGGTTCAGAATATACTTCAATGGATCCACTCGGGACACCAACTATATCTCATGGTGCTGCAAGTAATGTCGCAATTTCAACACTGCAAATACCAGTGTAAGGCAGCTCTTTTTGATAGAGGAATATTAGGTCTCTGCATCGAGGAGAATGCGACTGAGATAGTATAAACTATTCTCTATTACCTCATTGTTCTTTTGGGTGAGAAGGGCATCGATGGACCATTCCAGAGTGGTCACATAGAGGACCAATGACTCTTTGGAAACAGGCGACATCAGAACCAGAGGATGTAGAAGGTACTGCTTGATTTCCTCAAAGGTAGTCTAATACTTTTTATCCCATTGATAATCGACACCTTTCTTTTAGAGATGGGAAAATGGATTACACTTTCCATCCAGATTTGTGATGAATCAACATATATAGGCTAAGTGGCATTGAAAGCCTCATAGCTCACGAATTTTACTCAAAGGAGACATATGACTGATGGCCTTGATCTTTTCCAGATCGATATCAATGCCTCTATATCTAACAATAAAGCTGAAAAAATTTCCGGAGGTGACTCAAAGGCACACTTAAAGGGGTTTGTCTTTAGATGGTGGGAATGGAGGAAGACAAACACTTTCTCAAGATCTCTGAGATGAACCTAACAATGGAGAGATTTAACCACCAGACCATCTACGTAGCATTCCACCAATTTCCTGAGGATTGGATTGAATATGCAGCGCATGGAACGCTGATAGGTGGAACCTACATTCTTCAAACTGAAAGGCATTACCTGGTAACAAAAAGTAACTTTCGGTTCCCTGATGGTAGTAGACTCTTCATCCTTGGGGGCCATTCAAATTTTATTATATTCAGAATAAACATCCATAAAGGAGAGAGCTTGGGACCCAGCGATGGTGTCAATCAATAGTTCTGTCGCTGGAAGGGGAAAATCATCCTTCAGACAGTGATAGTTGAGATCCTGGAAGTCGATGCAGACACTGATCTATCTGTTCTTCTTCCTGACAGGCACAATGTTAGTTAACCATCTGGGGTGCTGGACCTCCTTGATGAAGTTTTCTTTGATGAGCTTATCAACATCGGCCTCAACCATGGTACCACAAGAAGGGTGCATCTTTTTGGGAGGCTATTTGAACCCGTGATGATTTTCTAGGAGACTGAGATGGTGGACGTTGACTTGAGGATCTATCTCTATCATCTCATTATAACTCTAGGAAAATACATCACAATACTACTTTCATAAATCCACGTATCGCTGTTACTCTTCTGCGAGCATAGCGACACTGATCAGTGTTAGTTTCGGATCCGTTTTGGTATCGAGGTTCACTTGTACCAATTCATCGACCGTAGTGGAGATGCCCTCTTAAAAAGTGGGACGAACATCTTCAAAATCCCATTCTTTATCCATGATGGTAGGATCACTGGAAGGAGGCAACTCTTCTGAATTGGCTGATCCTAATGGGACACTGGTTCCAGCCTGAATGGTAGTGGAAACCTCATTGGGGAATTCTGACACTATTGAAACCATAGTGACGAAAGCTGTTGACCCAATCCCATTTGGCCTTCAACCCAAGGGGATACGTTTGATAATATCAAAACAATAGTGGCGCATCATCTTGAGACAGTTTATCCTAGACTGACGAAACAATCCAGTATGACGTATTGATATTTCCATGGGGTGGACATCCCGATACCTTATAGAGGTAAGGGGTTCTGAGATTACCCAAGCCTGATTTGTGTAGGAATACGAGGTGATATCATAGCGTTCCTTAAACTTGGGAACGTTCTCCCCCCTCATTCTAGATACAACAAAGCATTTCCCCAAGTCCGGGGTTGTGGCCTCCAATCGGTGAATTGGGAAAATGTAGTCACTATCTAGGTCTATCCATGAGTCAGTCGCAGCCGTAGCATGTTTAACCTCATTATCCTGAATCTGCTTTTCCTTGCTCTTGTAATAGTAGATATCTAGGTAGCGGGCTTCACAAGAGGCAAAGGGAGAGCATCACCTTAGAGTATGCCTACTCAACCATTAAGGGAGTTGTTAAGGAATTAGTGATATGAGGAAGGGACTGTCGCCTGTAGGTAGAGCCATGGTCTACCCATCAACACGTTGTAAGCGGTGTCTTGTGAGACAACCATGAACTCAGTGCTGGAAACTAGCCCACTGAACTGGGTATTCAGGCAGATCTTAACAACTGGTGTTTTATCCGTCCCATCATAACAATGAATCTTCATGTCAGAGGGACTCATATCTGTTTCAGACAACCCCATATTGCAGAGTGTCTGGGTCAGGATAAGATTGATCCCAGAGCTTGTGTCGAAAAGTCAACGACGGACCTCCACGCCATTTAACTGGCCAATGATGTACAATGGGCGAATGTGCCCCAGTATAGGATAACCTTCATCTTCCCTAGAGAAAGTGATGATGGTCTCACATTCCACATGCTCGACTGTCTCAACATGGAAGGCTTCTAAGACTGCTACTTCTATCTCAAACTGGAGGGGGATTCTTAAAGCCTCCGCAAGGGCTTCATGCATATCTGCTGACAGGCGGAGACCCTCGAGGATAGAGAGCCTCACAGGAATTCTAGAAAGATACTTGATGAAATCATATTTCCATGCTAGGCATACACTTCTGTTAAAAGGAGGTTTCTCTGTGGCAGGAGGCATGATGGGTGCTGTCGGTTGAACCGACAGATTCTGGTTGGTGCTGGGAATATCCCATTTCTCATCAGCCAAACCATGTGGATTGACTACTGGTTGAGATCCAGATGACTGAGGTCTATCCATAATGGAACTTGGATGATCATAGCACTATCATAGTGGCTCTGACTGATCAAGAAGTACAAACGGCGATAGAGGTGGATCTGATGAAATGAGATGAGAAGGCTGGGCATGCTGATCTCTATGCTATGTTTTCTGTATGGTCTCAGTGGAATGCACGACTTGGATAGAAGCACTGACCAATGCATTTTGGCGATTCACATACCCAAGACTTTGTCAACCCTAACGTCGACTGAGGATGTTGGGAGGGTCCACCTGGCACTCTTCGTCATCAAGAACCATGTAAGGGTTTACCAGCTCGACGATATTGACCGAAGCATACTGCTGGTCGTCACTTGAATAATCCTCCCTTATTGGGTGGATTCTGGGGGAAATCTCCATCTATGGGGGCATGAAGTCGCTGAGAGTACGAGACAGATTTGACACAGGCAGAGGGCTTTGTCTTTGTGTCGTCGGGGCTTGCTCCCCTGAGAGGAGGACGACTGAGATGTTGATGCAGAGGTAGTATCTGAAGGTAGCGCAATGACTTCTAAAGGCTCAGACTAATTCAAACGTGCACAAATAATACCATGGGAACAGGCGACTGCCTTGCGAGCCATCCAGTTGTCCTATTTTTGAGACCCGTGGTTAGAAACCTGCTGCAATTCACCCTTGTTGTCACTGTCAGGCTTCATAAACACACATGCCACCAGTTCCAGGGCTGGACCCAACCTGACTATGTTGTTATCAACCTGGTCTTGAAGCCAGTATTTAAATACATAGCATTACTTGAGGGTATGATCAAGGAACTAGTGATAGGGGTAGTAATTGGGGTGATTAATGAGATCCACCTCTTTAGGCCTCTTATACTCTGGAAACCACATGATTCCATAGTCTAAGGTACTTTGGAAATAACTAGGAACCTGAGCCTCATTAATTGAGTAGGCCTGGTTCCTCCAATCCAGGAAAGGAGCTCTGGGAGCCTGGCCCTGATGAGGGGCTGGCAAATCCTGTCGAGGAGGTGGAACCTGATTATCTCACCTCAGTGGTGGTGGTGCATTACACAGGGGTGCCTGCTGATTCTGAGGCAGGCACTACTAAGTTGGAGGCTGCGCCTGAGGTGGTGGGCCTCTGCGGAGCTATAGAGGTGGCTCTGCTGGTAACAATTAAAGGTTCCTAGGGTCATCTATTTGCTTTATAGTGGCAGTCTTAGCCTTGGAAGCTCTTCTCATGGGAGATACAGGAGGAAATGGATGTGCCTGCTTAGCTTGCTGCAAGGATTCTTCTAAACATTGAGCTTTGTTAGAGAAATCCCATAACCCACCTGGAAAGTTCTGAGTGATGAGAGAAGGGACTAGTTCAGTCTTTACATTCCCCACACACATCGTTAGCACCTGCTCCTGGGTTAGTGTCATATCAAGGGAATATGTAAGGACCTTCCACCTGACGATAAAGTCTGTGATGCGCTTGTCAGGCCTTTGCTTGCACATGAAGAGGTCAATAATACTTGTCTTCTAGGTTGTGGAACTGAAATGGTAGAGAAACTGCCTACGAAGATCCTCCCAACCAGCTATTGACCCAATGGGTAACTAGCTGTACCAGAAAATGCAGGGCCTTCTAGTGTCTGTACGAAACACCAAATCTTGGTGACCTCCTACTGCGTTGGAGTTCCCAGCATAGGTCCACACCTTGAAACAAAGTGGTCCAGATGCTACAACGGATCTCCCATCCCATTAAAGGGGGAGAAGGTAGGATTTCCCAAACCTGGGGGTGCTGGCATATCATCCACCCATGCTGGATACGGCTTGTCATTATGCATGATTTCCACCTGTCAAGTTTCTAGGGCCTTGAGGTGAGAAATAAGTGCTGCCATCAGATCATCTGGATGAAGATTCTGTTCTTAACGAGGGTCCTTGACTCCCAAAGCGTTAGAAGGTTCTTCAACGTGGTAAGTGGGCCCAAAGGCCCATGGGGAGACTCGTGAAATTACCCAAGGAGATGGGGGAACCACCTGTATAGAAGCTGGTGGGACTTGTGGAGCAGCCGGTGGAACCTGAGCCGAGTCCTGAGGAAGGTTGTCATGTAATTCAGGTGGATTGGGTGATGCATATCGCGACTGCTTGCCTTAAACACCAACCTATACCCTGTCTAGATAAGCAGGGTGGTTGAGGTCACCCAAAGGAAACTCACCAAGAGGAGGATGCCCCTACCCCTGTCCCTATTGCCTCGGTCGAGGATTATCATAATCTGGATGTCGTTCTACAGCGTGCTTGACGAGGAGCTCATCAACCATATTGTTTTGTTCAGTAAACTGTTGACGCAACACCATGTTTTTAGGGTCATCTCCCATCTTTTACATTGAGCCAGACAGGTTGGAGGTTTTGACGGTCCCAATTTTCTCTTCGCCTTTGCTGGGGCTCGACCGAGCGGCAATGAATCAGAAGGTGCAGGAAGGCCAAGCAAAGTTCTTTGTTGGTGAGTATGGATGTCTGTAAGATCTTATAGGTGGTGTACTACCCCAGTGGGTTGTTCCTCTTCTCCAGGCCTTGTTCTAGTGCCCCCTTTTGGGTATATCTTAGGAACAACCATGTTCATTGTGACGATTCCCGGAGTCATATCCTCGATATCACCAAGTGAACTAGGCTGGCACAGGATGAGACTGAAATGTAGGGTATCATACTACCCCCAACCACAGATTTGGACGTGTGGGGAATCCTCCTTGATAACTTTTTAGAGCACAATGAAGCTCTGTATGCATTTTTTCTGGAGGGCCTACTGATAACCAGGCGACACAGGGTGATGAGCAATAGGAAGTGCGACCAACTCGACCAAACGGCATTGCTGGCCAATGCCTTCATAGTGTTCCCGACTCTTGGGGTTAGCTAACCACTGACAACAGAAATAGAAATGCATCATCCCTAAGGTTTAGCAGAGGCACATAACCTTTTCCTGGGTAAGGGAATCTAAAATGTTGAAGTTTGTAGTTGCAATCAGCCAAAAAATCTCTGGGAAATAGTTCGCTGTGAGAATGTCCCACAAACTTCATAACTCAGACTTGAGATTTGACCCTTGATTGCCTCACTCTTTGACTGGAGGTGGTTTTGGGACTGGTAACGACATTGAAGCAGACCATTGTGACAGTAGACTGGCCGATGAAGAGTACGACACACGAGATAACAAGCTGCCACATCTTGGGCTGTCTTCCGAAGAATGCACTGATTGCACCACCACATCTATGTAAGATGGACTAATTACCACTGCTTCCCACACATGGGCTGTTGTCATTGGCAGTGGGTCACGCTGTTTCTTGTCCTCTATTGTTCCTCAGAATAACTCTTTGTGGTCTCTTGTTGAGGTAGAGAATGATCCTTTTGACGATAAGTAGGATTGAACGTCCAGGCCCTGGAAAGGGGCCAAATCTTCCTCCTCCTATATGTATCTTAGAGGGAGGTAGGGATCTGGTGGACCTCACTTTCTGGAAGGATGAGGCTGATACGCCTGGTTCCTACCCCATTCCCCGACACAGAGGATCGGGGTGAAGGTTCCATCATCGAATCACACTCTGCTTCAGAGTCTGAAAAGTGGATGGATTTGATTGCAGTTTTAGGCTTCTCAGGATTCTTCCTCTGGTGGCGATGACCCTCCCTCCTACCCCAAGATGATTCTTCAGGGTATGGTAGATCTTTGAAACGGAGAGGACCTCCAATTTGGTTGGTGCTGGAGCGGGGAGGACCTCCACTTGGAAAAACCACGGTGTGATGAGCACTTAAAAAAATGGAAAATGGAAAATGGGGAGGACCTCTGTGATTGCGGGTGTTATAGTGGGGAGGACCTCTGCTGGAGCTAGAAAGAACATGGGGAGGGCCTCCATGGTGGTCATCCATAGCGTGGGGAGGACCCTCGCATCGACCGGCTCTGGTAGATGTGGTACGAGGATGGACTTTATTCTGACTATACTGGATATGAGAAAGACCTTTGTGATGACTGTTGATGAAGTGGGGAGGGCCTCAGCTAGAGTCGGTGAGAACACGTGGAGGACCCCCATGCTGGTCGGTGATAGGGAAAGGAGGATCCTCACATTGATAGCCTGGTAGGCAAGGGGATTTTCATACCTGAGACCAGGGGCACAGGGAAGACCTTCATGCTGAGTGCTGATAAAGCGAGGAGGGCCTCCACTGGAGTTTATGATGATGGCATGGGGAGAACCTCCATGTTGTATGCAAGAGTAGGGAGGACCTCCACTCTTTCTGATGATGGTATAGGGAGGTCCTCTTTACTGGACGTCATTATCGCGGATTAGCCTGTGACGGTTGCTACTTGCACCGGTGACCGAGGAAGTCAACTCAACCTGTTTGTGAGGTGGCTGGTGCCTTACTCCAGACTGGGCATGGAAGTGTTCTTGAAATGGGATAGGGAATAAATCCTACTCTGGGACAACAACAGGGGGCCAATAACATGCACCAGTGGTGGCTCAGGCCATAGGAGTCATGGAAGATGATTCCCCTTAGCGGGTGTCTTTCTGAGTTTGCACTCGACGTTGACGTCGGGTCAGCCGAACTAAGGATGGTTGTGCAAGAGTATGAACCACTAGCTCCTCAGTCTGTGGAATCGGCTAGCGATGCTGACGCGGCTAGGTGGGTGCCCTCCTCGGCAGCTCCCTGGCTGAAGTCATAGCCGAGAGGACTCGTACATCCCTTACTTCATCCACATAAGGGAGGGAATCATAAGAGCGCTCTGGGGATAGGATCATGAAGTTGTTGAAGGTCGGAGTGGGGAGCAATGACTCCCTGTGTATCCCTTGGGGGTGGTGGTGTTGACAAGGCACAGAGGCCTCCAGGTCTTGATGGGCCATGTCCTTTGTCGGGATAACCCCCTCCTGTTCGTATCAATAGACAAGAGTATTGACCACCCTCCTTTGAATAAATTCAGAGGGTGAGATGGGGCATGAGCGCCTGGTAGTTGTGGACATGGAAGTTTCCGCAGAAGAGATAAAGCTGTGTGGGACTACCATGTTGGCATTTCCCCTACGTCTATGGGTGGGAGGTGATCGGTTACCTGTAGATGTAGTTTGGGTCCTACAAAGTCGGAAAAATTCAACCATCAATACATAAAATATAAAATCAATGTCCAGTGCCCCAACGTAGTTCAATCTTCTATGGTTGGATAAAAAAATCCACACTCACAATGTCGCAGACTGAGATGCCCAACGATCAACTACCTCAAATCCTAGTGAGTTTCACACAAGACCCACTATTTTCTTGGTGGGATCTAGAGCCGAATAGTTGGATCTGATGAAAAACTTATCAAATGATGTCTCGATCGCTACTAATTTCCATATTTAGGAGAAGAGATTCACATTGAGTTCACCATTTATTTTTCCGACGCTTTTGCTGGGGCGCACATTTGTTTTTCAAGGATGTGCAACTGTTGCCTCGCATTCCCGCTTTCCAAAGGTGAGCAGAATCCATCCCTTATTTAGGGACGTTTTCTTCTTGATTGAAATGAGATGATGGGATGTCGATTCCTCCTTCCGTGGATTCCTTCTCTAAATTCACTGCCTAGTCCGAGTCTCCCTTAAATATTATGATGATGTTCATAAAAATCTACCCTGTGCCATATCTTTGTGGACGTCGGTTAATTACACTGCTTCTATTAGGACATTCCATGTGGTCAAATCAGGGTAGCAACCTTCGGTCAGGGGAGTAGTCATGTTGGGCATTGCTGGCGTGTATGGGTGCTAAAACACTAGTACATCTGGATTTCTTCCCCTTATGACAGGGATTATCGAGGGCGTATAATCCCAAGGAATCCCATGTCGAGTGTGGGGAATTGTATTCTATAGGCATGTATCCAAGGTTTTTGTCGGCTTCCCATGTTTAACACGGGGTATGTCGCGAGTTTAATGTCCAGTAGAGATGGATCAGACTAATAGGATCATTAATGGGAGTGGATAAGATGGGTATATTCCCTAGAGGGAGCACCTGGGAGGTTTACTAGATGGGTGGATCGAGACACCCAATGAGGATGGATCCTAGGTGGTGTATTCTATAGAGGGAAGATATCACACCGTGAAGGATGACCTGGACACCTCAAAGGGCGGATCAGGGGATGATTGGGTCCCGACAAAGGGGACACCGAGGTTTACCATTGGTTGAGATTGAACCTCATGGAGGCCTCCTACATACCATGTATAGAATAAAGGGATCAAAACCCACATAGTTTGAGAGGGTGAATCATGGGATCGGGGTGTACACAATGGAAAACAACCCGAAGACATGTTGGGGATTACGTGTGGTTAGCGGCCCGGGTGCTACAAAGGAGCAATGAGATGAATGGGGCTTACAAATGGTTAGATTCCCGAATGGATGTCATGATTTCACCAGGATATGGCGGCCAGGTGGAATCAAGATGGATATGGATGGAGTGTCAAAGGATAGAATGAGTGGGGATGGAACCGAGGATCGGTGTGAAGATGACCGTGTTGGGATTGAACCTCGAAGAGGTAACCTATGTATTCCCATGCTAGGGAATCAAATTATTCATAGTTCTGGGATGGGGTGACGAGTCACCTAAGGAGGCGACTCGTGAGAATGGATGCATGGACGGGAACCCGAAGGGACTGGAACCAACGAGTTAAGGAATGATCTTCCTGAATACAAAGGCTTGAGGGAGAGACTAGTATGGGACATGGATGGTGGTCTTGAACCTCATGGAGGCTTCCTACATATCCCTATGATAGGAAATCAAAGTCCACATAGTTCAAGATGGGGGAATAGTATCAAGGTGTACACAAAGGACAATGACCCGAAGACATGTTGGGGATTATGCGTGGTTAGCGGCCCATCGTAAGAGGTACACTCTTGGTTGGAGGAGTATGGATTGAGTGTGGATCTTACACATGACTAGCTACTTGGGAACTAGTCTGACACCACTAAGGGGTGGACCAAGGATGTGGGTCCCAATAAAGGGGACGCCAAAGTTTACCAGTGTTTAGGGTTGAACCTCAGGGAGGCTTCCTACGCACCCTGTCTAGGAGACAAGGATCAAAACCCACATAGTTTGTAAGCATATAGTTTAAAGTAATACAGAATGAAAATAGGAATACACTTTAATTTCATGCGGGATGAGGGTGAACCGATGTGAAGTGGTCGAGACCAATGGGTGATGGTATTGAACCTCATGGAGGATTCCTACATACCTTGCTTGAAAAGGGAAAGGATCAAAGTCCACGTAGTTCGGAAGGATGGGGAATGGGGCTTACACACTAAGGCGGCCCAAAGAGGATATCATGGTCAATGATTACTCTAAGCCCACGTGAGTTATGCTCGGCGTGAGAAACAAGAGGGAACAAAGACCTGGCGATTATGGCACAAAGGTGCAGCCACAAAGGGTGGTGAATGAGGCTTACACATAGAAGCAGCCCGAGTGCCACTAATGTGGGGAAATGATGGATAGGGATTATGCATGGAAGAAGCCTGGGTGAGGAAAAATGGGACTTACTATAGGAGGGAGGCCTGATTAGAAAAGAGGGTGTCCAAACGTATGAGGAGGATATGTCTATCATACCCAAATCATCCCATCATAGGATGTCAGGGCTTATGTAGAGACGGACTGAGGTGCACATGGTGGAAAAGCTCAGAGGGAGAGGGGAGTGAGAAGGCACTGGTGCCTATCCCCTTCACGGTTCTCTCTATAATTGTCACTTATGCGGTGATAATAGTTTAACGTCATGTGTCGGGGACGCAGGTGCTTGGCAGTTTAACATCTTGTAGCTCGGATGGTGAGGATTCACTCCTTACCCATATGACTTACATAACTGATGCAATTTTACCCTCAATGAAGGGAAGATGCCAACAAATTCACATGGAAATGGGGTTGTGGAGTGATCTTTTAAGGGGATAATGTTAGCATGGCTATGTGAAGAAGCAACAACCATTAGCATGACTATGCGAAGAAGAATAAGGCAAAACAACAAAATATGAAGCACCACCCAAGGGACTTTGAAATCACTTCATACAAGCTTGAAGGGACACACAAGATAAGGGATCACAAAGCAAGATGCCTAATGGAGAGGGGATTCGTAAAGCAAGATGGGGTCATAGAGAACAAGGGCTCGCAGAGCACATGGTTTCACAGAGCTCATGGCCTCGCAGAGCATAGGGATCGTGGAGCACAAGAGCTCACAGAGCATAAGGGATCGCTGAGCATAGGGTATCTCGGAGCACAGGGGATCACAGAGCACAAGGTATCATAGAGTAAAGGGTCTCGCAAAGCATAAGGGCTCGTAGAGCATAGGGGCTCATAGAGCATTGCGACCCAACTTAAGCCTGGATTACACATATATTTGGAGGGTGCTTTGCAAAGCTTGGATGTTTTGCAAATCCATGAGTACCCAAATGTTTCTCCTTCCTTTGAAATGGCCCATAGGCTCTGGTAAGGCCATACATTCATGAAGAGGGGGTAAATTTGAGTAAAGGGAAAGGGATTTCGTAATGATTAAGTACCTAGGATGATTCATTTTCTGATGGTTCACAGAGCAAAGGGTGATTTTCATTTTGAGAGATCAGAAGGAAAAAGGTTAGGGTGTTGGTACTTTTGGAGTGGGGGGATCTAGGTATTTATAGGCACCAGGCGGGTGTGAAGGGAGGAGGATGCACTACGAAGTAATTCACGCTCTGAAATCGGAGGCAGACACATCAAGTTTCTTGTAACTGCAGAGTCATTTGTCATTCTCTCTATGGCGCTCATAGAGACCTCTTCTTTCGGTCAATTTTGTCATATCCATGGAGTTATTCGTCACTTTTCTATTTGGCGGGCATAGATAAGGCCTCCTCTTTGTGGTGACCACGGTGATGGAGGGCTTTGTGAAGCTACTCTGCAAAGAAGCCTTTTTTGGAATCATCTTGGTGGTATTTGCTTATTTTTTTCCAAGGTGTAGATTTTGGTGCCAATAGTTTCATTTTCTTAAAGGTCTACGAACAGATGAATAATGACTGAAGATTACGTCGGGATTTAGCAAGATTTGGATATTAAGAAAGGGTTACACAACACGTACTCAAAAGTACATGTCATGTACCCTAGTACGCTGCACCTAGACATGCCACGAGATACACAACATGCCACACAGTTATTACATGCGGTGTATACCGCATGTTGAATGGCCAACCTGTCACATGTTTGTCGGATTACACAACATGTATCAGTGTACACACCATGTAGTATACATAGGTTAGCAGCATAAAGCATGCAATCTGTGTGGTCATTATACACGGTCAAACCGCATGAGACTAACAACATGAAGTATTTATGATATACACAACATGCATGTGGTGTACACAACATATAGTTCATTCATTCCTGCATCCTAGATTCACACCAAGTTATCTGGACACATGACATTAGGGATACACAACGTGTAGCTGGGGTGCACACGTTGTTTAGACTCTCACTCAAGAACATTTTGAGTCTTTCGGTGTGTTTCACAGGCACACAACATTCAAACCACACAACGTGTAACTGGCATGTACACGCAATGTAATCCACCAAGATACACACTGAAGAACCAGACGAGCATCTCGGGAACATGAAAAACAGATACACAACGTGTAGCTGGCATTTACATGCCATGTATTACGACCAAGTCAAAACGTCGAAGCCCCAGGCACGTGATCCGGAAACACAAAAACAGAGGCACATGACGTGTAGATGGATAAAACATGCCATGTAGTATCCCAATTACTAACATAATTAAATTGCACTAAATTGAAAAAAATACAGAATTAAAACCTTATTTCTTTGATTAGAACTTTATGTGTTAGAGAATTTAGTAAGGGTTTTAAATAATTTTAAATGCTCAATTAATTTATTGTAATAAATGTAAAACTATTGGTTCTGCCATTTATTTTTCATTAATTCCTTAATGATGGTTATCTCTAAGAGGATTTATATGGTCATTTAGATGAAAAATAATTAATTAAGTAATTAATTAATTAATGAAAGAATTTCTTTCTTAATAATACAGAATAGATAAATAAATACATTGTATCCATTTAATTGGCATATACGTTGCATTTATGACCATTCATAAGCTAGATAAAGACCAATGTATGTGTTGAAATTTATTTAATTTAATTTATTTCATGGTATGTGAGTCATCCCTCCCTCTATTATTATGTTGGAACTATGTGTCCAAGGATATTTATGTAATCCCTATTAACCAATCATTTGGTTCCCCTCACATGTGTGTGAGTTATAAATATTTGTAATTAATGGAAATTCCCATGGTACATGGAGATGGTTCATAACAGAACAATAATAATGCCAACCCAGGTGTTACACAGGTGGATGTGTGGAATGCTGTAACTCATGTGAAGACCGACAACATGAGTTATTTTCCCTAGGTCAAAGGTTGATTTAAGGCCTGATCATTAAATCAACCATTAGATAAAGATCACGAATGAGTCATTTAATTAATTAATTAATTATTTTCTATGAAATTATTTATTTTATGGATGAAATACCATGATCACATAAATAAATGAATTAATATGAAAATACATAAATTAAATAAATGAATTATGTGTTAATGTTTTACCCCACACAGTTAATTAACTAAGTAACATCAATTTATTATTAACGAGACATATAAAGGATAAAAAAGATAAAATTTATGCATAATTAATTAAAATGCCTCAATCTAATATTAATTCAGACTATTCCTTTCATTACTTGATTGAGAATGAAACCATAAAACTAAGTGTAGTATATGATCAAAGTCTAGATACTTAATTTATCCAGGATTTCTCATGAGGTATTTGGGTTGACTTAACCAAACTTTTATTGAGTTTAACGACCAAAGTCTATTCAATAAAAATTTATAGGCAAGTGTTGAGAAAATCCAAGTTAGGATTTTGGGATAGGGGAATCCATAAATGGATCAAGGAGTTGCAATATTTTTAGTTGGAAAGATCACATACCTAATTAATTTCTTATGGTTTTCATGGTCAAAGTCTGGATCATTAAAAAAAGTAATGGGGATACTTTCCAGTAGAATGTCATAGAAACTAGACATTCCTAGTTTAATGGTGATGGCTATTGGAACTTGATAAAATAGTGGTATAATTAATAAAATCAATTAATTTATTATTTCTCACATAATTTGTAATCAATAAAATTACTAATAATCTACTCTTTTAATTGTAGAATAAAATGGTAAGCTCATCATCCACACTATCCCTACGATCAATATTGGAGAAAGACAACCTCTTAACTGGCAGTAAATTCTAGGAGTAGTTTAGATTCTCTCAGGTTATTCTACACCATGAACAGAAATCTTACATACTATAATCCTCAATACCTAACCCACCTACTAAAGAGGTGAGTGATGAAGAGTTCCTAGTCTATGAAAAAAATTTGAGTGACATGGTTGACATTCAATATTTGATGCCTTTTTCTATGTCTAGCGAACTCATGAAGTCTCACGAAAACATGGGTACATATATCATGCTTGAGAACCTCCATGGTCTTTACCAGGAGAGAACTAGATAGGAATGGTTTGAGATTTCCAAGGAACTCTTTAAAAGAAATCTTATAGAGGGTGCCCAAGTTGGGCCTTATATAGTTAAGCTCATTAGATACATTAAGCACCCAAAGGTTCTAAGGTTTAAACTCCCTGAAAAATTGGGCACTGATCTCATTCTGACATCACTCCCCTATAGCTTGTCCAACTTTGTTTCAAATTTTAATTTGAACAACATTGAGAAGTCTCTACCATATCTTTTTACTCTCCTTTACCAAGTATATAAGGATGCGAAGTGAAAAAATCCTTCCATCCTTATGGTGAACAAATGAAAAGGGCATGTGAAGATCTTTAAATAAAAATATTCTTAATTCCCTTCCAAGAAGAATAATTTTAGGGGGAAAGCAAGGGAACATGATGTTATCTATTTCCCATGTGGCAAGAAGGGTCACTGGAAGAAAAACAACACACAACCAAAGGAGTAAGGGGAAACTTTAGATGTGTTTGTTATTGAGTGTAATTTATTTGTTTCTACAAATTGGGTATTAGACACAACTTTTGGTACTCACATATGTATTCAAATACAAGAACCAAATATATTGAGAAAGATTAACCGTGGGGAGGTAGATATACGAGTAGACAATGAAGCTAAACTTGTTGTTGTAGCTATTGAGGATTACCACCTCACATTGATGATTAGAATGATCTTGGTTTTAAAGGGTTGTTATTATGTATCTTTAGTTACCAAAAACATTATTTAGGTATCTAGACATGATACAGATCGATTTATTTTCAAATTTGGGAATAAAATTTTCTTCTTTTATAAATATATCATTTGTTATGGTAAGACACATTTAAATAACAATGTTTATGTGTTGTATTACATGAACAAAGTAATGGAAATCGATAACAAAGTTACTTCACATTAATCATACCACACCTAACTTTGGCATCACCATCTAGGTCATGTAAATGAAAAAATCTTAACTAAATTAAATCAAGATGGATATTTAGATTCTTTTGAACTAAAACCATTTGGTGTATATCACACACGTTTACAAGGAAAAATGACCAAATCCCCATTTAATGGAAAAGGTGAAAGGGCTAAATAGATTCTTGAATTAGTTCATACTGATGTGTGTGGACCATTTCCTATTTATGAAAGTGGTGGTTACTCATAATTCATAACTTTTTTTGATGATTTTAGTAGATATGGATATGTCAACTTAATGAGGCATAAGTCAGATTCTTTTGATAAATTCAAGGAATAAAACAATAAAGTTCAGAACCATCATGGTAAGAAGATTAAGAAAATCCTATCAAATTGTAGTGTAGAATATCTTAATCAAGAATTTATTGATTATTTATGGGTGTTCAGGATACTATCTTAACTTACTCCTCTTTATACACCTCAATGGAATGGTGTAAGAGAAAGGAGGAACAACACTTTGTTAGACATGGTGAGATCAATGATGATTCATGGAAGTCTTCCATTATCCTTTTAGGGATACACATTATAAACAACAACATACATAATAAACTGAGTGCCAACTAAGGAGATAGACAGCAGACCATACCAATTATGGAATGAAAAGAAACTCGTGTTGTCTTACTTACATGTGTGGGGTTGCAAAACATTTGTTAAGGCCTCTTCAGGTAACAAGCTTTCACCATGAGGTATGAAGTGCATCTTTATAGGATATCCCAAAGAAACAAATGGATATTACCTATACAATACTTTATAACAAAGGTAGTGGTTGACATATTTCCCATATTTCTTAAGGATGATATTATCTCTAAAAAATATAGTGGGAGTGGGATAGATTTTGATGAAGTCTAGGATCAAGATACACAAGAGTCGGCACAAGAAAAAATTCCACAAATCCCCATGGAAGAAGTAGTTGTTCCATAGAAACAAGTACCATGTAAGAGTAATAGAGAGGTTAGAGAACAATAATGGTGTGGTTTTACAAGCATCGAGGATGGTGAATCGTTATTAGTTGATAATAATGATCCTATTTCCTAAAAGGAATCAATAAGTGGCATAAATGTTTCCAAGCGGCAAAAAGCCATGAATTATGAAATGGATTCCATGTACCAAAACCAAGTTAAGATTTTGGTAGATCCTCTAGTGGATGTAAATCATGTTGTTTGTAAATGGGTATTTAAGAATAATATTGAAATATAAGGACAATTCAATACCTATAAGTCACTATTGGTTGTAAAAGGATTTAAACAGCATCAAGGCATTGATTACGATGAAACCTTTTCATTAGTTGAAATGATAAAATCCATCATAATTCTATTTTCCATTGCAGCTGACCATGAATATGATATTTGGAAAATGGATGTAAAAACAAAATTTCTTAATGGGATCTTTTAGAAAGATGTCTATATGACCCAACCTGAAGGGTTTGTGACTCCAAAGGATGCCAAAAAGATATGAAAATTGTAAAAAAATACATTTATGGATTAAAGTAAGCATCTAGGTCATAGAACATTCATTTTTATGAATCCATAATGAAATTTGGTTTCATAAATAATGAGTGTGAAATTTCTATCTACAAACAGTTTAGTGCGAGTGAAGTCATTTTCTTAATAGTATATGTTGATGAAATATTACTCATTGGAAAAAAAATACCAATATTGCAATCTATTAAGGTGTGGTTGAATAAATTATTCTCTATGAAGGACTTAGGCGAGATAATATATATTCTTGGGATCAAGATCCATCATGATAGATCCAACAGGTTTCTCGAGTTAAGTCAAAGTACATACATTGACAAGATATTGAAGAGATTCAGTATGGAATAATCTAAGAGGGGATTTTTGCCAACATCACATAGAATTTATATTTCTAGGACAACGTATCCTCAAACACATGATGAAATAAATAGAATGGAAAGGATTTTATACATATCAGTGATTAGGTCAGTCATGTATGTTATGCTATGTACTAGGTTAGGTTTCCTATGCATTAAGTTCAGTAGGAAGATATCAAACTGATCTAGGTGACCGCCATTGGATGGTAGTCAAGACCATTCTCAAGTATATGAGGTGTAATAAGGATATGTTCCTAGTTTATGAAGTATATGAGGGACTATTCATCATAGGATATATAGATGATAGTTTCCAAATAGATCAAGATGACATGAAGTCAAAAAATGAGATACATATTCACTTTGAATAGAGGTTTTATGAGTTGGAAGAGATCAAAGTAGGGTATAATATAAGATTATATATTCAAGTCCAAGTATATTTCAGCTTCTGAGGTAGCTAAAGAAGCAGTATGGATGCACAACTTAGTCTAAGAGCTTGACGTGGTACCTATAAGTAACGATACTATCACTGTCTATTGTGATAATACTGTAGCGGTGGCTATCATAAAAGAGCCAAGGTCATATCAATGGACGAAGCACATACTTTGGAAGTATCATATCTCAAGGTATTTTTCTCATAGAGGTGAGTTTGCAGTGAGTAGTATTTCCATGGAAGAAAACATGGTGGAAACCCTTAACTAAAGTATTGACTCAGTAGAAACATGATTACAATGTGAGGTCCAGTGGACTGAAAGTCATAGACAGTTGGCTCTAGTCCAAGTGGACGTTTGTTGGAGTTGGTGTCCTAGGAACAACCATTTGTACTTTGATTACATGTATATTTTATATATTTAATATTAATAAAACTTATTATTACATATTTTTCATTGTTCTACATGACTCTAATGTATAATTCCCTAGAGTATATATCGCATTGATAAGGCCATAGAAGTTCCCCACTATGATGAAAACCTTAAAGTGCTATGACAATATTCTTAAATAACATTTTACGGTTGGATAACATACTGTGATGGGAAATATAGTACATATATTTTCAGGTGAGAGTACTCATAAGAAGATGAGACTTCTTATCACGAAGTTCACACTTGGTAACCTCCAAGATGGGAGATTATGAGAACAAACCTTCCAGTAAGAATTCCACATGTTTTTGTGTCATCAGATATTCCTATCTACAAGTGTGCACAATGGTCCTTAGACTTCAAGATGATCATTAATTCATGTCATGAATCCCACACTTATATTTGTTGATGAAAACCATGATGACATATGTTCATGGTGAGGTAGGGTATGTTGGGTGCATCATGATTGACATTTCATTAATGGATAAGCTGAGGAAGGATTTATCTATTCCAGCTTTATGAAAGCTGATATCTTGGACCTTTGATTAGAATATAACCATCACATTAAATTCAATTTCCATGGTATAATGATGTGTTTATTTTAGATAGTCAAAGAAAGACATATTGAGTAAATAGGTTGGTGACATAGATGGGCAACCTGCTTGATTATATATTTAGATAAGGGGATTATATTACATAGTGAGAATTCTTATGTGGTTTTCAATGTTGTGACATTACATTATTTCTCTTGGGTGACTTGACCCATTTATAGATAGTAATCTTGTATGTTATGCAATACCACCTAATGCTAATGATAAATAATCCTAGAGGGTCAAAAAATAAGTGTTTCTGATGATCTTGTTTAAATTCTATATGAATTTAATTAATTGAATAAATATTATTCTCAAGATCGAGGGATAATTTTATTTATGTTTTATCAATCGAAAATATTTATTGATGAAGGAAATATTTTAATTAAACATTTATTCAGGCGTTCAATAAATGTTAGAGGAGTTCTAACAGACCAAGATCATGTCTAGTAAAAAATATTAATTGACATGTTAGTTAAATAATATTTTTTATTTTGCAAGTTTTCGCGCACCACAAAAGAATAATAATAATAATAATAATATTATGGGGAATGGGGTTCATTAAAGTTTATAATATTTATTAATGACCGACATGCAATTAAATAATTATTTTAACCTAAACCCTAGCTCAATATATAGATTATTATGTCTATTTTGTATTGTGTGCAATTGTGAATAGAGAATTGTTGCATATAAAAAATTCTCTCTTGACTCTCCTCCTCCTCTTTCCTTCTTAATAATGAGAAAAACAAGAGAGATTCCTTCAAGACCTAAGGATGAAAGATCAAAACAAACAACACAAGATAACTGATTCACTGTGGTAGCACTCAAAGATTGATTGACATTTATTAGAGATCAAAGAAGCATGTTTTGATCACCTCTAGAGGTATTCTATCCTTGGATCCTCATACCACAACAAAGGAAATCCTTAATGGTCCTTTTTTGGATGATCAAAACCATCAACATAGAAAGGTTCCTAAGCCAAGGTAATAATTTCTTCTAACATTAAATAAATTAATTATAAATTGTATGTTCATGATCCTCACTATTGGTTTCAGGTATAGAAATATTAAAATAAATTTAATATATCACCCAACAACACATGCTTCTATTATGCCCAGAACTATTATTATGAACTCTCTATTTTTTAAGATGTTGGATCATTTTGTGGTAGTTTTAATTGACAATATTCTAGAAAAATTGATGTTAAGGAAAATCAATTTGAGCACCTAAGAGTTATTTTGGTGATTCTTCAACAACATCAACTCTATAGGAAGCAGTCCATGTGTATATTTTTTATCAAAGTGGTTTATTTTCCTTAGCATGTTATATCTTATTAGCGAGTAGTTATAGATCCTAAATTTGGTTGTTTTGAAGATTAAGATGGTTATTTCATGGGTGGATCCCATGAATATTGTAGACGTTCATAGTTTCCCCGGTTTAACAGTAAATTATATGTGTTTTTTATCAATTTATCTCATATTATATATAATTTAATATCCTTTATCAGGGAGGATCATATTTTCATTTGGTTGGATCAGTATCAGACAACATTTGGGTACCTGAAAGAGAGGCTAATAAATGCTCATGTTCTTTGTTTTCCAGAGGGGGATTCATGTTTGAAGTTTTCTGTTACCCTTTCAATCTTGTCTTAGGCTGTGTTTTAATAAAGTATAAGGTTGTCATATCCAATGGATATCAGAAGTTAAAACCTTATGAATATAACTACATAACCCATGATCTCAAGCTTATGGTAGTTGTGTTTTCCTTGAAGTTGTGGAAAAACTATCTTATTAGAGAGTTATTTTTGGTCTTCATATACTATAAGATCTTGAAATATATTTTCTCTCAATGTGATTTGAATATATTACTATAAAGTACCTACATGATTATTACTTCAAGATATCATATACACTAGGGAAAGGGAATGTGGTGTATAATGTTCTAAGTAAAAATTCTTGTGGTGATATTGTTTGTGTGTCTAAATATGTGTGAATATTGGTGGAGGATCTTGAAACATTTTATCTTGATATGAAGGATGTTAGGGGTTGATGTTTCATATATTAAATGACAATGTAGTCATCATTGATATAATAGGCGGAGGAGTCTTAGACAAGAAATATTTATTTGGAGAAGATAGGACAAAATTAGACATTCATAGTTTGTGAGTCATTGGAAGTTCAATCACTAAAATCTAAATATTGCATCCATTGGAAATTCAATCTCCTAGACTTCACACGTAATAGGCATTCCAAAACCTTCCTTGACTTAAAGAACCAAAAACCAGGATGTTTTATTCACCCTAAATCACTTCATGCTAAGTCTTCTAAAAAAATATATATATAAACATACATGAAACCAAAAGAAATGTAGAAAATTAAAGAAAACTTTTTGTTTATGTGGTTTGTATTTTTATCCTATATCCCTGAGTGAACACTGAATTGTATATTTCTCTAGAAGTATAAAGACTAAATCAAAGTGACTAGTTAGACATATAGATCACTCTTTGTAAGTAATAACATTACACAACAATAGGTGGTCCCACCCATGTTTATAGTGGGGACCAGATAGTCATCTAATTTCACTAAACTCCAACTATTTTAGGGCTCTATTTACAATAAATAGTTACCGTTGATCTCCTATAATAATCCTAAACATGATAGGATACATATGGTAGACTATGTGCATCACCATTCTTCGATCAACTGGATACACTAAATGATTCACCTTCTACTAAACTAAAACTTTCATCAAAATTTCCTCTTGATAGATCTTTCATTGGTTTGAAGTATCATTTCCACTACCACCTTCTGATGAGTTGTATCCAAAAATTTCAGTGAACTAAAATTGAAGGCTTGAATTGGCTTCAAAATTATAAAAATATCCCATTTAAAAAATTCATCAAGGATTCCCGTGTAATCTCTAACACTTATACAGATATGAACTTCTCATCATCATTCCATATACATGTAGTTCTCTCCTCTACCTTCCTGTTAACCCATTCCCACTAAGTCATGATGTTGCCAAAAAATTTCTTGGATTAGAAACATAATATACATATTAGTTAGATTTTATCTTATTATAATCTTCCATAACTTTAACTCTCCATCCTCAATAAACTTCTGAATGTAGTAATATTTATTGTCGATATGTTTAGTCCTAGAATCAAACATGTGATTTTTCAATAACCGAATCACACTTTGGATATCATAGTAAATCAAACTAATTTTATGATTCATCCAAAGTTCCACCTAAAAATGTTTTAACTGAACCAACTCCTTCACTAATTTCATTACAACTATATATTTTTCCTCTAAAGTAGAGAGTGTAACTACTGACTACAACTTATACATCCAACTAATTATCTCTATGCCAATTGTAAACACATGGAACATTGTAATATTTTGAGTGTCAGAATCATCCCCAAAATCTATTTCTATATATCCTTACATTGGTTCAGATATACCAAAGAATAATGAAGTATATTTTAGTGCTTTTAGATACATGATGATCTACTTAATGATTTCCCAATGTTCTTTCCCCAGATTCACTATATATCGGTTGATGGCTCCCACTGCAAATACAATGTTAGAGAGAGTGAATACCATCACATATATTTAAAGTTCTAACCGTTGAATTAAATTGATCTTTCTCTATATATCTCACCCCATATTTTATTCATAGTGCTTACCCATTTTACAATTTAAAGTGTCCATCCAAATGAGTAAAAATTTATTTACATTCGAACATTGTGAACCACCCGATGAACTTCTGTATATACTCCCTTTTATAGAAAACTAAACTCCTAGAATTATTGTATCTTTCAAACCTCATACCAAGAATCTTCTTAGAGACACCAATATCTTTCATTTAAAAAGTTCTGAACAACTCACACTTTAATTCTTGGATCCATTGGATGTTTGGAACTACCAAAATCATATCATCAATATAAATAAGCAAGATGATAAAGCATTGGTTCTTTCACAACTTTGGATAGAAATAGTTATTAGAGTTGCTTTACATGAAACACTTTTCAACTATAAAAGAGTTTAATTTCTAGATCCATTGATATGGTGTTTGTTTTAAGCTGTAGATACTATGTTTAATCTTACACACCAAGTCCTTCTACTGATTACCCTCAAAACAAGCTGGTTGCTTCATGTAAATGTATTTCTCCAAATCACTAAGAAGGAACATTTCCTTTACATAGATATGTTCTGAAAAAAAATCATTGATAAAAACCAAGATTAATATCATATGGATATTAGTATGTTTTAAAACCATTGAAAATATCATGGAGAAATACACACATTATTTTTATTAAAATCCTTTCACCATAAATCTATCCTTATACCTCTTACTTACATCAAATTCTTCCTTTAACTGTAAAATTTATTAATTCTATAATGCTTTCCTTCCTCATGGTAAATCCTTTAAATCCTAGGTTTCATTGGAATATAATGAATCCATTTCCTTTTTTCATAACTAACATACAAATAATGGAATAATTGAGAGATGCTGCTTCTTCTGGGATCTCAATCTCTCCTTCATTCATTAGAAGTAAGTAATTTAATTCATGACTATATCTATATATCAAATACTAGAAGACCTTACCAATTTAATATGTAATTTTTCTCCTTTCAGTGATGCATATTCCGATGCCCAAAATTTTGGTGTCTAAAATTTCTAAGATACGATTCACGTCACTACAACCCTTGAGAATTTAGGTATATGTTCTGTTGTCCCATTTTCTAGTCAACTTATATCAACATCTAAACTCACTGGAAAAAGTGTACTTCTGATTCTCCCATCAAGATTAACTTGAGTCTAACATGTTGATTTTTTCAACTCAACTTCATCCACTTCTAAATTATGATTTTTAAATAAGAACCTCTCATTAAAGATAATGTTTTAAACTCCAAAAATGTTCTAATGATTTTCATCCCAGATTCGATATCTAAAATTGTATTCTCCATAGCCCACAAATAATTTTTGTTGGGACTTATCCTTGAGCATATCCCACTTCTTAGCATCAATGTGAACATATTATATAATTCTAAAAAATTTCATATAATTAATTTCCATTGGTTTTTTGGACCACAACTACTCAAGAATCTCCTAACCCAATGGCACTAATGGAATTTGGTTAAATAAGTACAAAACATAATTCAGTGATTCTTCCCAAATTTATTTAGACATATCTGAGTTAAACCTCATGTTACACGCCTTCTCATTCAACGTTATGTTCATCTATTCAATCGAATTGTTTTGTTTTGGTGTTCATAGTATAATATTTTATTGTGAAATACCTTTCTTCTGGTAGTATATCTTGAAGTCCCTTCCAATATATTCATAACCATTATTTGACTTAAGGAATTTAAGCCTTCTCTTGGTCTCCTTTTAGACCATAGATTTCCACAAAGTGAAAACACGAAATCCTTATTACCTATGACTCAAGAAATATAACCACACTTTTCTTGTCGTGTCATCAATAAATTTGAAAAAATATAAGGAACCTTCATGAGAATGAATTGGGGATGGTTTCCAAACATCAGTATAAACAAGTTCAATCTTCCAGTTGTGAGGTTTACATCCATTCAATTAAATGAGACTTTCCTTTATTTCCTGAGTATAAAACTCTCACGATTTATAACATAAGAATAAATGAGATTTAATACACCCTTTTATGCTAGAAACTCATGTTGTTCTCAATAAATTGACCAAGTCAATTGTGCCATAAATCCATATTTCAAGAAGTTATAGTTTAGATAATTGAACTTCTATATGAATATATGTTCAAATACAAGGTCTCATCCTTAAATCCACTTTCCATAACCATTGATCCTCATTTAATTTTCCAAAAAACATAAGAAAAGGTCATTCCATAACCTTCTTCATCCATTTATCCCACAAAAATGATATTTTTTAAACTTAGTATGTGCCTCACTTCCTTTAACTTAAGGAAGTTACTATTCAACATTCAAATATTCATATAACCCTTTCTGAAAACTTCTGAATCCTCATCATCCACAAATTGAACCTTATCAAATATTCTAGATATATAAATTTTCTTGAACCCCTGTTCTAATATGGAATCAAATGATACTTTATAATCAACTACCCATAATTTCATTGGAAATTTGATACTTAATAAAAAAATGTTTCTCTCTTCCATTGAATTATAAGAACTGAAACCTCTAAAGAATGATATTTCATAATTCACTATATGGTCCTTATAATCATTCTTGAGCTACCAATTCTTATCACATTATGAGTAATAAGGTTTAGGTATGGTAGGTTTACCTCTACTCTCATCTTTATACTTTTTTTTCTGACTCATCTTTCTATTGGATGACCATCCTCTTCCTTTTGTAATCAATGCATTATAGGCAGGTTCCTAGATTTTCCAATGTCTGATATCTTCATTTAGGATTAATTTCATGACATCTTAAAATACTAATTTATATTTTCTTTTATAATTACTGATAGTAGTGACTATCACCTCCCAACTCTCTGGTAGGGATAACAATAGAAGAAAAACCAAAATATCATTTATGAAAGTGACTTTCACCAACTTGATCTAACTATTAATCATGTTAAAATTATTAAAATGGTTTGAAACTAGTATTCCCCTGGATAATATCATTCTGAATAACCTATAAATTATAATCACCTCGTTTAATGGTTTTAGTTTCTCATACATGTTTGTCAAGGAAACCAATAATTCTTCAGTTGTTTTCTTCTCTTGGATGTTGAAATTAACATTCTTTGCCAACGAAATCCTTACCAATATGAGTTAATTACAATATTTCCACTCACTTTATACTTTATCCATATTATCTAATTTGAATCTAGTTAACGAAACATCTAGGTCCTTTTGGATGAGATAATCTTCCATCTACATCCTCTAGAAACCATAATCGTTTTCATTAATCTTATCAATCTTGATATTTATATCATTTGATGCCATTATACTAACATAATAACTCCCACTGAATAAAAAAACATCAAAGAATAAATGAAACAAATATACCTAGTTATGATTGATATATCTTGAACTATTCTTTAATACTACTTTTTGGAGAGGATAAGAAAAACCCTAATAGGTGTAAATCATGAGTTTACTGGAAGTTAAATCACCAGAAACAAAATGTTTCATCTTCTAGAAATTCAACATCCCATACCTCACATGTAGAGGACATCCCAAAAATCATCCCTAACATAGAGCACCAGAACATAGGAATATAAATACATCCTAAATCACCGTACACTAATCCTTATAACAAATATACACATAATAATACACATAAGTAAAAAAAACACGACAAAGTAAAGAATAATTTTTATTTACAAGGTTTGAATTTTCATTTATACATCCATGTGAGAAAAATAAAATGTATATTTATATGAAAGTAAAATGATTAAAAATGAGTTACTTTTTAGCTGTATGGATCACTATTTTCAAGTAATCAAATTACACATCAGTAGGTGGTCTCACTCTATATTTATTATGGGCTCCATCTGGTCATCTCATTACACCAACCTCTTAATTTTATAAGTCTCCATCTATTGGAAATAATGATAACCAATCTTATTTAGAAATCATCCACATGTATGGATACATCAGGTAGACTAAGCACATTAGTATCCTCTAAAAAACTAAACACTCCAAATGATCTAACTTCTATTGAACTAAAACTTTCATCATAATTTCCACTTGATTAATCCATTGTTGTTTTGAAGTGTCACTCCCACTTCCTCCTCCCAGTGAATAGAATCTTGAACTTCAGATGAACTGAAACTAGAGACTTGATGTAATATCTCATACTTATGTATCCCATGAGTACAATATTTACAACAAATATCACATTATTTACATTCCCCTAACCTTTTGTTTTATGTTTTAGAGAATTATAAAATCCATTTCATAAAAAAACAATAATATTTCTATATATGGACATTTTTTTCACTAAAAGAAATTTTTTAAATGATACAATTCATTCAAGATCAACATCTCATATTCAGAGATAGACTCCATAATCATTCTTAGTCATCCTTAAGCCCTATTATTTTCTTTTCAAAAACATAGGATGATAATATAACTCAGTAAGGAATATAAAAGAAAGGGAAACCCCATTAGACCATCAAAATAATTTAAAACCTGTGAAAATTAATTTCTATAAAGAAAGAATTTTTATCTTGTAAAGAAACATACAATTACTTTAGAAAATTAAATAAAGTTATTTTCTAGAAAATTTTGATAAAAAAATATCATAAGAAAGCATAAAACAATATAATAACCATAAAGGTTACTTGGAACAATATATTCATAATCACTCTTATAATCACCATTAAAATCAACCTTACAATGGAATAACCTATTTTATTATATATAACATATTTCCCCCTGAGAATAAATCATTACCCAATTAATTAAGGGTTTATATCCGGCCCACTTGTCATCACATATAATTTCCAAGATCCATAAAATTAATAAAATATAGAGAAGATTTCATTTTACAATAAAAATAATAAAAACTTACTTTTTAACCCATAATAAAAAAATATTATGTTATCCTATAAAAAAATTATGATTTAAAAAACAAGTTAAGCAATTACCTATTGATAGGAAAATTAAAGATAAACCTAAAATATTATAAGAGCACTTGAAAATTTATTTGTAAAATAAAAAGAAATAACTATTTCTTTTGATAACCTAAAAATGAAAAATTATAAAAAAAAGAGATATAAATAACCTTGGAAAACAATGAAAACATGAATATAAACCTTAATTAAGTAAAGTGGTTATTAAATCAGGAAAATTTATTCATACAGAAAAAATTAAAAATAATATCCCTTTCATACTTTTGTATATAAAGTCAAAAATGACATGTGTAGAAAAAATTAAAAATATTCCTTCTAAATATTTTTAAAGAAAGTAAAATATAGTGGAAAATGATCTTAAATAATCATTTATGTATAAATAATCACATTATTGAAATTACATAAATGAAAAATGTAGAGAGAAATACTTCAAAACATGTAAAGTAAAAGTTTAAAATAAAACCCCTTGCCTTGAGTCCTTACTGGCCTCATACATCCTCTAACCTCTTGAATAATAAAATTTTATTAACAATATAATTTATTTATAACTTGATTAATTTTATTTTACTTATTATAATTTCATATAATTCACTTATTATCATATTTTATTCATTTTTTAAAAGTTTTATTGTTCACATTAGTCGTTCCGATGTCATTGAGTTCATTCTCTCCAAATAGATTTAGTATTTTTATAATGGTAAAGTTTTTCTTGAAAATGATTCCATAAGATCCATAATTTTCAATGTATTGTGTCCATATCATTCAAAAATTAAAAGAGTTTAATAGATCATCAAATAATTACTTTTCATAGGATCTTCCTTGATAATTTTTTTTCTAGTTAAAACAACCACAATTGTTCACTTTTAGTTGAATTGTTATGATGGATATTTTACCATTTCAGAATAATAATCATTGAGTTAAATTAATATTAATTCTATATTCAATCATAAAATTATTTTTTATCAATATACTTAAAATTGGTAAGTTTATGAAAATATCACCATTCACTTTGGTAGCGTAAAACCACCACAGTGAGTGATGTTTTTTCAAAATAGTTTAAAAAAAAACTAATAAAAATATTAGTTTTTTCAAAAAATTATATTATAATTAAGATATAATTTTAGGTTTAATTTTAAATGTTACTTATTCTTTTTAAAATAGTAAGGTAATATTTTAAATGAAAAGATACAATTTTAGAAAAACCCATATTTTTGGTGTAGTAATGTATTATGAAAAGAAATTAGTGAGAGATAATGGATCATATTTCAAAATTTATGGATAAAAATATTCCAATAACATGGGAATATAATAATGAAATCAAAATAAGAGAATTTTAAAAATATTCAGAATCATGAATAATAAACGAGAAAGAGGCTAAAAGCTCTTATCTTTATCTCCGAGTCTCCTTCTTCTAATTAAGTCAAAAGCCTTTAGAAAAATAATTTTTAGAAAGGAGAAACGCTTATAGAATTTTAAAGGGATATTTATAGAGTTATTTTGGTATAATATAGAGATAAAACCAAACTTATGATGTTTTTTTTGAAAAAAGGTAGAATGAGTTCCCTTTTATATAAAAAATTTAATGGAGGTTTCACAAATATCAAGTCTTTAAGGGTTAAGAATGACATTTAAAAATAGATATTTATTAAAAAATGGAAAATATATCATATTATAAACTATTAAAAACTACACTTTACTGAAGACAATATTTTTATGATTTTTTTTATTAATTTATGAATCATTTATAATATTAAATACCCTTTAAATTCCTTTTTAGGGTTATTTTTAAAATTTATATTTAAAAAATATTTGGATTACCATAGAATTAGAATTTAAACATTTAAATCATTAATTTTCATTAATATTAATATCTAAAAATCATTAAATACTATAATTTATCTAAATATTATCACCTTTAATATTTTTAAAACCATTAATTTGACTTTTATCTTATTTAAACAAGCACTACATCAAAATTGTGTATGAGTTTTATATAATTATTCTATAATTTAAAATTAAAAATAAATTAAAAATATAAATATAATTTATTATACATGATTATTAATATCTATAATAATTCATAATGTATATATACTCTTATCCTTATCATGAAAACATTTTTATGATATCACATTAGCTTTTTTTACCTTACGCAAGCACTGGGTAAGCATTTAGATGATTATCTAGTTATATAACTCTAAAGATCATAAATATACATTAAAATCATTTATTATTTATCATATTCATCTCTAAATTTAATTCTAGACTTATTCTGCTCAAAATATTATCTTAAAGGAATTTATTTTTACTTTTCTAATGTTGCGCAGGTACTGCATCCATACCAATATTTTCATATTTATCTTGTCATAAAATTTAATTTATATTAACTAGATGAATTTTTTAGTATAATATAATGATATATATATATATATATTAATGTTGATAAAAAAAATTTCATTAACTTTTAAGTCATATTTATATCATGGCGATGTTCTAAAAGTTATGGTATACTGTATTTTTTAACTATATGAAAAAATATTAGCATGCTCAAAAAATACCAAAAAACCACCATAAGATATTTTCAACATGGTAAAAAAAAATTAAGTACATTTTATCATATTGAATTTATAAAATTTATATATCTATCTTTGAAATATAATGATATGGTATATAGGAAAACAAATTTTTTAGAATAAAAACTATTTCATTTTCAAATGAAAAAGAATATCCTTCACTCATACCCTGATAGAGGTATTTCAAATATTATAATTATAAATATAAACATAAATTTATAAAATCAACATTAATATAAAATTTTAAAATATTCAATAATCCTTTAAATAGATCATAATAAGAAACCACTTTATGAAAGTATATTCAACCTTTAAATAAAACACCTTTTCTATAACAAAGTAAACATAATAATTTTTAATGTATAATTGGCATCTAATTGATTAAATAATATAATTTGAGACATGATGTAAACATATATAAATTATTAAACTATATATATAAATTTATAATCATGAATATTAATAAACCATAATAGTGATATCTTATTAAAAATAACTAGGTTGTCATATCCCCTCCAATGAAATTGCATCCTCACAATTTTATCTCAACTTATATGAGTATGGGTTTATGAAGTGCATAAATAAAATAATTAAATATCAAAAATACATTTAAATTGGTGAAATAAGACTTCAAAAATTATAATTTTGAAAATAATCCTAAATAAGGGAGTCTTGAGATGAAATGTGGAGTGGAAGATAAAATAAATATACAATAGTGGAAAGAAATACCTTTTAGGATTTTTGAATGGTTTTTAATAAAACCTGTATAGAAAAAATAAATATGACATTACCTTATGAATAAAGATATTGTGAAATATAAATTATTTAGAAGAGAATACATATTTATCTTCTAAAATAAGAAAACATAAATGGTAAAAAAAGAACATGAACATAGAGGAGGAAAATAATCTACATATTGGTAGGAAATTATTCTTAACAACATCATAAAAATTAATCCAAGAAGATTAAAATTCCATGAAAATGAAATTTCACTAGAGAAAAAGAGAAAATACCAATCGATAAAGAGATTGGAAGAGAATACCAATCATATAAGAACATGAACAACTAAAAAATATTATGACTCAAGAAAAATATATAGAGTCAAGAAAAACTCTTAAAATGTCATATTTTATTATGCATCAGTAAATCAATAATACAATTATAAGATATAAATGAAAGTACCTATAAACCTTAGAGGAAGTATAATAAAATCATAAGGTATAATTAAACCCACTTAGAAGGATGAAGTTAAAGAAAAAATATTATAACTAAAATAATGGAAAAAGAGTTTCAAAACACATACAAACAATGTGGTGTGTGGGCTATAAATTTATAATAGAGGAAAAGAGGATATCAAATCATTAAAAATGAATTTATAAGAGTAAAATATTCATTTAGGATCAATTAGTGAAAAACATAAAATAAAAAAAAATACATAAAAAGAATATAGACCAAGAAAAGAGATCCAAAATATCAATAACATTAATTTCTAGGTCAAGGATAATAAATTTATTAAAAATATATTTTTAAAACATATTTGTAATTTTATAACTTTTCTACTTTTCAATGTGTTTCTAATGTGAACCTTGATATTTAATTGGATTTTTACACATAAGAATTAACATATTTATCTTTATTTTTATTAAGATCAAGGAATTTATTTACCACTAGGATAAAGAATATAAGAAAACATAATTACTTTTTTTTTCAATTCCATAAGAACAATTTAATCCTTTGGTTGTGTTTTTTGATTAGTTTCCAACTATATTTCATCTCACATTCCAAACAGTGAATATCCAAGATGAATTTTTCATTATTGTAGCATGAAAATCAACTATTAATGGATCATGTGATCAATTAAAGGATAATGTTTCTCATTGTATTAAGGATTTTATAAAAAGTTATTCTGCATATTTATAATAAATTATAAAAAAATAGTTAGCATGAGTAAATATAATACCTAATGAAATATGAATAAACCATCATATAATGAATTAATAATTTAATCTCTAAAAGTATAAATATAAACAATAATAACCCATGATTAAATTAAATCATTATATAAATAAATAACACTAAAAATCTTCAACACATGCATTACCAAATATGTATAAACCCTTATCATAAATTCTCCCAAGATACAGTAATATTTTCTCAATGTATCCTAAACCAAGAATACATAAAACCATAACAAGATTAATACATTATTACAAAAATTAATTCAATTGTTATCCCTTAAATAATATCTAACACTTTGATATAAAGTCACATACTAGAAAAACATATAACTTAATCATTCAATGTTCTCAAAACTATATCAAACCATTTATAAAAATAACTTTATTCATCATATCAATAAATCACTTTTCAATACCCAAGGTTATCTATATTATTTGACTTATTTCCCCCAAATAAAATAATGCTTTATCTCAATTAACCATAATTACCTAAATAATAAAGAACTTATCATCCATAAAGGTTATTTGTACCTTTCATAATATTCCCCTAGAAATATAATTACATTATTCCCAAAATAACATTCACACTAAATCACATATTAAACCAAATGGTGATATATACCTCAACAATGGATTCTTCCTAAAATATGATAAATGTCACCCAAAATATCACTAATCACCTAAAAATATCAATCACATAAAAACCTAAAAATAATTTCTATACCATTGAATTGTGATTACCCATGAACTTATTAACCTATATTAGCAGCCACAACTCTGAAATTATCCTCATCCTATAATATCCTAACCACTAAAGTTATCTAAACCTAGATCTGATTCCTAATATAATAACTCATACTTTTTTGTCCCATGAGTAGAATATTTTTATTAGATATTTAATTATATACATTTCCATGAACTTTTAGGTTAATATTTTTAGAGAATTAGGAAATCAATTAAATAACAATGACCATAATGGTCCTATATATGGACATTTTTTCCACTAAAACAAACCCTTTAAATGACACACTTTCTTCGTTCAAGACCGAAATCTAATATTTAGAGCTAAAATTCATAATTATTCATACTCATCCTTAAAACCTATGAAAAATATTTTAAAAACATAGGATGAACATAAAACTCAGTGAGAGTTATAAAATAAATAGAAAAACCATTTGGCCATCAAAATATATAAAAACATATAAAAATTACATCCTTTAAATAAAAAAATTTATGATTTTAGAAGAAATAAACCTACTTTAAAACTTAAAATAAAGTTCTTTTTCTTAAAAATTTCCATAAAACAATCTCATAAGAATACATTAAGTAATAGATTAATCATAAAGGTAACTTAGAACTTTATATTCATAATCACTCTTACAATCACCCCTATAATGGAATAACTTATTCTGTTATCTCCAACATATTTTACTTGGAGAATAAATAATTAATCAATTCATTGGAGGGCTATATAATATCCACCTATCAACATATATAATATCCAAGAACCATAACATAAATAAAACACAGAAGATTTTATTTTACCATAAAAATCATAATTATTTACTTTTGATCCCATAATTGAAAAATATTATGCTAAAATAAACAAATATTATGATTCCAAAAAATAGTGTAACCAATTGAATTTTGGGAGGAAAATAAAATTAAAACCTGCAATATTATAAGATCATTAGAAAATTTCTTTATAAAATAAGAAGAAATAAACTTTTCTTTTAATAACCTTAAAAACCATTTTTTTAAAAATTGATATAATAATAACTTTGGAAAACAATGAAAATTTTAAGATAAATATTCATTAAGTAAAATATTATTAAATCACGAACGACTTTCATGTGGAAAAAGTTAATAATGAGATTCTTTTCACACTATTGTATAGAAAGTAAAAAATGAACTTCGTGAAAAATGATAAAAATATTCCTTCAAAATATTTTTAAAGAAATTAAAAGATAGTGGAAAACAAACTTAAATAATAATTTAAGTATATATAATAATATTCATGAAATAACATGGAGGGAAATAATGTTGAGAGAAAGACTTCAAAACTTGTAAAGTAAATATTGAGAAGAAAACCCCTTACTTTGAGTCCTAAATAACCTTGTGCATCCTTTAAACTCCTAAATAATAAAATTATATTAATTATATAATTTATTCAGAAACTTATTCATGTTAATTTTATTATTTACATTCCTCATAATTCACTTATTATCATATTTTATTCTGTTACCAAATTTTTATTGTTCATATCAGTCATTTTGAGGTCATTTGATTCATAATATATAAAATAAATTCGATATTATTATAATAGAATAAGGAATATATAGAATGTTTCCTTAATATTATGAAGTGTTAATTTATTGTTTCTATATCATTATAGAAGAAAAATAGTTTAGTATGTAATGAAATATTTACTTTTCTAAGAATCTTCCTTAATAAGCTTGATAATATTTTTTTGTATGCATGATTTTTTAATTTTAGGAGCTTAGTGGTACCATGATTGTTATGATAGATATTTCACCATTATGTAATCATAATAATAAAATAAATTTTTTAGAATATTCTTGAATGAAGTATGTTTATGAAAATATCATTGTTCACTTAGGTAGCGTAAAAAAACCATGATGAAGAGATATTTTCTTCAAAAAAGTTTAAAACAAATAAAACCAAATAAATATTTGAGTTTTTTAAAAAATTATATTATAATAAAAAATATCATTTTAGGTTTAATTTTAAGGTTCAATTATGTTTTTTAAAATATTAGTGTCATATTTGAAATGAAAAGATACGATTTTAGAAAAACCAATTTTTTTTCATAGAAACGACTTATGAATTGAGAAGGGTGAGAGTTAATGGATCATATTTCATCATTGATGGATAAAAAGGATGCTAATACCTTGTTAATAGTATCATAGAATCAAAATAAGAAAAGTTTAAAAGTATTTTTAAGATAAATAATCATAAATAAGAAATGATATAGAGGCTTGGAAAATCTTTCCTTGCTCTTTAAATTGTCTCCTCCAGATTGAGTCTAAATGCTTTGGAGATATAATTTTGGACAATGGAATAAAATCATGAACATGAAAAGGTATGTTTATAGAGGTATTTATGTTTAATATAGAGATAAATTTGAAATATTGATGTGTTTTTAAAAGGTAATATTGGGTCTTGTTTTATAGGAAAAATTCAATGGCATTTTCACAAATATTAATTCTTTAAAGGTCAAAAATGACATTTTAAAATAAAAAGTGTATCAAAAATGGTAAATTGATCATATTATCAGAAATTAAACATAAAAAGTGACTCAATAGAACATTTTTATGATTTTTTATAATTTTTAAGTCATTTTAATATTAAATTATATTTAACATTTTTATGGGTTATTTTCATAATTTGACATTAAAAAATATCTAGATAACCATGGAATTATAATTTAAACATTGAAATAATTCCTTAACTATCATATTTATCATTAAAAACCATGTAAGTCCATAAATTATCTAAACCTTTTCACCTTAAATATTTTTAAAAACCATTACTTTGACATTTCTCTTGCTTACACAAGGGTTGCGTCAACACTACATAAGCATTTTGGATATTTTTTTATTATTTAAAATGAAAAATAAGTTAATAACATATATATAATTTATTCTCTATAATTATTTTTATCTTTAATTTTTCATAAAATATATTTTCTCTCATCTTTATCATGAAAACATTTTTAAGATACTAATATGAATTTTCTTGCTTTGTAAATGTATTGGGTAAACTTCATGATAATTATCTTGTTATATAAATCTAAAATTCATTAATATATATAAAAATAATTTATTCTTCACAATATTTATCTTTAAATTCTATTATTAACTTATCACATTCTAAATATTATCTTAAAGAAACCAATTTTGGATTTTCTAATGCTGTGTAGGCACTACGTCAACACTAATAAATGTTTTCATATTTATCATGACATAAAATTTATTTTATATTAAATGAATGATGTTATGATTATAATATCATGATATTAATCTCTTAATTTTGATAAACATGGTTCATAAACTTTTAAGTGATACTTATATCATGATGATGTCATAAATGTTATGATATACTGTATTTTTAATTATTTACCAAAAAATCGGCTTTCTTAGAAAAATGCATAAAATTCACCCAAATATTATTTTAATATTTTGAAACAAAAAATGAAGTGCATTTTATTAATTTAAATTTCTAAAATTTAGATTTTTTTAAAATAAAACTTTATCATACATAGAAAAATAATTTATTTAGAATAAAAACTAGTTCTTTTTCAAATGAAAATCCCTATTCTACCCCCATACGATGGTATAAGTATTTATAATATTATCGTAATAAATATAAATATGAATTTGTATATTTAACCTAAATATAAATTAATAATATATATAATATTTATTTAAATATAAAATAGTAATAAATCATTGTAAGAAAATATAATTAACCTTTAAATAAAACACCTTTTATATCACAATGCTAACATAATTATTTTAATTTCATAATTGGTATTTAATTAATTATATAATATCATTTTAGACATGATATAAACACACATATATATATATATATATATGTATATATCTCTGTGTGTGTGTGTGTTTAAAGTATATATATAAATTTATATTTATGAATATTAATAAACCATAAAAGTGAAATCTTATTAGAAATACACAAGTTGTTACACTTGAAAAGGCTTCAAAATACTAACAACATTGATGTGGATGTTTAGAAAGATCTTGTTTTCTATGGTGATTCTCTTGAGTGATGTTCAGAGGATAAAGTTTTGTTTCAAGGGAGGATTATTATTTATTGGGAAGTTTGTGAGGTGGTTCTCTAGGAGTTTCAATGCCCACCTTTAATTATGAATCATGGTATGAATAAGATGTAACATGATATGAGGAGTTAGTTCTAGTGGTCATGGATAAAGAGGTCAGTATCAAAGTTCATGTCTTGGAGATTGGTCTGTAATAAGGTGAAGGCCAAACATCATATTCCTAGTTGGTTCTTACAATCATTATATATTCCTTGATGAAATTAGGAGGACATTTAAATGGATTTCATTATGAATTTTCCCCAAGAACTAGGTGGATGTGATGATTTATGGTTTATTGTGGATCAAATGGTGATATTATCTCATTACATAGTGGTTAAAGAGTTATTCATGTTAGATGTTTTTTGGCTGTATATATAGGAGATTATGTGGTTTCATCAGGTTATAAGTACAATGATTTTTGATAATTATCCCTATCTTACCTCATGAGTATAGAATATACTCAAATATTCTTTTGGATATCAGTTATTCCTTGAACTAAATACCATCCTAAGAAATATGGTCTAATAAGAAAAAATATCCTAAAATTGGAGGACATGTTGCAAACATGTGCTCTAGATTTTAGAGGTTTATGGATAAATAACCTTTATTTGGATGATTTTTTCTATAATAATAGCCACCACTTATCCATTAGAATGAAGTCATTTGAAGTTTTATATGGGAGGCCATGAAAATTTCCAATTTGGTATACCAAGGTTAGAGAGTAATGAAGAGCCTATCATGAGTTCTTCTCAAACAAAATTTTTTAACTCATATATATGTAGTAATTAGTGGGACTCAGGTAGTCTCCAAAGATGAGGGATATTTATTATGTAATATTATTTTTTATTATGTAGGTTTATTGTGTGTTAAAATAGAAATCAAAGTGTTTAATAATGAAATTTAATTGATTTTAAATTTAGTTTCAAAATAAGTGTTCAAACCTTGGATAATCTTATCTCTTACCAGTTAAATTATAATTCAATTTTAACTCTCTTACTCTCTCTCTCTCCCCCATCTATCTAATCAGCTAAAACCTGAACTAAAAACCTACACCTGATGATTTCAAATTTAATAGAGAAGTGAAATAATCATTGTATTCTTTATCCTTTCCTAGTTGAGTGATCAAATACCTCCAATCACTTCTCAATAAAATCACTGATCATCTTCATAGGCGTTGAATAAGTTCCAGGTGGCCTATGTGTGTTAAATAGTGAAGAAGGGGATAAGAATTTAAAGTCTACGTTCAATGGAAACCTCCAACCATCTATGAAATCAAATATTTCTAAATAAATAAAAAATATAATTAATAATTAAAGTTAGAATTCATTAACAAGGGTGGGGATGGTTTCCTTGGCTCAATCACTAAGTTTCTAGTGTGCCATCATAGGAGAAGCATTAAAATAGATTTTTTTAGAAAAATCCAGAAATACAATATCATATCTCAATCGATCGATCCCCTTGGTATCCCTTAGTTAATAGTCATCCTCTTTTTTGGAATAATAGAATTACCGAGGTCTTATTGCATGCCTTGGTAGTTTCTTTTCCCATGTGAAAATAAAAAACCACTTATTCTTCTTTCATACATTTCATCACCTTCAAAAATCCTACCATGTTTCAATGGCCATCTCATATACTCCAATGGTTTCCACATGTACAGTTTGAGGGTTTAGATCCTTAAGATTGGATATCTTAAACCTTTTTATCTTGTCTTAGTTCCATGGGATTAACCTTATTTATTTAAGTGAAAACTGTGTGTATACCTGATAGAATTCATGTATTATTTGAGTAGACTATGGAAGTGAAAATTTATTTTAAAATGCACCCTAATTGTTTCAAAATTTTCATATTTTAATCCCCTAATTTATATTTTACCAAAGGGAAGGATCATTTGTATGAAAGTGCAGTTAAAATCTGATGACTCATATATATATTTTTTATTACTCCAATACTGATGAACCCTGTATAGATGAATCATACACAGGTCTGGTGACTCATGTTGGTAACTAATTCATAGATGTTAGTGACTCATATGTTTATGAATTATATGCATATGAATCATATGAAAACCACTAAATGACTCACACACTATCAGTACTTAACCAAATTCTAGAATTCAACCTACAGCTGATAAAAAACAATATAGTGTAGGAATTTTCCATTTTATTCTAGAATTGAATTAAAACAATTAAAATTGAAAATAAAAGTCTAAATATAGTTCAAACATGACATCCAAAAACTCAATGTATAGATTCATAAGTAATCCAAAATTTGGATAAACCATTAGAAATCAAGATAAGACATTAAAATATTAAATTTTATATTTATAAAGGTAACAAAAATGAAATATTTTCCTAGGTATTCTATGAATTGTGAGGTTAATTATCTCCAAAAAAGATATTAATTTTTTTAAAATGTTGTCTCTAATCACTCCCCCATGCTTAAACTATTTCACTTTTTAGAAATATAATAAATTCAATGTAACAAAAATCATTATACTATCTTGTTACAAACAAAAATACTAGAAATTAATGAGAAAATAAGATTCAACTATCATTTAAAATATCATTCTACCTCTATAATTCTATCCCACTTCCAATTTTATTTCACTAAAAATTTAAACCTTTAATTCTTTTCCAATTCATTACATGACCTACCTCACATAGAAGTTTTACCTCTTCACTATAGGAATATATGAACATAGAGGTATTCTTGTTCCCATAGTTTATGTGATCTATCATTGGATTTTTATGTTCATAATTTCTCTATAATAAGAATCTATTGTGCTACTCCAGAAGAGTTTTAACTAGTTTTTTTGAGGTTCAAGGGTTGGTAGGATTATATGTTAAAGATTTCGAGGTAAAAGAGTACTTTTTAATATATTAAGTATAAGATATATTAAAATATAGAAAGTGTAAAATAATGAATATAAGTCACTCAACCCCTCACATGATGAATCAATTAAAACTCACTTTCCCCTTTGTCCCTTATATATGGGTCACAACTAAGAAATGAATAATAATGTGTAAAATTATTCTTTTATCTATTTTTATTTTTCTTCAAATTTTTATATACAATTTTTATATTTTTTGTTCCTATTTTTCTTTCAAATGTATGTAACTTATATTTTATATATAAATTTTTATTTGGATATAAATATGGAAACATGTGTAAAATAATGACGAATTATAGATTATGAATCCCATTGCCCAAAAAAATTCATGTATCCTTTTAATTAACCCAAAACAATAGATTTATCCCTAGAATTCCCATTAAAACACCCTATCACCCTCACTTATAGAAAATATAACAAGGAATTACATAATATATAAGAATGAATGGATAAAATTATCTTGAAAGGTGGCTTTACAAATAAGTATTCGATGGTTTCTAAATCTTAAAAATGGTTAAAAGTTAAGGTGAACCAAAATATAGGTTAATTGTACAAAGGGATATTCAATTGAATAATTACCTCTATCATAAATGCAGGACGCTTTAATATTATGGATTCAAATAGAATCAAGAAAAGTTTTAGTTTCTCTACATGACTATAGACTCTTAATAAAGTGAGTATAATGAAGAATATTCAATTAAGGGATTAGAAGGTATCTCTGGTAAGGGATTCAAACAATTTGGATAGTGGATTTATGGACTGAGCATTCATTTCCAATTTACTGACTTAATTTAAGATCTATGAAATCAATGGAAAAACTTATTCAACAATCATTTAAATTAAGTAATTTCTAAATTAGTTAAATCTTTCCAAACCAGTATAATATTTTGTTACTAGTAAAAATATCTTAAAACTCAATTTCCTATCCTAAAACACATTAAAAATATAAAACAACAAACAAAACATCATGTTGAATTTTAAAATAGATTGAGAAAATAATATTTACATCTAATACTATGTGTCCTCTCCCCACACCTTTATCACACACCACTTCTAATTAATATAATAATGTAATGATAAAAGAATAAAAAACTTAAATATAATTATTTAAACCAATTTTAATGATATAGAAAACCTGATGGTTCTTATTCATATTTAGTTGGTAGGATATTGGAATACTCTATTGGTTCCTTTCAAATATCTTATTAAAAATGATTTATCTATTTTCTATCCAAATTAAAATATAGTTGTGATTCAACTACCTTGATCTCAACTACATTAAATGGAATTATATTAGACACTATAAATGGTATAATACACTTAAAATGAATATTTCTAGTCATGAGATTCATCCTAGAACATAATAAAAACACCTTTTCACTAACTTGGAAGTCTTTTATTTGGATTAGTTTTTCATGGAATGATCTATAATTATCCTTGTATAACATTGAATTATCATATTCTTCCCCTTTAGATCCTCTAGTGATATCATTTAGAAATTCATTTTCTCTCTACCCTTGTTTAATTTTAGGTTTAAATTCTTCGCAACCAAGAAATATTTTTTCTGCAGATCAACATGGAAGTGATAAAATTTTCTATAAACTATTTATTAAGGAGATATACCTTGGGGTGTTTTAAAGATATTCCTATATGACCATAATGCATCCTTTAATTTTTTTATCTAGTCCTTATGGTTGGTTTGAATTATCCTTTCCAAAATTATCTTTATTTCTCTATTAGAGAACTCAAATTTTCTATTTGTTTGTAGGTGGTAGGAAGTAGAAGTATTATGTTGTACTCCATATCTTTGTAAGAGATATTCCATTCTCTTGTTGCAAAAATTTGTTCTTTGATCACTGATTATTGATCAAGTCACTCCAAAGCTCAAAAAATATTTTATCTTATAAACTCAATAACACATTTTTATTAATAATTTGGGTTTATTATGCTACAGTACATTTATAAACATATTCTAATATTATAAGTATGTTGGAAAATACAAAATAGATAGGAAATATTACCATGAAATCTAATTTTTATACATAAATTTTTTAATAAAAAATGAACTTTTTTTGGAGGAATTTATTATCTTTTTGAAATTCCTATATTAAATTGATAGTTTGGATATGTTTTTAAAAAATAATATAAGTCTATATTTTTTTCAAAATAAACAAACTTCTAATACTTTTCTATACATTTTATAAGGTACAAAATGGCTTCCACTATAAGTGTTTGATAAAATGAAAGCATAGATATTACCTCTTCCTACCATATATATATCCTAATAAATTAATAATTATAAATTTTCCATAAATAGGTATCCTACCAAACACAATATTTTTATTTAGATTTCAAATTAAGAGTTTAATTCTTATAAAATAAGGGGGTACCTTTGATACAACCAAAAAATTTCAATATTCAACATAACTAGGCACCTCGGTGACATCATACAGCTTCTCACTAGGGAGAGAGTCATCTAGATATTTCTTTGTAGGTTCTTTTACCTTATAAGTATAGGGTAACATGCTTATGTGGTCTGTACTAAATTTTCATATCCATTATTTTCCTTGATCTCTATGTAAAATTCTTTTATTTGAAATATCCATATCACCAATATTTTCATTTCATCATATTTATTTATAAAATATCTTTTGGATGTATGATCAGAAAATAAATGGTTACTTTTATTCCTAACAAAAAATGAATGAAATTTATCTAAACAAACTAAAATATCCAAAAAATCATTCTTTGTTTTTAATTAATTAATTAGGGATTTTTCTATAGATTATAAAGAATAAGCAAACACATATGAATTCCAATTGATCTTTTGGAAAGTTACTACTCGTATTTCTTGATTAGAGGCATTATACAACACCTACAAGGGTTCATTATAGTCTGGTGGACCAACTATAGGGGTTGTATTGATAATTTCATTGAGATTTTCAATTGTTTTCCAAAATGAATCATAAAAAAATATGTTTCGTTATTGATTAGGTTAGTTAAGGGAAAATAAGTTTTTCAAAAGTCCCTAATAAATATTTTTTAAAATATAGTGCTCCCTAAGAATAATCTAATATGCTTCATAGTGCTAGGATAGGGACGTGTATAAATGATGTCAAAATTAGCCTTATCTACTTAAATTCATTAGAAATTATACACCCCAATACATTTCCTTTTTCCACCATGATGATATACATTTCAAAGTTTAGAAAAAAGTATTTCTTAATGAATCTCTTTAAACAAAATTATAGATTTTCAAGGTAAATTTTAAATAATATTATACAAACTATAAATTCATCAATAAATATTTCCAATAGTATCTCTATAATATCTAAAAATAAACTTACCATGTAATATTAAAAATTACCTAGGGCATTATATAACCTAAAAGGAATCCTTCAAAATGAAAATGTACCAAAGGAACAAGTGAATATGGTTTTTTCTTGGTCTTATGGTGCTATGGGGACCTGAAAATAAACAAAACAACCATAAAGGAAATAATATTGACCCTTAACAACTAGTAATTATAACATTAAATTTAAAAAATGTATGGGTAAGTGGTATTTTTGAGTAACATGGTTCAATTTTCTATAGTCAATGCGGAACTTCCAAATATTTTGAATCCTAATGGGTAATAACCCATTATTTTCATTTTTTACAATGGTGAATCTAGTATTTTGAGGTAAAATTTTTATAAGGATCAACCATTAAGAATATGAAATAGGATACATTATTATATCTCTTAATAGTCTTTCAATTTCATTTTTTACAATATTCACAAGGGTTGTATTGATTCTTCATTGGGGATATCTTACAATTTTTTAATCATTTTTGTAGATAATATAGTGCACACATGTCATGGGATTAACCACTAGTATGTATCCTAATTACCAACATACAATAAAATAATTATATTTTACAATATATAATTTTTTTTTGTTCTTTATTAGATTCTAAATTATTTGAAATTACAATAGATAGTTTTTTATATTCCTTAAGAAACATATATTTCAAATTAGAGGATATAAACTTCAGTTCCAATTTCAAGGGTAATATAGAGATGTTTTTAACTCAATGTTCTCCATGTATGAAACCTACACATGTAAAGTATAAATGAAACTAATATATTTATGCAATTCATCAAAACATTCTTTATTTATCTCCTCAAATTGGACACTACACAAATCTAATTCCATATTTAACTCATTCTCAAAAACATATTCATAAGAAATATTAGATGAATCTAGAGATTACCCTAATTTTATTATTTCATTTATCATTTAAATCTATTCCTTAAAATAATAGGTAATTAATGCGAGATCATGTAAAAATGTATTTCTCATCTTGAGGATATTTCATTGAATCCAAAATACTAAAATTTACAGTTTCCTCTCCCAGATCCATTGAATATTTTCCCCCATATACATTTATTATGGTTTTATCAATTTTCAAAAATGGATTACCTAAAATTATAAGGTAATGAGCTATACCTCCTTCTTATTCTAGGTTTAATATTTAAAAATTGGCTAGAAACAATAGTCTATTCACTCTTACCAGAACATCCTCTAAAACCCATATTGGGTAAGCATTGGCTTAGCATGCTAGCTATATAATAACCCTATTTGTATTGGGTTATACTATATACTAGTATTATTAAACTAAGTAAGTAAATACATAAATTTATTCTCTTAAATCAAATAAATCATTAGTAAAAGTAATCTCTCCTATGGTGAAATGGATAATAAAGGTACCTAGGTCTTGACATCTCTAAGGTAGTTATGGGGTTATTAGAGTAGAATCATTTATACCTAAACTAACCTCTTTACCTCATTTTCACTTTATCTTCTTAGTGAAAATCCCCTTGAGAAACTTTTCATACCTTGTAATTTTTCAGATGACATCCAACAAGGAGATATTAAATTTCAATTTTTTGAAGTTTTCTAATACCTCTTACTATAAGATTTATTCACTAGTCTTTTTTGGTGGGTTTATTCTTATAGGGAATGGGGTTAAGGATGATGTACCTCACATATCTTGTATTTTCCATTATCCTTGTTCACTATTTGTGTCTTCAAAGGTAGCTCAACATTTTGTTCCACATAGGTTGATCCATCAGGTTACTTGGGCTATCCAATTCTAGATTCATTCTCTATGGTTAGTTTCTCACTACTTATAACCTCCCAACAAAATCATAAAGAAATTGAAATTACATTTAATTAGGGATTAGGAATTGATTGGTCAGGGATATTACTTGAGCCTTGATTTAAAATTTGTTCAAATTGGAAATAATTTTTTCAAACTGACCATTTAGCTCATTCATCTTTGATAAATGAGTAAAAAGAGTTTTTTTTTTGTTTTTTTGAGATTCCAAAATCTATTTCAATAGTTCCTTCATTGAGTTTTCTTCATTCTTTCCTTATTGGTAGATTATATAAGGTTGAGAGTTGTGTATATGAAATGGTGGTGGCTATAAAGTTTTATGAAAATATTTATTGAAAGTTATCCTTTGAGGATATAGGTTTCCATATCTTTATTAAGTGGTAGAATACTCCTTGAATATGTGATCTCTTATAGGTTATTGGTACTTTCTATGGAATATAGCACACCAACTTTTTGTTTCTTAAACTTAACGATAAAAATTAATAAAATTATCTAGGGGATGTGATATCTTGGACAATGATGGATTAAATTTGTTCATGTTCATTTCTCCCCATTGTCATTCACATTCATCATCATTGGCCCACAATATCACAGTTCAAAATTTCCAAGGTGGGTTTAAGCATGATTAAACCCCCAGATTTGTGGTGGCTGTATGAATGATGAATGGGACAGTAATTTTTGTAAGATTTGGGATGGTTTTTGGATTGCGGTTGATGCCTAATTGGATTTGGGATCCGAAACAGGGACGAGAATGGCGTGGAGTGATGGGTGGAGCTATGCAAGGTTCTTTTGGAAAAAATAAAGCTATTGGTGATGGATTGGGTGAATTTAGATCCATATATGAGACCCCCAACATGATTCGAGGAGGAAATATTAGCATTATGAGACGTGTTAAGATTACCTGGGTTTGTGTGAAAAACACAATTACATGGAATGTAGTCCAAGAACACACATCGTGTAGTCACCTGGCTACAAAGGCTAGGGTTTTGGGGAAGATAAGGATCACGTGCCATGTGTAATCTTCCACATGTGGCACCTTGACATGTAATCTGGGAGTAAATGGGTATAGGCACATTCAGGAATATAGGAACGACCTAGAGTACATGGTCATGGACCAGTACTCAGAAATATCCTAGTACACATGCACAAACTGAAGTACACAAGCATAACCAGGAGCACACGTTCAGGACCTAGGTGGTAGAGACACTTTGTGTAGGACCATTACCTTTCATGTAGTACTATATATCCATACAATCCATGTGAATACAAGGACATGTCCAATCCATGTTAGGTCACATTCCATGTGACCCTAGGTGCACATTGTATACTTTTCTTAGGAGTTTCTACCTTTCATATCTCCTTCTCATTGACTCAAATGTTGGCCCATGGGTAGCTTATCCAAAAAAAAATTTCATGTAGAATGTGATGGTATCCTTTTTAGTGGTATTTATGTTACAACATGAGGTTTTGCGAGTGTGATGTTTCTTTACAAGATTCTTGATCGATAGCGGTGATTGAGAAAGATAATCATAGAGATATTAGGGGTGGAAGCCCCTTGTTTCACTAGGTAACAGGTCCCCCATATTCCTCTAACTACTTAGTGGAATCCCCAAAGATGAATTAGGGTTTGGGTCCTCTATATATGGAATGGTACCCCCTTGAGTTAGTACAGAGAGTTTCCTCTATCTATGGAATGGTACCCCCCTATGGCACTAGGGTTTTGGTCCTCTATCTATGGAATAGTACCTTCCCGAGGCACTTGGGAGAGGGTCCCCTATCACACTAGGTCATAAGTCCTCTATCTAATGAGTGGGACCCCCATATCACACCCGAGCATGGGTCCTCTATCTATTGAGTGTCACCCTCTATCTTACTAGGGAACATGTCCACTATAGAAGATTATGACCCTCAGACCATGGATCATTTGCGAGGTGTGGGTCCTCTACATGTATTTATTAGATAGACACATGAGATTATAGGAATCAAAGATAAACCTTTGGAGATATAGGTAGAATCATCATCCTTGTATAGTCTGTAGGGATGTAGATATCCTTTCTCTCTTATCAGGGTTTCTTTATGAGAACATATCTTGGGTTTTGTTTTCCCTCTTGTTATGGGTTGAGTTGACTTCTATAGTATCTTTCTATTTCTCCCTTTGTAGTTTTTTGGGCATCCTAATGGGTATGTATATACTCACCCTACATGGTATTTTCATACACATGTCATGTCTTGTGTAGGTGACAAACAAATTGACAGATACATAGGTGGATCTTAGTGATACTTGGGTGCATTGATCGCTTTTGGTAGTCAGACATAGAGATTAGGATCCATTGTCTCTCATTTTTTCCTCGTTTTCTATTTGTTTTCAAGTTGGGATTTCATTTATGGTTAAGCATGTATTTATCCCCTTTACTCTTTTGTTTATACTATCATACTCTGATTTATTCCCTAGATTTTATTACATGCATGGTTTTACTCTAGATGTTTCAGACTTTATTATATTCCTTTTCATTTTTTGCACGGATATAGTTGTATATGTGCATACAAGTACCTACTATAAGGACACCCATTTCATTATATATTATCGGTTCTTGTCACTAACCCCTAAACCATTGGATTCAGGCTTGGGGTTGTCACACCTGGCCTCCCACTAGCTAGGTGGGCCCTGGTGGGTCGGGACATGACATAACCATTATTCTATTTTTGGATTCCTTTATAATATTTCATGTTTTATTCAAAGAAAAACACTATTTAACTTCCTTCTAGTTATTTTAGTTTTGAAAATGTGTTTTGAAAAGAAAGGGTATTCAATATCTGAAAGTGTTTTCATATGGTTTTAAGGGAGTTTTTCAAAGGTTTTATGATGAAAAGGTGTAATCATAAAGTGTTTTATTCATGATATTATACTTGAGAATTATATATGTAAAATGAGTGAGACTGATACAAATTATATTACAAGTTCATCACTTTTATAACTCATTATGAATGGGTGATCCTGATAGAACTTATATGTTCAGTGATCCTAGATAGCGTTCCAATGCATTGGGTAATGTTCCTTATCTTAATAAAAAATAAATATGGAATTAATGAGGGGATTTCTTTGATGGACTTAAATGGGCTTCAGTTATTTATGACATTGTTTATGAATATAATTTCTCTATGTTTCTTGAAATATTTTCTATTTTATTTCAATGGGGTTTAAAATTTTTCTTTTAGAAAAAAGTGTGTGTTTTTCACATGGAAATTATTTATTTAATTCACTAAAATAACATTGATACAAAGATATTTTTTTGATATTTTTCATGTTTTTCATCCAATTAATATATTTTTTCTTTTTTATATCCCATATTAAGCTTTTTGTGCTCATCCCATTTTTAATTTTTTTCATAGGTTTTAAGGAAGGTAAAGAGAAAAAAATAATACAAATTGAAAAAAATAAAGTTTTTTCATCAATAAATAAAATATTTCATTTTAAAATTTTTATATTATTGGAAAAATATACTAATTAGAAGTGTCCACTTATAATGTATGAGTTTATTATATCAGATTTATGACCCAATTCTCTAAAACTTTAAACCATAAAGATCCGCAGGAAATCAAGAAAATGAATTCTTGACTAAAAACTCAGGTTTATGTAATATTTAAGGCCAAGTTCTTATATCTAGTATTAGAGGGAAGTTTTATATAATTTTAGAGTTTAATATAATATAATTAAATACTGATAATAGGTTTTAATTTATGGTTATCATGTTATAGAATTTAAATATTACCATATTTCTCTATCTAAACTATTTTTTTCAGAATTATTTTCCATAGATGAAATAGAGAAGCTGTAGTAGGAAGGCACTAAGAGGATAACATCCTTTAAAATCAGTAACCTAGAATGTTTGGAATTGTAAATGATTAGTTTTTTTATGTGCTTGATCAATTGATACAACTAATAAATGGTGGTGGTATCCATTCTAGATAGAAACATGATCTACTACAAAGAAACATGTTGATAGTTGATAATTTCATGAAACAACACCCTCTAGATTTTGGTGGAACCTCATATCCAGTGGTAGCCAAAGGATGGATCAATTCACTAGAAAAAATATTCAAAGTCATGGTATTCTCAGAGCATTAAAAGGAAACCCTTTATCGTTTATCATTTTGAAGGTGAGACTGATTTGTTTTGGTATTTGGTTAAGAATACCAGAGAGAGATATGAGTTTCATGAAATGAAATTGGAAACATTTAAGAATATTTTTTTATTAAATATTTCCCTAATATTTTTCAACTTTGTATGGAGAAAAAAATCTCAGAATTAAGGAAAAAAGATGAAGATTATATAGCTGTGTATAAAGAAAATTTAAAAGATTTTCCAGGCATGTACCAAATTTTATTCGGTACCTTGATAGTAAAATTAATAGATTTTATTTAGGATTGTAACTAATTTTATGAAGAGCTTCATTCATACACGAATTTAAAAGCAATGATAAAATTTTTATTTATGTCGATAAAGATGAGATAGAGTTTATCGACACTTATGTTCCCCAAGATAAAAAGAGTATGAAAAGTTCAATGTGGTATGAAACAAAAACACAACCAGATAAGAAGTATGGAGGTAAGCCCCCAACATTTTATAAGTGAGGTAAAATATATTTCAAGGAATTTTTTATAATAACTAGTAAGCGTTACCAGTGTGGTAAGATTGGACATAAGGATCATGAATTCATATAAAAGAGTCCTGGACAATCCAAGAATGGAGTAACATATATCCATACAATGGTGATATGTTTTAGTTTAAATTAGGGGTGTTATTATGCTAATGTGAGTCTGAAGCTAGTTACATAGGATATAAATCATTAGGATTGGAGATAGAATGGTGCGTAAAAATCATTTTCTACTACTACAGTTGATGTTGGATCGTTGAATAAAGTGGTTATAAGTATGTTACTTAATTATTATAATTATGAAAATTCCCTATTTGACTCTAGATCATCACATTCCCTCATCTCTGAGTAATTTTTAAGAAATATGGGAATGACACCTCATAAAAAGAAGATAGAACTTTTGATGAAAAATATTGGCGGAAATATTAAAGAAACAAAGATTTATAAGGACCTTTATATTTCTATTAATGGGATGGTATTTCCTAAAAATATTTTTGAAATGTCTATAGTAGAGATTGATATTATTTTAGGTATGGATTGGATTTCATTTTATCATGCTATGATTTACTGAAAATCTAATAAAGTTATATTCAGTGATTTTTCACAATTGAAAACCTACCAAGAAGCTGTGAAATTGATTGGAGATGGAAATGAAAGTTACCTAGATCGTATTATTTAAAAGAAAAAAACTATTCAAATTAGCGATGACCTAGTATTAAATGAGTTTCTGGATGTTTTCCTAATTATTTTCCTAGTGTTATTCTTGATTAGGAGGTTGATTTTACTAATGACGTAGTTCCTAATGCTAACATTATTTCAAATCCCCCTTATTGAGTTACTCATGTATAACTTTTGGAATTGAAAAAGCAGTTGAAGGAGTTACTAGATAAAGGTTTCATCCAACCTATCACTTCACAATGGGGTTCTACTATTTTTTTTTGTTAAAAAGAAAGATGGTTCAATGAGACTTTTCATTGATCAGAGAGCCTTGAATAACATCACTCTTAAGAACAAGTATCATTTACCTCATATCGATGATTTGTTTGATTAGATCCAAGGAGCACTGTTTTTTTAAAATTGATCTCAGATTAGGGTACCATTAGTTTAATGATAATAAGGAAGATATTCCAAATACTATTTTTAGAAATAGATATTGATATTATAATTTTACAGTTATAACCTTTGGGTTTTCTAATGCACCAGCTATAATTATAGACCTTATGAATTAATTTTTCCTTAAGTTCATGGATATTTTTGTGGTTGTGTTTATTAATGATATATTTGTGTATTATAAAATTCATGAGTATCATGAAAGAAACATAAGGATTGTTTTAAAAACCTTAATATAAAAGATAATATATGGAAAATTAAGTAAGTGTGAATTTTAGTTTCAACCAATTTCTTTATTTGGACATATTGTTTCTAAAGATGGTATATCTGTTTACCATACTAAAAAAAGTTATTAAATAACGGTAAATACCTAAAAATATCATATATATTTGTATTTTTCTTGGATTAGTGGGTTATTTCTGGTGGTTTGTTGAAAAATTTACTTGTTTGGATAGCCCACTGACTAAGTTAACTAAAAAATGAGTTAATTTTATTTGAATAGAAGATGTGATGACTATTTTCATGAACTAAAAATAATATTGGTAAAATCTATAGTTTTTTATCTACCCTATAGAAATGGTGACTTTTTCATCTACTGCCATGTTTCATTAAAAGTAATTAGTTGTTTCCTAATGTATAATGATCAGGTAATTTTTTATGCTTTATATTAATTAAACCTATATGAGAAAAATTATCATACACATGACCTTGAACTAGAATCTATGTTATTTTCTTTAAAAATTTTAATAGATAATTTATATGGACCCAAGTGTGAAATTTATGCTGATCATAAAGTTTTAAAGTATATATTCACTCAAAAAAGTTGAACCTGAGTCAAATTAGATGGTTGTAAATAATTAAGGATTATGAATGTACAATTCCTTATCATCCTAAAAAGGAAAAAATTAGATGATGATTTGAGTTAGAAAAATAATTCTATATTAACCATTTTATGTTTGTAACATGACACTTTGGTTAGTGATTTAATGAATTTTATACTATAAATTGTGCATAAATAAACTTCCTCTATTTTGTTTCAGGTGAAAGTACAATCATATATATCATAAAAAATTAAGAAATATTATAATAAGGATCATGTTTTATAGGAAAATGTGAAATCTATTAAGAAGGGTAAGTTTCTAGAGTTTAATGTTGATGAAGAAGGTTTTATTAGATTTGGAAAAAATATTATGTGTGCCTTGTGATTCTTAGTTGAAGAGAGAATTATTGAGCAAATCTAATTATTCCCTGTTTTATGTTTATCCTAAAAACACTAAGATGTAAATAGACCTTTGGGAGTATTAATAGTGGGAGGGAATGAAAATATATATTTTTAAATTTACCATAATTTTTTTTAAATTTTAAATATTTAAAATGGAACAATAATTACTGAAGGGGATAATTCATCCTTTTCTAGTGCCAACGTGGAAATGGGAAAATATATCCATGGATTTAGTAGTGGCATTTACAAAGAAACCATGAGGTAATAATGGGATTTGGGTTATTATTTCTCAACTAAGTATAAAAATTTAAGTCCCATTTGAGATAATAGGAATTTAGATTAAATTTCTCAACTGTACCTCAAGAAGATAGTTAGGTTACATGGAGTTCCTATTTCCATTGTATCTGATCTGTTGAGTCAAAAGTTCTCTTTTTGACTTTTATGAATTGTTTTGGAAATCAAAAATGTATTCATACATGTTTATCATACTGACTATGTTTATCGTATTGACTATGTTTATCGTATTGACTATGTTTATCGTACTGACTATGTCAATCATACTAACACTGTCAAACGTACTGACTCTGACAATCGTACTGACTCTGTCAATCGTACTGACTCTATCAATCGTACTGACTCTACCAATCGTACTGGCTCTGTCGATCGTACTGACTCTCTCAATCATACTGACTCTGTCAATCATACTGACTTTTGTGAATCATACTCACTTTGTATTATATCAATACATTAAACTAAGTAATACTAATAATACTCATATTTTGCTTTTATCACTTGCTTGTTTTTATCCTTTATCAACAAATGTCAACTGTACTCATGTTTATCATCTTTATATATCTTATTTTTTAACCAAAACGATGTCATGGAGTTAGTTATAAACTAATCAAAACGATGTCGTGTTGTCTGTTTCAATATGACCGTTATAATTCCAGGTGTCCAAGTCCCTCATAGTTTTCTGGAGAAATATGAATGTTGGAACCTGAGGCCTATAAATAGGAGTTCATTTGAAGCTGAGAAATAAAACTGAGAGACTTTTATCATTCTATGCTTCTATCAAGTTCTAGAGAGAGATGCTGTGACTTCTCTCTTTCTTCGTGCGAAAGCCTTGAGATTACAAAACATGAACGACTCATTCTTAGTTTTTGTATTTCATTAAGTGCTTTGATCTTCTTTGTGTGACCGATCATTGTATCGAGGGCTTTCAATTGTTTGAAAGATAGAGGTGCTGATTACCTGCAAAATCGAGGGCTTGCGGGGATAGCAAGATAGACGTTCCAATCATCATATTGAGGGCTTGTAGGGATAGCAAGACAGACATTCCGATCATCGTATCAAGGGCTTACCAAGGTGGTGGTAAGATAGACCTCTTATCCTAGGTGAAAGGATAACCCTTCTCTCTGGGTCAAAATAATTGTAATACTTTTACATTTACGCTGCTGTTTATTTTAGAAAGGGAATTGTGTTTTTTCTTTTCTTCATTTCATATTCATTTGTAATTGTTTCAATTACAATCATAATGTTACATATTGTATCGATTGATTCTATATGCTTTATGGTAGAATCCTTCACTATTTTATTACTTTGATTATTGTATTCATCTTGAATATAATTGCTTTACATTTCTTATAGTATTATATCATATCATACCTTTATATTCAATACAATTGTGGTTGTTTGTTTTTATTGTGAATTGTATTAGTTTAAGATCTTTTAAACTAATTTCTTAAGTGCTTAAACACAAATTTTTTAAACCTACAATTCACCCCCTCTTGTATTTTTCCATATAATATACATATACATCTATATATCGATCCAACAATTGGTATCAGAGCAGGTTTCCACTAATTAGTATTACTAGCTCTATTTCTTTCATATTTCTGTTTCAACTATTTACTGCACTAATGTGTGGAGTGGAAAAGATTTTTTTTATTAGATGGTAGGAATGAATATTGGATCAATTGGTAATCTAAATCCTATTAGACCACCTATCTTTGATGGGAATGATTATGAGTACAGGAGAGATCGAATGAAGACATTTGTTATCAATACTGGTGTAGATAATTTTATTATGCTTACTGGAGGTTACAAAATTCTTGACAAAGAAGTCAGTACTTTCACCAACCAAGAGAAGAAAGAATATCAACTGAATTAAAAGGTACACAATACTTTGCTATGTTATATGACTAGGAATATATAGAGCCAGATATCTTCTTGTGAAGCAGCCAACTATATTTGGAAGAAATTAGAAGTCACACATTTTGGTACATCTAAGGTTATAGAAACAAGAAGATCAATGCTTCGAGTAGAGTATCATGGTTTTATTTTTTCCTTATGGAGAGCAAGTATGTAAAGTGCAACAAAGATTTATGACAATTGTCAACATCTTACAATCTATGGGAGAAAAAGTTCTTGATGATGAATCCCTTTTTGACAAAATTATTGATATAATTCCAAACAAATGGGAGTAAAAAAGGACAGCCATTGATGAAAACAGAAAAGTTTCCCAGATTACTCTTGATGAAATCGTTGGAACTCTTCTACAGCACGAGACAAGAATGAAGAGAGATGATGATTTCAATAAGAATAAAAATGGAAATAGAAGTGTAGCTTTTACTACTACATATAAAGCTAAAACACCTGAAAGGATAACAAGATTCAAAGCCAAGAAAGTTGTTATGTCAGAATCAAGTGATAGTGATCACTCAGATAATGAGTTAACCAATCTTGCTCAAAGGATGAACAAGATTGTGGGAAAGAAAGACTTCCAATACAGATTAAAAAACAAATATAGAAAGGATAAGAAAGATTCATAGGTAACTTGTTATGAGTGTAATAAAGTAGGTCATATAAGACCTGATTTTCCTTTACTGAAGGGAAAAGATAGAAAGGAGAAACATTCTGAAAGAAATAAGAAAAACTATTACAAGACAAAAACAAAGAAATTCTTGAAGGAAAATGATACTTGGAGTGAAAGTGGTAGCGATTCATCAGATAATTATTCAGAATATGAATCCTCAGGACAACAAAATATTGAACTAATAGCCATATTACCAATCGAAGATCATTGTCTCATAGCTAAGGTACACAATTCTGAAGCTATTACAAATTTTTCCTTGAATGAAAATTATACTTATAATAAATATTATGATTCTTCAAATGAAAATTCTTCATCAGAAGATAATACTTTACCTTATTTGGAAGAAGTGTCCAGGTTTTCTAAATTACTTGAGAATGAAAATTCTAAACTCAAGAAAAAGATTGATAAAGAAAATTCCAGAATTTCAATTTTAACTAAAGAAGTATCAGATATTTATAATGATCTTTATACGAAAACTTCTGATTTTTAAAGCATTTTAAAAACCATTGAGAAAGTCAAATCTGATAAGTATGAACTTTCTAAGGATCTAGAAAATGTAATTTCTAAGAAAAATGTTTTCGAGCCTAGCTCTAGTTCAAAATCAAATGTTTTGGAGGATAAAAATTTAGTTTTAAAACTAAAATCAGAAATTTTTTCCTTGAAAAAATGTTTGTCAAACTTTACTCATGGCAAGGAAAACTTTGACAAAATGTATTCTCAAATTCGACCTTTGAGAAATCATTCTGGTTTTGGTTATACTCATTCTAAACCAGTTTTTAGTAATAACTATTTTGTTCCTCAAATTATCCCATTTTGTACTAAGTGTCAATGTGGTGGACACTGGAAAAGAGATTGTTCTCTTAATATAACTCAGTCTTTAGGATTTCATAAATCCCATTTTGCAAAACAAATGTGGATTCCTAAAATTCTTTTATCTAACACTTCTGGATACAAATAAGTTTGGATTCTGAAAAACTAATTGTTTCTTTTTCAGGAAAATAAGAAGTGTACCAAGCAGAATATTTGGTACATGGATAGTGGTTGTTCTCAACACATGACCAGAAACAAAGATTTCTTTGAAAAGATTATCGAAAAAGGTGTAAAGTTTACCTTCGGAGATAATTCTCAAATAAAGATTGTTGGAATAGGTAATATTGTTTTTCTTGGAAAAGTTCTTATTTCAAATGTTTTGTTTTTCAAAGGTCTTAAGCACAATCTCATCAGCATAAGTCAGTTATGTGATGAAGGATACCTTGTGAATTTTAAAAATGATATATTCTTAGTTCACAATTACAAGGATGAATTCATTCTATCTTCCCATAGGCAAGAGAATGTATACACTATTAACTTAGAAGACCTTAAGAGCCAAAATTTACCTTTATTAAGTGAAATAGAAGACCAATAATGGCTATGGAATAGAATACTAGGACACTAAAACCTAAGAAACCTTTGTAAACTTTCAAAGAAAAGACTTGTAAAGGGACTACCGGATCTTAGATACGATTCTTCGAAAGTCTGTGATCCTTGTTATTTTAGAAAGCAACATAAAACTAGCGTTAAATAAATTAATGAGGTTTCAACTTCTAATGCATTACAGCTTGTGCACATGGATCTTTTTGGTCCTTCACAAACTGGAAGCATTGGAGGAAAATACTATGTATTTGTTCTAGTTTATGACTTTACTATATTTACATGGGTCTATTTTCTAACAAAGAAATCTAATGCCTTTTTCTATTTCAAAACTTTTAGAGCCCAAGTTAAAAATGATAAAAAACTACCATTAATAACTATTCGTAGTGATCATGGTGGTGAATTTCAAAATTCAGATTTTGAAACTTTTTTTAGTAAGAAAGGTATTACTCACAATTTCTCAGCTCCAAGAACTCCTTAGAAAAATGGTGTTGTTGAGAGAAGAAATCATATTCTTCAGGAAATGACAAGAACCATGTTGAGTGAATACTCAATTGCTAAGCACTTTTGGGCTGAAGCTATTAGTACTTCTTATTATACTATAAATTGTGTTTTAACCAGACCTTTTCTTAATAAAACACCTTATGAATTGTGGACTAGCCGAAAACCTAAAGTTTCATACTTCAAAGTTTTTGGGCGCAAAGTATTAATTCTGAATACTAAAGATATTCTACAAAAATTCACACCAAAATATGATGAAGGAATATTTCTAGGCTATTCTACAACTTCTAAGGCATATAGAGTTTTCAATAAAAACACTTGTACTATTGAATAAACAGTGCATGTTAACTTTAATGAAACTAATCCTTTTGTTTTCAAACAAACCCAAACTATATATTCGAATGTGTTTTATAAAAATGTTTATCAACCTCTATTAGAAGATACTTCTAATAAGGAAATTGTTCAAGAAATTGTTCCTGAAACTTTTACCCCAGAATATTTTCTACCATACGTTGATGAACAAGTTTTACAAAACCCAAATCAATTTCTTCTTAGGAATCATCCCAGTGATAACATAATTGGTAATGTAAATCAACCTCTAAGGACCAGAAATTCCTTGAGAAATGAAATAGAACATATTTCCTTTCTTTCTCAATTCGAACCTAAAAGTCCAAGTGAGGACTTAGTTGATGAAGATTGGATTAAAGCAATGCAAGATGAACTAAGTGAATTTGAAAGGAATCAAGTATGGAATTTAGTTGAAAGACCTAAAGAAACAACTGTAATTGGTGTAAAATGGGTTTTCAGAAACAAATGTGATGAAAATGGAATCATTGTAAGAAATAAAGTAAGACTTGTTGCTAAGGGCTATAATCAACAAGAGGGAATAGACAATGAAGAAACATATGCTTCGGTAGCTAAACTTGAATCTATTCATATTCTATTAACCTTTGCAACATACTTTAATTTCAAATTATTTAAAATGGATATTAAATGTGCTTTTCTAAATGGTTTTGTTCAAGAAGAAGTTTTTTTCGAACAACCCTATGGGTTTTTAGACTCAAAATATCCTAATAATATTTTTAAACTTACCAAAGCTTTATATTTCCTTAAACAAGCCCCTAGATCATGGTATGACAGACTTATGAGATTTCTTTTACAAAACAATTATGCAAGAGGTACAATAGATCCAACTATTTTTATAAAAATGGAAAATAAAAATGTTTTTATTGTTCAAATTTATGTTGATGACATCATATTTGGATCAACTCAACAATCTTTAACCGATTCGTTTACGAATTTAATGAAATCTGAGTTTGAAATGAGTATGATGGGTGAGTTAACATTCTTTTCTGGTTTTCAAATTTCACAAAAACCAGAAGGAAAATATATATCACAACATAATTATATTAAATATTTACTCAAAAAGTATGGATATGACAATACTAAAAGTATTAGCACTCCAATTGGTATCTCAAATACACTTGATCTTGATGAAACTGGGAAACCAGTAGATCAAACAACTTTTAGAGGTATGATAGGATGTTTGCTATACTTGACAACCAATTGACCAGAATTAATGTTTTCCATATTCTTATGTGCAAGATACCAATATAATCCAAAAGAGTCTCATTTAAAAGCTGTGAAAAGAATCTTTCGGTATTTAAAAGGAACTCTGGATTTAAGTCTTTTTTATTATTATGGAAATGATTTTTTTAATTTTTTTTAAGATGATGACTTTGGTGGTTGTAGAATGGATAGAAAGAGTACATCTGGAACATGTCATTTATTAGGAGATTACTTGGTTTCTTTTTCCAGCAAGAAATAACACTCAGTATCACTTTCTGCTGCTGAAGCCGAATATGTAGTAGCTAGAAGTTGTTGTGCTCAAGTATTGTGGATGCAACACACTCTCACTGACTATGGATTGAGTTTTTCCAAAACTCAAATTCTTTTTGATAATACTAGTTCCATAGCTCTTAGTAAAAACCCAACACATCACTCTCATGAAAAACACATAGATATTAGGCATCACTTTCTTAGGTATCACACACAAAAAGGAGATATTATTTTACAATTCATCAGAACGCAAGAACAACTTTCTGACATTTTTACAAAACCATTTCCTACCAATAGATTTGAATTTATAAAACAGAAGCTAGGAATGATTACATTAAAGTAATCATTCATGTCTACTTATTTTTTTTACACTTCTCCTTACATTAAAATCCTCTTAAAAATGGGGAGAACATTTTACTTAATGTCATTTTTATTTCTATTTGTTCTCTTGATTTGTTATTCTGTCTTTATGATTATCGTCTTGACTATTTGGTTATTGTTTTAATTATCTATCATCTTGTTTACCTGAGTATTGTATTGATTTGTTTTTCATCGGCACATCAACCTATGGTAATGACCTTTTTTTCAATCGGCATGACAACCTATGGTAATGGATTTGTTTTTCATCAGCATGACAACCTATGGTAATGACTTTGTTTTCCATCGTCTTGACAACCTATGGTAATGAATTTGTTTTTCATCGACTTGACAACCTATGGTAATGACTTTATTTTCCATCGGATTGACAACCTATGGTAATGAATTTGTTTTCCGTCGGCTTGACAACCTATGGTAATGACTTTGATTTCCATCGGCTTGACAACCTTTGGTAATGACTTTGTTTTCCATCGGCTTGAAAACCTATGGTAATGAATTTGTTTTCCATCGGTCTCACAACCGATCGTATTCTTTCTCCTCGTACTCTCATGTTTTCTTTCACTATGTTAATACTATTAAACCAACAATTACCTTACAATCTCCTTCAGGTACATACTTTCATTACCTTTTTTTTGTTTTTTACTCTTTATTCTTTTTCGTTTAGAAAAAAACCCTTTTTAATCCTATCTGTCGATTTTTCTTCTTATAATCTCAACCGTAGAAGATCAACAGTCACCCTTTTTTTCGACTATAAATATACACCTCCCCTCCCTAAACCCACACTGGTTTTTCAGATTTGTTGACGAAGCTTTGCCCCTATTTTAAGACTCTGTACGATCTTCTCTTCACTTCACCTATATGTCTCAGTCCTCTGCCAACACTCCTGCCGAAATGTCTTCAAAGACTTTTTCAGAGAAAGACTTCCTCAGATAAAGGTTAGTTTCTCTGGACTTCTTTGACTTGTATGATTCTAAAATCAGGAGAATTATTTTGTTTCAAGTCTGGGAACATTTGTGTGTTGAAAAACTTGTATCTCAAGATCCGGTTCTTATTGAAGAAGTTAGTCAGTTTTACAAAACTATATCTTTTGACAAAAAATATGTTAATCAACTTTGCTATGTACGATAGAAAAATCTCTATGTCTATGAAACAAGAAGCCCACTTTCTAAATGTCCCAACAGAAGGTGATTCTTTTTGTCTATCTCATAAACTACCAGAGGAATTTGGTACGTTTAATAAAGAAAGTGATGAAAATTAATTGTTTCTTATAAATGAAGAGAAGATGAAAGTGGCCCATCTATCTCTAGATAATTTATTTGTGGCACTTTGGATGCAAGGTTTTCTTATTCCAAGGAAAGGGGATAGAGAAACTATGAAAGTCTCTGATATTTTCATGCTAGACTATCTTGTCAATATGAGAAAGTTAAATATCATGGGATACATTTTTGAAACAGTCAAGAATGTCAAGTCAGGAGTGATCAAGTCCCATTTGATTATGTATCCCTCTATTCTTACGAAGTTCATTCTCAAGAGCATGAAGTTATGTAATATTCCTTTAAAAGGGCAATTGATAGAGTTGAAACCTTCTTGGATAAGTAAGAATACATTGAAGAAGTTGTATATTTGTTTTGATCAGAATTAAAAGCTTTTTTTCAGAGATATAGAAGCTAAATCGGCACAAAATCAATTGGCATCAAATCAATTGGCACCTATGACAGTCAAAGAAAATCCATCTGTTGTTGCTCCTCAAAAGGCAGATCCACAAACCGGTTCAAATCCAAAGAAGAAACCTAAGTACAGCAAGGAGTTTGTGGCCAAATAGAGGAAAGATAGAGAAAAAAGAAAATAAGGTGATCCGATGTTTGGTCTAGATCCAGCTGAAGCTTTTGCTGAGAGGATAAGGGTAGAGGATACCCTTCAAACTGAAAAGAAAAAGAACACTCTTTTGAAAATAAAATCTCAAGACTTTGATGTTTCTAAAGTCATGAAAATGGTTGAGGAGTCTAGTGCTCAGCTAATAGAAGAAGTATATCAAGAATATATCGTACAGAGTCTTCCAGAGCCAAAGAAAGGGAAACAAATTTTGGAATAAATACAAGAAGTTGAAGAAGAGGAAGGAGATTTTATTTTGGAATTCATTTAGAGTTCAAAGAAAAGTAGAGAAGAATCGTTTCAAAAACAAAGTGAAGGTATTCAATAAACTCCTCATGCCAATCAAGCTAAAGATCAATCTTTTGAAACTATAGAAAGAATTATTTCCCAAGAAAACAACGTTCTAAATATTCTCATACTGAAAAAGTAATTGTTATCAGTGGAAAATTAGAAGAATAAATAAAGGATAAAGAAAAAGTAGAAGGAAAATAGCTAGTTGAAGACTCAAGCCAATGAAATGAATTGGATTCGTACGACGAGGATACTGATTCAGAACACACAATATCTCTTAAGAGGAGTGATTACATTGTTCATGTTTTGAGAAGGATTGAGAAGACCATTCATTATTTTCTTATACTTAAAGTCAAAATTGATTTCATCACTGAAAATCAGAGGAAGAAGTTTGGTTCTGTAAGAGAACTGAGAAAGAGAGTTTTGTCAATTGAAGTCGATTTGAAAGTTCTGTCTGAAAGTTCGGTAGCTCAAAAGAAGGATTACAATAGAATGACTAAGTGGTCATTTAGAACAAAGAGCTCATTTAATGATCATTAAATATAAATTTAATACTTAAGGATAATTTCAAATTATCTTGCAATTGATTTCAATAAGCTTGACAAAGAAACTGTTGAAAGGATGAATCTTTTGTCAAATACTCGTGGAGCCGATATCCCTTCAATAAAAGAGCTGTAAGAGAGAATGAATTCTTTTCAGTCTGAGTTTTAGAAGGTTTCATCTTTCAAATATGAAATAGTTTTGTTGAAGAAACAAAAATCTGTGCTATCTAAAGACAATAATAATTTTCATGATAGAATTGATACCCTTGAATAAGTAATCAAAATCCAAGAAGAGACTATCAATAATCAGAATCAAATTTTTTCCGATCAACAAGAGATTCTCAGATCTCAGGGTGATTCTATCTCAGAATACAAGAATGAAATCAAAAATATGAAAGCCGTTCTTCATGATCAGATCAAGAAAGAAAAGGTAAGAGAAAACAAATGAGTGTTGTTGTATCTTTCTTTTCTCTTTTCCAGAATTCTATAGACTCGTTATCTCAATGAGATTTATGTTACCTTTCCCATTGTCTTTCATTTCTTTTCTCTAACTCTTTCAGGAAACTCAAGATTACCCCATTCTTTTTGAAAATCACAAAGGGGGAGAATGTTTTTTAAATGGGGAGAATTTTTTAAAGGGATAATTCTTTAATAAAATACTTCTAAATCAAGGAAAATATACGAATACAATCCTTAGGAAAGTATATACCTAAGGGGGAGTCAGTTGTATTCAATTTCATAGTCAGAAGAGTTTTCAATAACTAAGGGGGAGATAAGTATTTATTTTTATTTTTACTTCATGTTTTGTGCTTTACAAAAAGGGGGATATTATTGAGTCAAAAGATATCTTTTTGACTTTTATGACTTGTTTTGGAAATCACAAATGTATTCATACATGTTTATCGTACTGAATATGTTTATCATACTGACTATGTTTATCGTACTGACTATGTCAATCGTACTGACACTGTCAAACGTACTGACTCTAACAATCGTACTGACTCTATCAATCGTACTGACTCTGTCAATCATACTAACTCTATCAATCATACTGAATCTGTCAATCATACTGAATCTGTGAATCGTAATGAATCTTTCAATCGTACTAACTCTATCAATCGTACTAACTTTTGTGAATCATACTCACTTTGTATCATATCAATACATTACACTAAGTAATACTAATAATACTCATACTTTACTTCTATCACTTGATTGTTTTTATCCTTTATCAACACATGTCAATCATACTCATGTTTATCATATTTATATATCTTCTGTTTTAACCAAAATGATGTCATGGAGTTAGTTATAAACTAATCAAAACGATTTCATGTTTTCTGTTTCAATATTACCGTTATAATGCAAGGTGTCCAAGTCCCTCTGAGTTTTCCGGAAAAATATGATCGTTGGAGGAAATATGACCGTTGGAACCTGAGGCCTATAAATAGGAGGTCATTTGAGGCTGAGAAATACAACTGAGAGACTTTGATCATTCTATGCTTCTATCAAGTTCTAGAGAGAGACGCTGTGACTTATCTCTTGCTTCGTGCGAAAGCCTTGAGATTACAAAACGTGAACGGATCGTTCTTAGTTTTTGTATTTCATTAATTGCTTTGATCTGATTTATACGACCGATCATCGTATCGAGGGATTTCAATTGTTTGAAAGACAGAGGTGCCGATTACCTGCAAAATTGAGGGTTTACGGGGATAGCAAGACAGACGTTCCGATCATTGTATAGAGGGCTTGCGAGGATAGCAATACAGATGTTCTGATCATCTTATCGAGGGCTTACCAAGGTGGTGGTAAGACAAACCTCTTATCCTAGGTAAAAGGATAACCCTTCTCTTCAAGTCAAAATAATTGTAATACTTTTACATTTCTGCTGCTGTTTGTTTTAGAAAGGGAATTGTGTTGTTTCCTTTCTTCATTTCATATTCATTTGTAATTGTTTCAATTACAATCATACTGTTACATATTGTATCGATTGGTTCTATACGCTTTATGGTAGAATCCTTAACTATTGTATTACTCTGATTATTGTATTCATCATGAATACAATTTCTTTACATTTCTTATAGTATTACATCATATCATACCTTTATATTCAATACAATTTTGGTTGTTTGTTTTTGTTGTGAATTGTACTAGTTTAAGATATTTTAAACTAATTTCTTAAGTGTTTAAACACAAAGTTTGTAAACCTACAATTCACCCCCCTCTTATATTTTTCCATCTAATATACATATACATCTATATATCAATCCAACATAATCATGATCCTAGAGTCACCTCTATTTTTTGGAAAGAAATTTAGAGGTCATTGGATACTGAATTAAATTTCAGTATAACTTTTCATCCTCAATATAATGGATAGACCAAGAGAATGATTTAGACATTTAAATAAATGTTTCATGCTTGTTAAATGTATTAATAGGGGATTTGGGATCAACATCTTTCATTGTTTGCATTTTCTTATAATAACAATTTTTATTCCAATATAAATTTGGCACCTTTTGAAGAATTATATGGAAGGAAGTGTTGAACTCTAGTTTTTTGGGATGAAGTAGGAGAAATGAAGTTGAAAGGAATAGAGTTGGTAGCAAAAATGTTTGAGAACGTGAATATAATTTAGCAAAATATAAGGACCACTCAAATCCGGAAGAAAATCTATGCAGATAACCAAAGTAAATATATTTCCTTTGAGGTAGGTGGCTATGTTTTTCTTAAAGTTTATCCATGGAAAAGTGTCATGTTTTTTGGTAAAAAGGGGAAACTAAGAACACAAACATATGAAATCCTAAATAAATTTGGAACAATTTCATACCTAGTGGCCTTACCTCTGATGTTATCCCAAATACATAATGTATTTCATGTTTCAATGTTAAGAAAATATTTGACAGATTCATCTCAAGTTTTGATCCCTGAAGTAGTTTAGTTGGAAGATAACATTTCTTATGAGGAATATCCGTTTTAGATTGTTGACTACATAGAGAAAGTTTTATGGAATAAGGTAATTCATTAAGTTAATTTTTTTTGGAAAAACCATATGGTTAAATAAGAAATATGAGAATCTAAAAATTCTATGAGGGAAAACTATCTCCAGTTGTTTAAGTGATAAATAAAATTATGATGAAATAGTTTAAAAAAATGGGAATAATTTAACAAACTAGGTAATATTAATATAAATATTTTTTATATATTTATTAATTATATTTTATTGAGTTATATTCTTATTAGGTAATTTTTCCATCAAAAGGGAAAAAGCATTATTTCTAACTAAATTAGGGTTTTATGTATTATATGGGTTTTTAAAGGCTGATTTCAAAATTATAGAGTTTTCATTAAAAAAATTTAATTTAATTTATTTATTCATCATTTCAAAATTATCTTAGGATAATTTTTTATAATGCTATGAAATTTTTATTTTTTAATGAATAGTGAAAAATATTTATTGTTATTGAAAACTATATTTTATTTTAATATATTAAAATTAAAATTATATTTTGTATTTGTTTTAAAATTTAATTAGTTAATTTTTATTAAACATAATTCAATTATAGTCTTTGGATTGATTTTTATACTTGAATTTTATATAATTTGTTTTATACTTAAAAAGGCATTTTTCTGAAAAACTCTTTTTCATCACGTTTTGAAGGATTAATTTTAAATTAAAATTTTCCACTTCTTGTTTTGAATATTTAAAAATGGATTCCATATTTGCAATCATGATGTCCAATTTTTTAAATATTTCCCATTTAGTTTTAGTTAATAAGAATAGTAATCATAGTGAATTTTGTTACCATGGTGAAGGTAAAATAAGTTAATTAAGGGTAAAAATAATGTGATAAAGACTAAAAATTAACCCTAAAACATGAATTAATTTTATTTTATGAGTATATTTTATCTATAATCATGAAAAATTATAATTTATGACCTTTTTTTCCATATGGACATGATTTTGACCTTTATAATATTTTATTCAAATAAAAGTCAAAAATATCATTCTCTTTGTTTTATTATATTTAAAATTTTTATATAGGGATTAAAATAAGGGAAATTCAGTTATAAAAATTTATTTGAAATATAAATGATATTTATTTGTCATGATAATTTATTTATAATTTTTAGTGATGAAATAATTACCTTAAATTCATACACAACACCGATACAATATTTATTAAATTAATAAAAAAATAAAATAAATGGTTTTAAAAATGTTAAAAGTAATATAATTTGAATTAAATATTGTATAAAAATATTTTATTATATATAAATAAAATATTATATAGGTTTTAATTAATTATATTCAAATTCTATTTTTGTCTTGTAGTTTTAAATTTCACATTCAATGAATAGTTCCAAAATTGACATTAATGTTATTTTATAATAAATAAAAATTTATTGAATGATTTCAAACTCAAAAGAATCATATTTTTTGTCAATTTATTAAGATATTTTTTAAAATATCAACCATGGTCTATTTAGGGTCCAATTTTCCTTTTATAATAACTTTCTTGACCCATAATGATTAAAACTTTTGATACCGTGATAATTGTCAAAAGGGGTTAAAACAAAACGATAAGGATGAAAAAATCATATAAACTTATAAAATTTTTATTAGATGAGAATATTTAGATAAAATATCATCATATATTATAATATTATCAATTTTAATCCATTTTAATTTGAAAATTTATTTATATTAATTTAATATTTTAGGAAATTCTAAGAGTTCCCATCCCCTCTCTTATAAAAGGGCACTTCTTATTCTCATTTATTAACACCTAAAGAATGATTTGGTTCATCCAATACCTAAAAAATAAACTTAATAAAATTACTATACTTTTCCTATATTCCTTTGTTTTATTATAAAATCAACCCAGGAAATATTTTGGTGTAAACCTTAAGGGGTTGTATGAGGAATATGTATAATTCTTAACCAAACATTTCCGTTTTGTTTCTTTTTCTAACTTATTAAAATATAATTAAACCATGATAAAATAATAACAACAGTTTATACCAGATAATTATATTTTATTATTTTAATTTCATAAACTATATCTTTCTCCTCTTTCATCAAATGGGAAACAAAACTACCATTCGTGTGTATAGAAGACTACCACCTCACAAACTAGTGTAATTCGTTTTCCATCACCTCCTCTTATTTCTGGTTGTATTGATGGATTTAATGTATATATATAATATTAATGATATATTTATCGTTCTTAAAATAAAATACATCATATAATTTCTTACCTTTTCCTTCATTGAAAAATGACAACGTCGTTCGTGCGTACGTATGGACTACCACCTCCACGAAGTGATGTGATTTATTTTTCATCACCACATCACATCAATGATATATATAAGTATATATAGAGAATTAATATGGTATTTATGATATAATTATAATTCATTAAATATAAAATAATACTTACCTTCTTTCCATAATTATCATTGAAAAATGGAAACATTACTCATGAGTATGTACAACCTCCCATCCATGATTAGAATGTAGTTCATTTTTCATAACCATCTTTCATGGTTGGTTTTAGAAGTATAATTAATTTATAAAAATGAGAATTATTTAATTTTTATTATTCTAAATATTATTGAATGATATGATATTTTAACATAGTCAACCCATCAAATTCATTTTGGACATATGATCCAAATATAATCAAAACATTTGATGTGAACTTAATTGATTAAGTAATTGTATATAACATGATATTAAATAAAATAAAAAAATAATGAACTTGAATTTTTTTTAAGAAAGAAAATAATTAATATAATTTTATTATTCAATAGGATAAATAATGTACGTGGTGAGTTAGACTCAAGGTAAGGGACTCTTTTTTTTAAAAACCTATCTTTTAAAGTTTCCCTTCCAACTCTTTGTCTTCCATGTCCATATTGTTTTTTTAAAATATATTATTAATGTTTTTATATGAACATAAATGAATTATAAATAAAATTATTTCGTCTCTTTTTACTTTATTTCAATTTTTTTTAAATGGAATATTTTTACATATTTTATACAGAACATTTTTAATTCCTTTATAAAAGGAAAAATGAATGTTATATTTTAACATATACGACAACAATGAATTTTCCCACCGCTGTAACTGTTATTCGATTTTTGGATTCCACTATAATATTTTGATTTTTTATTTAAATAAAAACAATATTTCCCATCCTTCTTGGTATTTTATCTTTGAAAATGGGTTTTAAGAAGAAAGGACATTTCAATATCTTAAAGTTTTTTTTCATATGGGTTTAAATAAGATTTTCGAAGGGTTTATGATTAAAATGTGAAAGCATAAAGTGTTTTATTCATGATATGGTAATTTATCATCATATATGTTAAACCGGTTAGCCTTATATATCTTATACAATGGGTTGCGCCCCATTATAACACATGATGAATGGGTGAGCCCGATATAACTTATATGATGGGTGCGCCTAAATAGTTCTCTAATACATTATATAATGTTACATGTATTAATATGAAATAAGGAGGGAGTTAACAAGGAGGTATATCATATGGATTTAACTGGGCTCCAGTTATTTTTTATATGGGTTATGAATATAATTTCTCTAAGTTGAATGAAAGGGTTTTTTATATTCTTGTATAGGTTTTAAAGGTTTTCTTTGGAAAAAATGTGTGTGTTTTTCACGTGTAAATTATTTATTTCATTTGTTAAAAGAACATTGAGATAAAGGTTAATATTTCAAGAGTTTTTATTATTTTCAATGGACTAACTGATTTATTCTTTTTATGTCTATCACTGATCTTGTTTATGCTCATCCCATGTTTTTAAAAATATTTTTCACAGGGTTTAAGGATGATTAATGGAAATGAAGAAGCCAAGTTAAAAGTCATGAATATTTTTCATGAAAAGAAAACATGTTTCATTTTAAAAGTTTTTATATTAAGGTAAAAAATGGAAACTGAGTAGACATGTGCACTTATAATGTAGGAGTTTATTATATATGGGTTATGACCTAATTATCTAAAACTCTAAACTATAAAAATCATCAAGAATGCAAGAGAATTAATTCTTGACTAAAGACTTAGGTTTATGTAATGTTTAAGGCTGAGTCCTTATATATATATATATAAATTTAATTATATATATATATATATGTATGTATTTAAAAATTTTTATATTTAAATATAATTTTATTTTATTATATATTTATATATATATTAATGCATATTTATTTATAATTATATATATTTATATGTATTTATATATATTTATGTATATTTATTTATATTTATATATATTTATATATACATTATGTGGATATATATATATATATATATTAGGTTATTAAGGGTACAATTACATTTAAACACACACACACACACACACACACCAAACACATGTCAAAAAGGTTGGCCATAACCCTCCAAGGGGATAATCTACCCATAAATTCTTATTTATTTAGTACATATCCCGTAGACTTAGTGGGAATGAAGCCTATAACATGGCTAGAAAACCTAATGTGGTGTCAAGACTACATCATCCTGCCTGTATCACCAGGCCTGTGTCACTACCTGCCTGCATCATCTTTTACATCACAACCTACATAATACTATAATAGTACCTGTGCCCAATGGGGTTTGAACCCAGGACCTCTTGGGTGCCAAGAAGGAGCCTTTACCACTTGGGTACTGGCTCATTAAATTATGTTGATATATATATATATACACATATTTGTATGTGTATACATATATATTTATGTATATTTATTTGTGTCTATCTATATATATTTTATATGTAATTATAGATATTTAGATATGTATTTATATATATTTATAGATATTTATATGAATTTATATATAATTGTGTATATTAATTTTTATTTTTATTTTTATTTATATTTTTATATATTTATATATATTATGCGGGTATATATATAAGTATATCATACAATTATTTTTTTATTTTATTTTCTGGATAATCCCACTTTTTAATTGGGTTGAGAGAGAAATATTACCTGACCTGAATATCCATAATATATGAACCAATGGCCTTAAGGCACAAAAGACTAAAAATAGCCTCAGTGTCCAAATTATAACCCTCCCACTTTTATTTCATCCATATACATCATATTTTTAGCATCTATAGCCCTTCCTTCATCACTAATACCTATTGCATGCTCTGTTAGTCACACTACTACAAATCGGGGCTTTAACAACGCTAGTAAAGGGTTTTATCATCACTTAAAAATCACTAATATTGTGAGAAATATTGGGGGGGGGGATTTAACAACACTAAATAAGAACTTCTAAAAACTATGGAAAAAATTAATTTTTCACGGACCCCAACCCCCTTTCTCAGCCTTTACAACTCTCTTTCTTAGTGGTTTTCACTATCCTTCCACCAGCATGTACCCCACCTCCCATTCTCATTGCTATAAGGCTACACCAAATAATTGTGTGTGCCTAGATTTGATCCTATTATCTCCCTTATGAGAATGAATTTTCTTTACCACTATGCTATGCATATTTTTTTGTATATTTAACAACTTTTCTATTTATTTATTTATATTTTGAAATGTGTGATATATATACACAATTATATTTTTTAAAATATATTATATACTAATATTCATTTATATATATTAGAATATAAATAAATAAATAAATATATGTGTGTGTGAGTGTTTATTGATACACACAAATATGTATATATAAAAGTTATATATACACATGAATGAATTTTAAAAAGGTAAATAAAATGGATAATTTTTTACTTTAAATAAAATGAATAATAAATATTTTTTTATATATTTAAAAATACATTTCTACGTAAATATGTTGATATATGAATTTATAAAAGTGATTTATTATAAGTAAATATAAAAAATATGCAAATATTTAATTATAAACAATACATTATAAAAAATGATAAAATTTAAAAACTATAATATCAATATGAATTTAATACCTAGAAATAAATTCATTCCCTATTGAAAATGGTAAAAAATACTACCTTAATCGAGGATGAAATTCCATCGAATGATAAAAAATTGGGGTACCCCAACTAAAAACATAGTTTCGGAGGCCTTATAGGCCCTCTAAAAAAGTGACATAGGTTTACTTATGTCACCAGGGACATAGATCTCATCCTAGGGTTAAATGTGATATGTGGTAGAGCCCAAATAGACACATGGATCAAAATTTATGTCTGTTTGAAGTTAGAGTTATTTTTTTCAATTTATTTTAGATCTTTTAACAATTTTTTGATTTTTTATCTTCTAATTGATATTAAATGACTATTAATCAATAATAATTAGTAAATTATTGACTAAAAATATTTATATAATTATTTTATAAGACATTTTTACTAAATATATTTTATATTAAGTGTAAATTCCTATTTACCTTATCTAAAGCATATTTTAAAAATATATATTATATTTATATCAATAAAAATATATTTATATATTAAGATATTATTTTTAATGATTTTTTGAAATATAACCTATATAATTTCTAGTAAAAAAGCACTGATAGGGGGGGGGTGTCTTTATAAATGTTTTTAGCACTGATAACGATCCTCTTTAATAGTGCTAAAAATGCACTGTTAATGAGGGCCCCTTATCAGTGCTTTTTCTAGAGCTGAAAAAGAAGTCTTTAAAAGCACTTTTAGCTAGTAATATTAATGTACTAGAACTAGATAAACCCAGTTTTTTAGTAGTTTCATTCACCGATACCAGTGACTAGTTGCAACGCCGCTACACCATTGATGATCTCCCTATATTCTGCTAGCTCACTAGAAAATGCCACTGTAATGTCCCACACACTACCGAGTTTTGGGCCTCTCCGTTACATAGACTGAGGGCCCAATATATGATGTCATAGATGCCTCATGGACAAAGGTCCTGATATATATCCCAAAATCCCATTTTTTGTGAATAGTAATGCTGCAACAGTACCCCGTTATAGTAGTCATAATATTATCATGCTACAATACTATTGTAGTACCATGAAAATTCACTACTGCCTAAATTTAAGCCTGGGTTTGGTATATAAATTTACTAATATATATATATATATATATATGTATATTTATTTATGTAAGAGATTAAAATTTAGTTTAAAATAATGTTATGCATAGTATATTACTTTTCACGCAACACCAAGCTTCGATACTGCCCAGTTTCAATGCCTTCTATGGATTAGGGAATTCCATGGAGGCTGACATCAGAGATTTTCTTAGTGAAATTGCCTTGTGCAAGCTATACAATATTAACCTATCTACTATTGAATCTAACTCCAAGATCTTGGTGGAGGCATTCAAAGGTGATTACAATATCCTATGGAATCTGATTTATTTGATTAGAAAATGCAGAGCGATCATTGGTCATGGCATGAAGATCACTCATATTTGGAGAGAAGGTAACTTTGTGGCTAATTGTCTGGTGAGAAAAGGTGACCCTAGTGAAAGTATTATCATTTAACTTCATCCTAGATCTATTATCTATTATTTTATGTCTGTAATTTGTGGTAATGCTCTTGGACTCTACCATTACCGATCTCTTTGAGGTCTACTGAGTAATAAAATAATTAATCTTGAATTGAATTGATCGTCATAACCTAGTCATTAAATTGGAGGTATAAATTGAAATAAATTCATTATAAATTTCTATAAATGTTTTATATAATTCAAATTCATTGATTAATTCATAGTAAATAAGTACTCAATTTTTAGTAAGAGTGTGATTTGTTTTCATTAAATAAATTATTTTAAAAGTATCATTATATTTTTAGTTTTTTATAAAAGTAACATAAGTATCATTTAATTATCAAAAATATAATTAATTACATTGGAATCAGTATTATACTTTATTTTGGTATAAGTTTATTTTTGGGCTTAAAAATGAATTCTTCTGAAAATAAATTTTCATTGAGTTTTATGCATTTATACAAAAATTGATTTCTAAAACTTCTATAAATTTAATATTGAAAAATGGATTAAATATTGAGAATCAATAAGATCAATTTTTTTTTTAAAAAGTTCCCTTTTATTTTTGGAAATTATGAATAGTAACTATAGTAAAGATTTGTCACCTCAGTAAGGGTAAAACATGGCTAAAACTTTGGGGCAAGGCATTAAAATCTCTCTAAATCTTAACTTTATCCTATTGTATAAGTTTTATTTGACCAAATATATTCTATATATGAATACATTTATATTTATTCCCACTTTCCTTTGATTATAAAATTTATATTATTTTATGAAAAAGATAAACACAAAATGTCACTCTCTTGATTTTAATTTCTTTTTACACGTTTTTATAGGGGTAAAAAGAAGTTATGAAAAAATAAAAAAGGTTATTTTAGTTTAAATACATTTTTTATGATGTAATTTTTTTGAAATTTTTAATGATTTTATAATTACCTTAAATTCTTACATAAAGATAACTTAGTGCTTCTGCAAATGGTAGGGAAAATCTAGTAAATTATTTTAAAAACATTAAAATAAATATTTTTTGGATGAATTATGGTGTTACATGAATTTTATGGTTAATATTAATGTATTTTTCATGTTTAAATAGTTTATATTATAAATCCATTATTATCTTGATTTCTTTAATGTCAAATTAAATAAATAGTCCCAAAAATGACTTTAATGATATTTCATGTTAAATAATAATTTATTAAATGATTTAAAAATAAAACAAAATATTAAAAGTGGATACATGGAATGGTAAATGGTAAAAATTTCATACATGGATAATTTATGAGATAATTTTCACCTTATAAGATAATTTATGACCCGTAAAGGCAAAAAAAATGTGTTACCGCAGTTAAGGTTAAAAAGGGTAAATGAAGGGGTTAAACCAAAAGATAAGGTTTACAATGAAACCAAAACATGTATATATGTTATTTTATAATTATATTTTGACATTAAGATAAATTTATTTGAATACATGTCCATTTTTAAGCATTATACTTGATAAATACATTAATTATATTTAAATCTCTTAAGTACTTCCACATGTGTACTCTCCTCACTTATAAAATGGAACCTCATCTAATAACTTATTCAAAAAAATGTAGGATTTTAGATTTTATAATAGCTACCTTAATAAATTATTATATTATTTCCCTTCATTGTTAATCTTTTTTTCTTACCCTAGTACCATCCTAAGAAGGCTTAAGATGTAAGTGAAAGGAGGTCTTTCAAAGAAAAACTAATCATCTTACCTAATTCTTTTAAGGTATATTTATTATTCTACTTCCTCTAAATATATTGTATCAATCCAAAAATAATTATTATAGTATCATAATTATACTAAGATATTATTATTATTATGGGAAAATGTTTTCCACATGCTTTCCATCAAATGGGAAATGTATCTCTCACACAAACGCGTGGACTACCATCTCCACAAAGCGATGCGATACATTTCCCATGACAACATCAAATGGAAATTTATAATGATAGTTTTAATGAAAATATATGATATTTATTATATAATTATGATTTCTAATGATAAAATATAATTTATATTTCTTTCCTTTTTTTGTTAGTTAATGAAAACAGAGTTAATGTGTACATAAAAACTACCATCTCCATGAACGATGTAATTCCTTTTTTATCTCTATATTTTATATATAGTTATAAATATTTATAAAATACACATGATATAAATTATATGATTAATATTATGTATATTATTAAACCATTATTAATGTTCAGGGAATAGAACTGTCAAAATGAAATATTCATGAAAAATGAGACAATTAACACCCAAAAATGAGGATTTAAATAAAAAATTATTTATAAACATGTGATAAAATGTTATAATTTTAGAATATTTTATATTATAATTATTTTAATTTTTATTATATATATTTATAATAAATTTTAAATTTATTATAGAGTATTTTAGAGCACTTACAAATCAAGTCTGACATATGGTAATGGTTCATCATCTAAATATTGTTTTATTGAAACATGTTTGATGTTATGCAAACATTTGTGTTAATGAGGTGTATTTATTAAATATTTGAAATTTTATATCATGAATCAATATTAATTCATGGTAATTAAAGTTATAATTCAAATTATTTCATCCAAAGGTTTATGATTCGAAAGCTATCCAAGTGGCAAGGGTTTATCATCTCAAATTGTCTTCTTTGGGACATATGATATGTTATAAAACAATATTCTTTTATGAGTTAAATATACTACCAATTTGATATTTTTTATCATGAATATAATTATTTTATTTCTATTTAAAGTTTCATTTGAAGTTATTTATTTCATAAGACTTATGACTCAAAAGCTACCAAAGTAGTAACAGTTTTATATTACAATCTCACTATTTATCAAGATTGTTTATTCTTAAATTTACAATAGTGAAATTATACAATCTGTCTCTCATAAATCTCATGTTTTTATTCCCTTATTTCTATTTATATATATTACATTTTTATATAATTTTTCTTTCTCTATGTACTCAAAAGTTCGAATGAATATTCTTAAGGAAAACCAAATTTATTTTTTCTCCTTTATCAGGAATATTTTCTCTTCTAAATCCATGTTTTATAAAAAAAATTAAAGATTTTTTAATATATCCAATTATTTTTTAAATTAATTTTAACACATGTTTGTATTTCTATGAAATTTTTTAAATGTAATCTTATTATTATTTTCCAAACGAGATACCTTTTTATTTTTTACCCAAAATGTGAAAGGAATATTTGTTTTAACATTAACCACAAGAATGAATTTGTCCACCATCATGACTAATATTTTATTTGAATATTAATTTACAATTTTAATTTGTTATTTTCAAAGAAAATGTTTTCCTTAGTATTTTTTATGTTTTATATTTCAAATTGAGATTATAAAATGAATAGGGTATTTTCCCAAATAAAATTTCCAGTGATTTTTTAATGGTATTTTCATCAATAAAAACATCCAATGATGTTACTTATGATTAATTGGTGATATTATCCAATGAATTTTTCTTTATTCATTATCTATATGGTTTATTATTGTGATAAGATATTGATGAAACCCATTTTTTCCCATGGGTTAATCCATGATGAAATTATAAATGTTTTCATGATCATTTTTCATACATATGAATGGATTATGCGATAGATGAGTTCATTATATCCATCCATTGTATTGGGTAAATATTAATATCTATGATGTTAGAGGGTACATGGGAGGTTATCCCAAGCCTAAAAGATGGTACATATGAGGTTATCCTAAGTTGAAAGCAGGTACACATGTGGTTTTATTAATCCTAACATGTGATGAATGTCTTGATGGGTAACCTTGACATAATATTTATATGATTATGATTATGTAACACATTTTATGTCAATATAAATGTCATGTTCTTATGCTTATGATATGATCTCATGGATCATGATATTTGACTCTTATATGATTCATGTCTTATGATTTTCCATGCCTTATGTCATGATTGTGATCTATAAATTATTGGGTATGATACTTAAATTCTAAGATCACGTTCTTATACCCTTATGCTCATGACATAATTACATATTATCATTGATTTATATATCTCATGTTTATCCTTAATAATTATCCAAGCACACCCTTTCTTATTTTTCCTTTCCCCATGTTATGAAGAAATGATTTAAGTAGGGTATGACTAAGATTTGTACTATGTAAGAAGAATATTGTGGGATATATTGAAGATCTTTCACGTAATAAGACTATTATGTACCTAGTATTCAAATACATGAATCCTTTACAGTTAAAGGGCATGTATTGTTATGAGATATATTGAATATTCACCTAAAATAATGTAATATTTACATATGTAATGTTTTGGTTGCCTCAATTTATATGTGTTTATATACGTATTTATAATTATATATATGTATTTATGTAATTTTTTTTATATTTATATATATTTATAGATATTTATATATATTTATGTATATTTATATATTTCTATACACATTATGTGTGTGTGTATATATACATTATCTTCTGATGTGTGTATATATATATATTTATATGTATTTATATATAATTACACACACACACACATTTAGATACTTTATTGTAAATTTAATTATATATATATATATATATTTATATGTATTTATGTATATTTTTATATATTTAAATGTATTGTAACTCTAAGGGTTTAGCCCAGTGGTTATGCCTTTGAGGGGTCTCGTGGGAGATATCAGGATTGTGTCTCCCTGAGTACTTATAGGCACAGTAGAACTTTTTGTTTCTTTGTAATACCCATCCATGAACTATTTTAATATATATTTATATGTATTTATATGTATTTATAATTATTAATAATTATAAATATTTAACATGTGCTATAGAAGAACTATAACATTGGTGGGTACCATAGTAGGTACTTTAGCAACAATGAGTACTATAGTAGTACCATTCACCAAAGGGGTCTTTAGTCAAAAAATGGGTCTTCTGGACAAGAAAAAGTTCTTTCAATCTGTAGTTCCTTGATACCATATAATTATAAGGTCTATAAGCCATCTATATTTCAAAGCCTTTGTGCCGTTAGACTATCGTACCATGTAATGTATGAGCCTACAAGTCATGTAAGGGTTCATTCACAACCTAGTTAAAAAGATATTTCTTTTCTTAATAAGAGGGGATTGACCCAAACTTTTTTTGATAAATATTTTTATATATTTATACATTATTAAATAAATTTATTTATATTTATATATATTTATATGTATTTATGTATAGTTATGTGTGTGTATATATTTTTATAAAATAATATATATTTAGATATATTTATTTATAATAATATATATTTATAGACATTTATATGTATTTATATATAAATATATACTCATAATTATATATAATTATATATAAACATATTTATGTATATTTATTTATAAATATATATATTTATATATATTTATATTTATATATATATATGTTTATATATAATGTGGATATATATATATGAATATAAACATATTTATATGTATATATACGTGTATATGTATTTATGCATATATTTATGTATATTTATATGTATTTTTTTATTATAGGTAGAGGGGATTACAAGGAAGAAAACCACACACACACACCCAGACACCCTAGTAGGTTTAGAATCATCCCTCTCCATAAGGAATGACAAGCACCCATCAAACCTATTTTATTATATATGATGGACTGAAATCCCATTAGCTTGAAGTTCATTACATGACATGAAATTCCAACATGTGGCCCAAAGGTCCAATAGAGCAGCCTGCATCATGTCATGTCATTAGTGGAACACCTAGTCACCCCCTTAGAGTAGTAATTGAACCATGTCACCAGTATGAAATATGAATCACCCATACTAATAATTGATGCATAGTTCTTCCTTATAAAGGACTTTAGAGAATCTGGGAATGGTGGTTTGATGAAAATGGTATTTTGGAGATAAATTTTGTTTCTATAGTGTAAGGCTATATCTCACCCTACATAACTATATACCATGCTGCAATACAATCCTTATGATGTGAAAATTATTTATTTTAAGGGTTTTTTATTCACTGTAGAAGATGATGCTACGCCGTATGTGCTATTATATAGAATTTTAGTTGCATTATAGATTTTGTGATTCCCATTCCACAGTTTTTGATTATGTTGTGGTAGAATGTCTTGAGTTTCTCTACACCGTAGAATCTGGTTATGTGATAGAGGGTCTAAATTTAATAGAATAAAGGAAAATTCTAAAGATGGTTTATTTTGAATGTATATAGGTGGCCACACCATAGAATATTATTTCTCTATAGAGGTTATAGATTTTACATATGAAAGGAAATTCAAGAGATTGTTGTTTTTTTTGTATCCTAGCTCAAAAATTTGATGACACTATGGAGTACCTAGTGATTAAATGAAGTTTGTACCATGAAGGATTTCATTACGCTATAGATCACATTACTATTGAAAAAAAGTTTTGAAAACATTATCTCATCATGTCGTAAATGGTATGATGCATGATTAAAGTTGGTTTCTGGAGAATTCAAATTACATTGCTGATGTTCCCCCCTTTTAAAGGTTTGAAAGTTAATTAAATTACTAAACTACATAATTAAAATTATATAGAGGAGATTTATTTAGGATATTATAAAATGTATGTGATTAAAGTGGAAGAATTTGGGTAGTTAATATAGTATGAATTTCAAATTTTAAATTGAAACTATTCTGTATAAGAAGAATTCTATTATGCAAGAAACATTTAATCACACAGAACTAAATATAGAGAGTTTTTTAAGATTAGTAATTATAGGAGTGTTATGATGATGGAAGTGTATTAAAGTTAATATTTAAAATAATAACATGTTGTTATTATCCTTTTAGATATGGAATTGAATAATTATAACATCCTAAAGAACACCCTTACTGATTGGTGTTACCTTTACTTATCTAATTTTTTTTTAAAATTTACCTGTGTGTTGACTCTATTATATCCTTCTTGAAAATAATTGTGTGGAAGAGAAGAAGAGGTCATGAAACTTGTAACAACTGTGATATCTTCATAAAATTTTAATTATATACAAGTGTGGTAATAATTAATCAACATATAAACATATAGTTAATATGTGATCCTTAGAGTAGCCTTTTATATGTGAACCAATTAAAATTAGCATGATCATGATCTTTAAATATCTGAATTTGATCAATATTAATAATTATATTCAATTTTTCTTTTCCATTGTAAATACAAAATCCAATTTGATCTAAATAAAGAAAGTTTTTTTTTCACCCTAATTCACCCACCTTTTAGGGAGTATAGTGGGACCATATTATAACAAGTAGTATTAGTGGAATTGGTTGTTTCTTGAATTTATTCATATATTTTTACTATCATGGAAGAAATTTTTAATACCAAGGGAGTTCCATTGTTTGATCGATGTAATTACCAGAACTAGAAAAATAGGATGAAATATCACCTTAGATCTATTGGGTTGGATGTTTTTGTTGTTTCAATTCATGGGATATAAGTAAGTTATCCCAAAGGAAGGTCAATAAAATAAGATGATAAAATATTATTGAATTAGGATGTTAAGGCTCATAATTATTTATTAGAATCAATATATAATAATTTTACATAGAGGTGATAAACTACACAATAACCCAAGGTATTTGGGATAAAAATACTAATATCTTTGAAGGTGACACCAAAGTGAAGGAGGAAAATCTTTAGGTCTTACAAAATAGGTTTTATGGTCAGAAGACGAGTTCTAATAAAAAAATAGATGGTTTCTTTAACTATATTACTAAATTTGCGGGTACCATCCATGATCTTGGTTAGAAAATCAATGATTCTGACATAAGGAGTTTCTTTAGATGACTACCTCCTATATATAATCAAAAGGTTTTAACACTCAAAGAAATGAATCTTGGAAAGTTATCTCATGATGGATTATATAGTAATTTGGTTACTTATAAGATTCTGGTAAAACCCAAAATCTCTTTAGAATATTTATATAATGATATTTTATTGAAATTAGAGAATTAAAAATCTTATGAGACTTAAAATTAAGATTATTTAAATGATTATTTACTATCATTCTTTATAAGGATGTTTATAAGAGGAAAGGGAAGATTTAAAGGAAAGATACCTCTAGCTTGTTCCCATTGTGAAAAGTTAGGACACATTGCTACTAAATGTCTAAATAAGTTTAATAAAGAGAGTTATTATTATGAGTTCTCACCATAATAGTATAATAAGTTTCCATCTAGAAAGAACATACATTCTAAAAATTATAGAGGGAAAAAGTGTCAGAGGAAAGTGCTTGTAATTAAGAAAGAAGATGACACTGATGAAGATCAATTGGAAAGTATAAAAAATAAATTTATTTTAGTTTTAAAAGATGATATGATATAATATATGAAAAATATAAATAAATATGTTGATGAATATGGTCAATAAAAAGGATTTTTTGATCTCTAAGTGGAGTTGAAATGAGCACTTGAAGATCCCGATTTATAAATAAATAAGAATATAAAATTTAGAGGTTTTCCAAATGAGTATTCAAGTTATAATGATTAACTTGATACTAAAGTTGATCATCTTGGGAATGTTTTGGAAGATTGTGAAAAAAATCTTGTGAAATATAAAGAAGTTGTGAATTACAAGTTGAATTTTGATGAAACTCGAATTTGTCTATTTGAAAAAGAATATTGAACTAGAAATAAAAACATATGTCTTAGTGAGGAAGTTTTTATTTGGGAATTTTTCATATGGGGATTTTAATGAAAGGGTTGAAAAATGTACAAGAACATTAAAAGAAATGCAGAGTTCTCAAAGGATAAAAATTCTTGGAAAATATGATATTGGTTTTAATGGTGAAACATTGAAGAAAATTTTTTTAAGTATGAATAAGAAAAGAAATAAATTTAATATAAAAAGGTTCTTATCTAAGAATAAATTATCAAAAATCAATAGATTATTCAAAATATTGAGATATATAGAGAGGATATGACAACATAATTTTTTTATTGATGAAATGTTAGTTATATGGTCTTCTTGGACACACTATTTCCTATTATGGTGAAGTTGAAAGGTATCTAAAAGGATAATACATTGGAATCTAGCAAAAGATATGTGGGACATACTACTCATAGTACGGAATAAATTATTTATATAGATACTATTTTAATTGTTCAAACTTTGGACATAAATCATTTAATTATATGAAAATAAGAGAAATATATTTATATAAAATAAAAATGAAAATAAATACAAAAGAATATAATCTAGTTTCCTTGGTTGGTATGGCCCAAAGGCCTTATTTTTTTTTTTAATATTGATAATCCACCTTTCAAGGGGTGAGGTGGAACCCTTAAAAGGCCCAAAGGCTTAGATAAAATTACATAGCCCATAGGTCTTAGAAGGAATTACCAGACAAGACAACTTGGAACTACTAATCCCAAGTATATTTCATGATATCAGCACTCCACCTTCGTAGGGATGGTTGGATAACTGTCTTATGCAAACCTGTATAGGCCTGGAACCGATGGAAAAGCTATACCCTCTCATTCTTCGAATTCTAGTTCGCTCTTCTCTAGTGAATGTGCCTTCACTAAATCTTCCTCTGATGCCTTGTCCCTTGTAGTCTGACTAGTACATCTTCATTTCATGTGGCCCAAAGGCCTTGGTGTGGCCCAAAGTCCTTAAGGTGGCCCTAAGGCCTTGAGAATCAACTGGCCCAATGGACTTGGGTGGCCTGAAAGCCTTGTAGGACCTGAGAACCAAACCGGTGGCCCAAAGGCCTCGATAGATGAATAGTTCTGGCTACTACAATACCTTCTACAATACCCCATAAATATACCTCCACTCAGATTTGATCTCAGGTCTCTTGGATGCACCTATTCAGTCCTCACCAACCAGGCTGAGGATCATGTGCTAATCTAGTGTCCTTGAATACGTGATTTTATCCAATTTAAGTGGAAGAGTTTTACTTGATAGTCTGTGCTGAAAATGATGAAAAGATACCAATAAAGGCCTTAACTTACTCTATAATTTCATGGAAGGAAAGAAGAAATATTAAAAAGAAAAAAATTTGTGGAAAATTATTTGAAATAAATAAATAATAATAGCACTTAGATTTTGGAAAGTGGGTTTCCATCTCACGTGACATGAAATATGAATTTTTTAAAGAATTTTAAAGGAATATTTTATGTTACTTTGCATTTCAAAAATGATGGAGAATTAAAAAAAATAAAACTGAAAGGATTTTTTGGATGTAGATGAATTTAAAAATACTAATGTGATTTATATCTATGGTTTATAAAATAATTTATTATGTTTTATTAAACTTTGTGACTCATGTTTGGAGGTCACAATTGGTAAGAATGGATACTACATCAGAGGAAAATCTAGAAACTCTATGATGAAAGGTTGGATAATAAAGAAAAATTTATATCAAGTTGATAGTAAGAAAAACAAATTCATATTAACAGTGGAAGAAGAAGAAAAATTGTGGAATTAGAGGCTAGTCCATTCTAATAAAAAAGTATAGATAACTTATCAATATTCAAAGAAGGAGTGGATATTAATACTTTTAAGAGAGATCATGAAAAAATTTTGATTCATAAATGTAAGGAAATGTAGTTTCAAATATGTATCCTTCAAGGAAAAAGAGAGCATCAGGTTTATTGAATTTGATTAAGACTAGTGTGCGTTGTTTGATTGGTCAAGTAGGAACCTACGGTGTGTGGTATCTCATCTTATTTGTGGTTTATTATAGTAGGATGGGGTTTATTATATTCATACATTCAAAAACATAAGTGATGTATTTCATATATAGGTTTCGAAAAGGAGAATAAATGAAATTAGAAGAACTATAAAAATTATTAGATCATATAATAGAACAAAATACATATCTTATAAGGTTCAAAATTATTAGGAAACCCATGGTATTGATAATAAAGTGTATTTAGTGGGAACCCATCAATAAAATGTGGTTTTGGAAATAATAAATGACATGGTCAATGATATGAAAAAAATTGTTGATAAATAGTAGCATCTTACATCACTACTAGAAAGAAATCGTTCAAGTGGAAATATATAATCACAATAGAGTATTACTCAGTATGGGAGTAGAGAATATTCTATATAGAATATAGCATATATTGAAACCTTTTTGATAAATCTTTGAGTATTTTGAAGAAATTGTTTCATTTTAAAATAAATATGGTAATCAAAGAAAGTATGGTGATGTAATAAATAAATGTATTTTATTAGGCTAATCAACAAAGAGTGGGGATTACAAATTCTTTAATACGGGGATTATAAAATTGTTTAGAGAAGTGATGTAAAGGTTGTTGAGAATGAATCCAAAGTAAATTATAAAAATTCTATTGTTAAATAATTATTTGAAAAAATGATGAAATAAATACAAATTTGGAGATACTAAAGATGTTCAGTCTAATGAGGATTCTAAAATATAATATGTATAAGAGAAAATTGAATAAGTGAGTCAAAATTTGAATCATTCAATAAATAAAAGGTTGAATTTGATCCAATAAATTTAATTGGAGAAAATTTTTCTCTAATTCAAACATGAAGGATGAAAAGATTAGAGTATATTTCACGATTATCAGAGATTGAACCTACTTAGTTTGATGAAATGAGATGAGAAAAATCATGGATGAAAGCAATGAATGAATAATCATATCAAATTGATAAAAATATGACTTAGAATATTTTGTTCAAACCTAAAAATCATAATGAAATTTCTATAAAATGGGTGTTTAAGATAAATTTGGATGAAAATGGGAAAGTTATCTGAAATAAAACTAGATTGGTTTGCAATGGTTATTCTCAAGTTGAAGGTATTGATGTTGAAGAGAAATTTTCTCCAATGGAAGGGGTAAATTCAAGTAGAATATTCTTAGAAGTGAATGTCTAAATAATGTTCAAAGTGTTTCATATGGATGTAAAGAATTTATTTATAAATCAAGTTTTAAATAAAGATATATATATCAAACAACTAGTTGGATTTTTTTTCTTGGAAATGATCATTCTATTGTATTTTTTTTTAGAAAAACTTCGTATGTATTAATGAAAAAACCTCATTCTTGGTATTTATGGATCCATATATTTATAAAAAAAATGATTTTTAAGAGAGGAAGCATTGATAAAAAACTATATCTGAAAATTTCTAAAGAATATCAGTTTATTGTATTGGTGTATATTTATGATATCATATTTTATAGAATAGAACAAAATTTTATTGATAAATTTTAAAAATTAAAAAATTTAGAGTTTTAAATTTCAATGATATGAAAGTTGAAATATTTCTTATGGTTAAAATTTCATCAGGGGAAGTAAAAACATTTATTTTATAGATAAAATATTCCAAGAAATTATTAATGAAATTCAAAATGGAGGAGTACAATTCTGTTTCAACTCTGATTTTGGTTGGAAAAAAATTGGGTTCACATGAAGAGAGTGAGGTGGTAGATTGAACCTTATAAAGAAGAATAATTGGTATATTTTAAAAAACCTTAACCCTAGTATCCTAGATCTGGTGATTAATTTATTACATTGGCATAATATACAAATAATCGCATCCCAAAGGACCAAATAGTTTAGTTGTCTTGGTGAACTAGATACATACTTTAATCCAAAATTAAATTTTAGGACTTAAAATACAATACAATATTTTATTTGATAACACCATTATTATATTTAGAACATCCCTATATATCAATCATAATACACTTCCTGAAATCTTAGAGAATGAAAACATGAGAAAGGGGTGAGCTCATATGCTTCGTAAGGGTATGTATATAGCAGAAGCTAACACAAAGTATGAAAAACATAAATAATATGGACGCGATATACAATAATAAAATATTAAATACAATTAATACCATAAAATAGGGGACTAAATTCATTAATAATATAATGACATAAATAATCACATGGATAATAATAACTTGTTTCATAATGATTGAATCCATAATGTCGAACATCATAAACTTACTGTCAAAGCCTCATGCCAAGGAATAATACATAAATGGGTAAGGCCTTGACCAAATACCCAAATTAATTTGTCTCATGATACCTACCAATGCATCAAGGGGCTATAGTGGTCCATTCTCATCACTTACTAATTCCAATGCCTTTATCACATGAAAGGGGTGAAAAATAATCAATGTAATCATTTGAATTAAAAAACTAGAATAAAAAATGTTAATAATTTCCCTAATCAATAAACATAATCATAAACTATCTAGAGTAATATGAAAAATGGTACCAAAATATTAAATCCATAGTAAATAATATTAATCTCCAAATAATGTTGACATAGATTAATATACTTTAAAAGGATCACTATAAAATCTCTTTATGAGAATACCATTTTCACTTTGAAATCACTTATTTAAAGTCTAAAATACTTCCAAAATATTGAGGAAATTTTTTTATTTGAAAATAAAATTGTAAAATTATAAATTTATCTTCAAATAAATGAGTGTTCAGGACAATTTTTAAATTTGTATATGTCGTATAAATAAAAGAAACATTCCTTTCACACTGTCATAAAAAGGTCAAAAAGTACCTTATTCATAAAATGAAAAGAAGATTTATTTTTTATAAAAATTAAATAATGAGTAAAATGACTTTAATAAATCATTATATAATGTTTAAAAACATCCATTTAGACATTTTATAAAAAACGTGGACACATAAGATAAATATTCCCTACCGAGTAGAAACAAATATCGGTTTTCCTTTAAAATATTATTTTTGTATCTTGAGTAATTAAAGAGAGGAAATTGAAAGAAATAATTTTATTTTACAGGAATAAATATAGAATAATAAAATAGATTGATTTTAATATATAAATATAAATTAATTTCCCCTAGTGGAGACATAAAGATAAACAATCCTGAATAATGATGAGATTGTGTAATAAACTCTTACCAATTTGGTAATATTTGAATCATAATCCCCATGAAAGAAAAAAACTTATATAGATATTTAAATTCAATAAATATTTATAATAATTATCATAAAATAAATTCATGGTTAGTATATACACCACATAAATGAAATAAGTGGTGAATATGGCTTGTGTCTCACAAAAAAGTGAGATAAAAATCCCTTACCTCAGGTCCGACTTCATTCATACATGTTTGAAACTCCTATTAAATAAATATATACTTATTATAAATATATTATAAAAATATAATAATATATATAATACCATATATTATTTAATTATAATATTTTATCACTTATTTATTAACAATTTTTTTGTTAAAATCATTGTTTTGGGTAATAATTGCTTTGTTTTTCATGCATGTTTTGGTTCAGTAGTTTTGGTATTTACATTTTTATCATTATTTTATCATATATATAATTTTAATCATGAGATAAATACAATATATATTCATTATATATTTATTTATATTTATCCATAAAATTATATATATAAAAATTTATTACATCTTTCATAGAGACGACAGATTGTACGTACGCAAGAACATTATTTCTATTTTTTAATGAATGGAATAAAATAAAGGTAAATAATAATTCACCTTTATAGATTAATTTTTATATAATATATATCATATATATTCACTAAATCTATCCTTATTACCATCCATGAAAAAATAATATAAAAAACATATCACATTGCTTTATGGTGGTGGTAGTCCTCATGTACGCACGAGCGGCGTTATCGTTTTAAAACAGATTGGAGGGTAAAATGGTAGATGTGATATTAAAATTTTAAGAGTATAAATATTTCATAAATATAAAATATATAAATTCAATCTATTATTATATCCATCCAATATAGGCGGTGATCGAAAATGAATTACGACGGTTCGCGAGGCTGTAGTTCGCCATACACAAGATTAACATTTTCATTTCCCATTTGAATAAAAAGAAGATGAATATATGGTATTACATTAAGAAAAAATAATATAAGTATATGGTAGATACTTATGTTATTATATAACCATGTTTTAATTTTATTTGAAGGAGTTATATGGATAAATAAAACAATAATGCATGGTTAAAAACCATACCTCTTCTTTGGAAAACCTATTTTGGATTATACCTGAAGACTTAGTAGTATAATTTTATGAAAAAATAGACTATAGGTCATTTATAGATATTTGATGAATGGTTTTGGAAATTATTTTCCAAATAAAAATGCTTTTTAAGTGTGGATAAGTGAGGAGAGAATATTTCCTTTTATAAGAAGGGGAGGGGATCCTGTTGGAAATTTCCTAAAAGAAAAAAAAATGATAAAGCCATTATTAAGAAAAATTATTTGAAATGGATATAAAATTTAAGGTGTGATAATATAATTTTGAAATATTTTCATAAAATATGATTTTTTAAATTTTAATTGGAAAAATTATCATTATATTTTTGTTTAACCCCCGGTAAACCCGTTTTAATCTTAACTATGATAATTAATTTTTACTACTTTTACTATTAATTAAGAAACAAAATTAAGTTAAACTTATTAAATAATGTTTATTATTATTATTAAAAATATATAATCAATTTTACTAAATTCATTTCACATAAGTGGAATAATTTATTTTAAAATTAAACTCATAAGTGCGACGAAAAGCAGTTTCCAAAGAAAATGTTTTCTTAAGTATAAAATTTTTTTATATAAAAACTCAACATAACATTGATTATAATAACCTAAATTAGATTAATAATAATATTAATAAAATAATTTTTCTTTTAAAACTATTTTAAAACTATTTTAAAACAAAATATATCTTTTTAAAATCTTTAAACAAAAATCTAATTTTTAATAAAAATCAGTATTTTTTATTATTCATCAAAAAATTAACTTTTTTAGAAAATTATCAAAAATTAGCTCTAATATAATTTTGAAATTCTGATTGAAAAATGAAGTTATTTTTTAGAAATAAATTTTATAAAAGTGGTGCAAATTAATTTTAAAATAAGTTTGAAAAATATGACATAACCACTTTTAGAAAAAATATAGTTTTAAGCATAAAACTGGATTTATTCTTATCCCATGTTTAGAAAAAATATTAGATGAAAGATAAGACATTTTATTGAATATATAATATATAAATTGAGTTAAAACCATTCACTAATAGTGATTAATTTAATGTATTAAGATAAAAACACATTGTTCACATAAAAACAGTTTTTCTGAAAAACATTTTTTTTACTTTCAAATGTTTTTTTATTTTTATTTATAATTAATTGATAAATAATGAATTTATTTATACATGTTTAAAAAATATAATTTTCATAATCTATTTATTCTTATTCATACCCATAGATTTAACAACTAGGTTATAATGATATACTATATTATGGTTCATTTGAACTCGGGGTTATTTGTATCACAAGCTATCAAAGAGGTTAAATTTATTTAAAACTAAGTATATCATAAAATATTAGGGTGTTATATTTTTCCCTAATTAAAAAATAACTGCCTCAAAAGTTTTATTATGTTACCTCATGAACATATTTGGGTAGTCTTTTATCATAATTTCTTCAATTTTTCATGTTTCCTCTTCTATATTATGATTTCTCCAAAGTACTTTTACTAACCGAGTCATTTGATTCCTCCAAATTGTTCTCCAGTGTACAAAATCTAGAAATGATCTTCACAGTAAGATAAATCATGTGCTAATTATCTTTCTTCAGAGGTGATCACATGCGTTGGGTCTTGAATTTGTTTCCTTAACAAAGCTTTATGTAAGATATCATGTACTTTAGATAGAATTGGTGGAATTTCCAAATGTTAAGGCACAACTCAAATTATTTCCTAGATTTAAAAAGGTTTTATGTAGCTAAAGATTATCTCCCATTTGTTACTAAACATAATAACACCCTTCCATGGAGATACTTTCATGAAAATATGATCTCCCACTTGAAATTCCAAATCTTTTATTTGGTTATCTACATATCTCTTTTGAATTCTTTGAGTTACTTTGATATAGGTTTGAATAATATTTACCTTTTCCATTGTATCCTCCAAAAGTCCTATTCCTATAATCTTCCTTTCACAAACTTCATCCCAACAAGTTGTAGTATGAAATATCTTTCTATATAATGCTTCATACAACACCATTTTAATACTTCAATCTATTTTTATAAGATATCTTTATCAAAGGAAAATAATTATCCCACATACCTTTAAAGTCATGAGGGTATGAAATAAATATGTATTATAATGTTGGAATAGTCTTTTTAGAATATCCATCATTTTGAGGGTGATAAGTGGTGCTCAAATGAAGGTCAGTATCAAGAGACTTTTGAAGGAATTTTCAGAATTTAGATGTAACTTGTGGATCATAATCAGACAAAATTGAAAGAGGTGCATCATGAAGTCTTAAAAATTAATTAATATAGAGCCGTGCAAGGTTCTTAAGAGGAAAATATTATCTTATAGAAAATAAATATGCAAATTTGGTGAGGCAATCAATAATAATAGATATTACATCATTATTTCTAGGTGTATTTGGTAATATAATGAAAAATTCCATAGTAATTTCATTCTATTTCCACATAGGAATAGGTAGAGGTTATATAAATCCTATAATATGATATCTCTAAATCTTCACCTATTGACAAATAAAACAACTTGACACATAATTATAAATTTCTTACTTAATATTATCCCACAAAAAATGTTCATTCAAATATCTATACATCTTAATACTACAAGGGTGTATAGAGAAATTTGACCAATGAGAATCATCCAATAATTACCTCTTTAGACCAAGTATAAATGGAACATATAGTGTCTTTATAAATTTCAGAATACTATTTTCAAAAATGAAGTCAACCAATCTTCCATAATTCACAGATTTAATTTAATTTTTAAAATTCTATTCATCAGTTTGATAATTTTTTATATTTTCTAATAAATATGTTTTTTCAATCATTTTAATAAAGAGTGATGTATACCCTTTCTTAATAATTCCAATATTCATCTTTAATAGATCAATAAATATAAAATCCATATCAATCCTCATTTTGGTCAAAACACCATGATCTTTCTTACTCAATGCATCTTATACCTTAGTTTCCTTTCCTTGGTGGTATTGTATTAAAAAATCATAATATTTGAGTAGCTCTATCCATCACCTTTACCTCATGTTAATCCCTTTATAGGAATATATGTATTTTAAACTCTTTTAATCCATATATATCTCACAATTTTTACCATAGAGATAATTTCTCTATATATTCAAATAAAATATTATAGCTGCCAACTCAAGATCATGGGTTGGATAGTTATTTTCCATGAATATTTAGCTACCTTGATGTATAAGAAATAAACTTATCTTTTTTCATAATGAAACAACCAAGTCCATTCTTCAATGTGTCACTATATATCACAAATCCATCATTTCCGGATGGTAGAGACAAAATTAGAGCATTCACCAATATCCTATTCAATTCTTCAAAAAATTATTCTCATTACTTCGTCCACATAAACTTAACCCCTTTATGAGTAACCATGGTTAATGAGTTATCCAATCAGGATTTTTTTGAAAAAATCACTAATAATAACCTACCAATCTAATAAAACCATGTACCTTGGTTATGTTTGTTGGTAGAGTCTATTCTTGGTCTACATTTGTCTTTTAAATACCAACTGAGATTCCATCCTTAGAGATTGTATGAGCAAGAAAAGAAACTTTTTGAAGCTATAATTCACACTTTCTAAATTTCCCGTATAACTATTTTCTTCTAAGAGTCTCAAGAATTATCCTCAAGCAATTCTCATGGTCCTCATAGATTTTAGAATACACAAATATATCATTAATGAATACCAAAAAGACATTATCAAGATATTCCTTGAATACTATATTCATTAGTCAATCCATATGGAATTACTATAAACTCATAATGTTCATACCTCATTTGAAATTCTGTCTTTGGAATATATTCCTCCTTTACTCACAATTGATGATTCCCAAAACAAAGGTCAATCTTTAAAAAAAAATTGAGCTTTATAAATTTGATAGAATAAGTCATTAATTTGAGGTAGAGGGTAATTTTTCTTTATTGTAATAGAATTTATTTCCCTATAATCAATGAATATCCTCATAGATCCATATTTCTTCTTAAAAAAAGAATATGGGATCCCCAAGGTGAAACACTAGAGTGTATAAATCTATTATTACACAACACCACTAGTTTTTTCTTCAATTACACAAATTCCACAGTGGCCATTCTATAGGGAGTATTTGATATAGGTATTGAATAAGGTATTAAATCAATGGAAAACTCAAATTCACACTCTTGTGAATGTACAAGTAATTCCTCAAGAAATACATCAACGTATTCATATACAGTAGGTACATTCTAAATTTGAAGATTAAATTTTCCATCAATACCATTTGTTTTCTATTCTTCCCTAAGGATCTCATTCAGGAGATCTATTGGGGGTGGATCAAGATATGACTCATATGATAAAGTCTCCCCTCTAAAGATAAAGACTTCTACATCAACATCATGAATCACAATTTCCTTTTCTCTGAAATATATTTTTTGCATAATATTTTAAAATCCAGCCCATACCAAGGAATATATAAAAACAAACCATAAGTATAATAATGATTTCACCAAATAGGGCATTTTTATGTGTCATAATGGGAGATGAATGATACATCCTTGTTTTGGTGATAATTCCACTATGATTATTTAATAATAACTCCGTTTTAAGGTGATATGGAAATATATAATTTTATTGGAAATTTTGAATATATAAAAGAGTGATAAGATACAGAATCAAATAAATCATTAACTAAATTTGAGGATATTATTAAAGTAATTTCCACCACATCTTTAAGAACTTCAACCTCAGTTGTTGTGATCATATAAGCTTGGCCTTGATTCCTTGGTATTTTTAGGGAAAATTCCCTTGACACCTAGGATAATCACTTTCATAGTTCCCCATCTCATTACAATTAAAAAAATAAACATTGATAGATTCTTTATTTTCCTTTCAATTATGAACTCGGTGGCCTTTATATTCGAAATTGAAGGAAACTATAATTTCAAGCAAGCATGTTCCACAATGTTTCTTTCCACAATTATTATAAGTTTAAAATTACACCATTAACTTATTCCTTTTTTCCAAATTTCCTTTTCTAGAGTGCTTAGATGCCCTATTCTTATCTTTATTTCCTTTAAAGTCATATGAATCAGAGAATTATTTCTATGTCTTGATAGTACATGATACTATGTTCTTGTATAATGATAAGGGTTGGTATATAAGATCCCTTCAAAGTATTTTACTTATACCATCAAATAAATGGTCAATATTACTCTTTAGATTATGTACATAGTCCATAACATGCATTAATAATCTTGTAAAGTTAAATTTATACTTATAAACATTTTCATCTTCCTTTTGTTTTATATTTATGAATTGTCTCTCTATATCCACTCGTTGTTCATGAGGAAAATATTTTCCTAGAAAATTTCCTTAAAATCCTTCTATTCCATGATTACTATTTCCTCATCATCCTTAGTGCATTGAACCAATGAGCACCATTGATCTGTATCCCCTGAGAGATAATAAACTTCCATGACAACCTTATCCATTCAATTACTTCTCAAAGTGAGAAATATCTTCTAAAGGGACTTATCCAATGCTCAGGTAAAAATTCATTTGTATTACCATTAAATTATAATTTTTTTGACATATGAAGTGGTATAACATAATTAAAAAATGTTTTGGATTAGTAGGATGATTCATATGGGTAGGGTTATTGGTCATTACTTGAGTCATCTATCCAAATATAGTTATATATTTTTTATCTACATCTGTAGATCAAAATATAACTTCATTATCTTTCCCAAGATAATAAATCCTACATGGATTACATGAATTGGTGTGGTTTCCATTCCTTCCAATAGGTTTCATTTATAAAAAATGTAATGCACTATATTAGATTATAACATTATGAATCATAATATATAATTTTAAAACCCATGAATCAATTAACCTAAATTAAAAAAATTATGCATAACTAATCTTAAAATCATATACTTGGTTTATTTGAGAATAATATAAAATCATAAAAATATTTTCTATTCCTTCATAATGATTTATAAATAAAATGTGAATTAACCCAATCATATCCCCTAAGAGTGTCAAATAAGGTGCGCAATAAGGGCACACTCACCTTGCACCAGGATGATGGCTGAGATATACTAAAAAAACCTTTTTGAGGATATTACCCCTATATGAATATATTATAAAACCAATTCCTTTTTTATTATCCATACAAGGATGTATTTCTAGGAAAACTATATAATATCTGTCTTACCAAAACTTTGGAAAGTTATCCTATAATTAGATTTATCCTCAAAGTCATTCATCGTGTTATATTACCTAAATCTAGTTATCAAGGTTTATACTAAATTTCTATAATACCAACTATAAATACACTAACCCCAGTATCCTAGATCTGGTGGTTACTTTCTTACATTGACATAATATATAAATGATCGCATCCCAAAGGACTGAATAGTTTAGTAATCGTGGTAAACAAGATACATACTTGAATCCCAAATTACATTTGAAAACATGAAATAAAACATAGTATTTTTATTGAGAACATAATTATTCCCTTTATCATATCCATACATACCAATCATAATACACTTCCTAACATCCTAGAAAAAGGAAACATAAGAAATGAGTGATCTCAGATTCTCAGTAAGGGTATGCATATAATAAAATCTAACACAAAGTAAGTAAAACATGAAGAATATAACTGAGATATAAAATAATAAAATATTACATATAACTAATACCATAAAATAGGTATCTAAATCCATGGATAATATAACAACATAAATAATCACATAGATAATAATAACTAATTTCATAATGATTGAATGCATAATTCTAGACATCATAAACTTACCATTAGGACCTCATTTCAAGAGATCATACATAAACGGGAAATTCCTCAGCCAAATACCTAAACTATTTTATCTCATGAGACTTACCAATCCATTGAGGTGCTATAGAGGTAAAATCCCATCACTTACTAAGTATAATACATTCATCACCTGAAAGGTGTGAACTATAATCAATTTAAACATTCATATTGAAAAAGTAAAATATAAAATGTTAATAATTTCTTCAATCAATAATAATAATAATAATAAATCTAGATTAATATATAGAATGGTATAAAAATATTACATCTCTAGTAAATTATAACATTCACCAAATAATTTTGATATATATGAATATACTTTAAATAAATCATTGAAAAATTTCTTGATTAAAATACCCTTTTCACTTTGAAATCACTCATTTAAACACTAAAAGACTTTCTATCTATTAAATAAATAATTTTATTTGAAAACAAACTTTTGAAGTTTTAAATTAATTTTCAAATAAATGAGTGTTCATAATAGCAGGTAATTTCATACATGTTGTATAAGTAAAAGAAACATTCCTTTCACATTGTTGTAAATAGGTTTAAAAGAATCTCATTCAGAAAATGAAAATAAGATTAATTTTAATTTTTTTTGTAAAAAATAAAACATGGATAAAAATATATTTAATAAATAATCTTATAATTTTAAAAAATATCCTTTTATATGTTTTATTTAAAATATGGACAAAAAATAGAAATATTCCCAACTGTGTAGAAAAACAATGTCAGTTTTCCTTAAAAACATTATTTTGGTATCTTGAGTACATAGAGAGTGAAAATTGGATGTAAAAATTTCAGTTTGGGAGAATAAAATAGATTGGATTTAATATATAAATATAAAATTATTACCCCTAATGGAGACATAAACATAAAAATCATGAATTGTGAATAGATTGGGAAATAAACCCTTACCACTTTGGTAATTTTTGAATCATAAGCCCCTTGAAGGAAAGAACCATATATGGATATGTAAATAACATAATTTTCATAATAATAATCATAAAATGAATTCATGTTAAGTTTATTCACCACATAAATGAAACAAGTGGTGAATATGGAATGTGTTGCACAGAAATAAAAGTGAGTTGAAAATCCCTTACCTCAGGTCCAACTTCCTTCGCATGTATTTGAACCTCATGTAAAAATAATATATAATAATTATAAATATATTCAAAAAATATAACCACACACACACAAAAATATATATACACACATATATACTACTATAAATTATTTACTTAAAATCTTTTATAACCTATTTGTTAACAATTCTATGTTAAAAGCAATGCTTCAGGTAATAACTGATTTGCTTTTCATGTATGTTTTGGTTTAGTAGTTTTAGTTCTTATACTTTGATATTAGTTACATAATATAAAAATTTTTAATCATGATATAAATATAATATATATTAATTATAAATTTATTTATATTAATCTATAAAATATAGATAGAAAAATTAATTACACCATTCATTAAGTCGGTAGGTCGTACGTAAGCATGAACCCTATTTCCTTTTTTTGATGGATGAAATGAATGAAAGGTAAATAATAATTAAAATTTATAGAATCATTTTTTATAATATATAGTATATATATATATATATTAAATCTATCCTTATTACCATCCGTGATAAAATAATATGAAAAACGTATCACATCACTTTGTGGAGGCAGTAGTCCACACGTACACACAAGTGACATTATCGTTTTACAATAGATTTGAAAGTAAGAAGGTAGATGTGATATTATAATTACAAAATTATAATTAGTTTATAAATATATCATATATATAAATTAAATCCATAATTATATCCAGCAATGAGAGGTGGTGTTGGAAAACGAATTACATTGGTTCATGAGTTGGTAGTCCACCGTACACATAATTGACAGTTTCATTCCCAATTTGAAGGAAGAGGAGATTAATATAGGGTATTAATATAGAATAAAAATATATAAGTATATGTTATATACTTATGTTATTATATCATCATGGTTGAATAATATTTTTATGAGGTATAATAATAAATAAAACAAAAACACATAGTTAAGAACTATAACTCTTTTTCGGACAACCACTTTAGGATTATACCTAAATCCTTCCTAAGATAGATTTATAATCAAATAATAGACTATAGGTCATGGGGATGGATGTGAGGATTTTTTTGGGAATTTATTGGTCAAATAAAAATGCTATTTAAGTGTGGAGAGGAGAGGAGATGATATGTCATTTTATATAAGGGGGAGGGGACCCTCTTTTGAATTTTTTAAAAGAGTAAAAAATGATAAATTCATTATCAAGAAAACTATTTAAAATGAAAATATATTAGAATATGGGATAAGATAAGGTATAAATATTTTCATCCAATCTGATTAAGATAGGTTTAACTATCAAAATTACCATTATATTTTTGTTTAACCCCCGATAAACCTGTTTAACCTTAACCGTGGTAATTAATCTTTACTATTTTTACTTTTCATTATGACAAAAAATTAAGTCAAAATTATTAAATAATAATAATAATTATTATAATTAAAAATATAGAATCCATTTTAATAAATTCAATTTACAGAAGTGTCAGAATTTAATTTAAAATAAAACCTTCAATCTTGATGAAAAAAGATTTTCCAAAGAAAAAGTTTTCTTAAGTATAAAAAGTTTTTATATAAAAAATAAAAAAATTAATTACAATGACCTAAATTGAATTAATAATAATATAATTGAACAAATTTTACTTTTAAAATCCTTTAAAAATAAATTTCAAAACCTTTTAAATTCTTTAAACGAATAGAAAATTTTTAATAAAAATCGATATTTTTCACTATTCATTGAAAAATTAAAATTTAAAAAAATTATAAAAATTTAACTCTAAGATAAATTTGGAATTTTGATTAAAAATGATTTTTTTACAAATAAATTTTTAAGTGGTAAAAATAATTATTTTTAAAATAAGAGTGAAAAACACAATAAAACCACTTTTAGAAAATATATAGTTTTAAGCATAAAACTAGATTTATTCTAATTTCATGCTTATAAAAAATATTAGATTAATTATAAAATAATTTATTGAATATATAATATATAAATTTCATTAAAATAATTCATCAATAATGATTAATTTAATTTATTAAGATAAAAACACATTGTGAACATAAAAATAGTTTTTTTTTCTGAAAAAAATTTATCTTACTTTCAAATGATTTTTTTATAATAAATTAATAAATAATTTATTTATTTATACATGTTTAAACAAAATAATATTAATAATTTAGTTTTTAGGATTCATACCCACCAATTTAATGGCTAGGTTATAACTGTATACTATATTACAGTTCATTTAGACTTAGGGTTGCGTGTATCGCAAGCTATCAAAGAGGATAAATTTATTTTAAATAATATTTTATAATATATAAGGGTGTTATAATATTACTATACTTCACTGAAAATAATCTTGATATTTTCCATGCTACATTTTTAATAAGATGATTGTATTGTTTTCTTAAGAAGGAATACCTCATAACAGTGGAAATAATAACAAGGTATATTTGAGGAACATTACATTATAGATTTTTGTTTAACTCTAAAAATAGCATTAATTTATTAGCACACTTATATTTCGATTGGGTTAATGATATTGTAGATAAAAAATATACAAGTGGTGGTGATTTATAAACTGGGAATAAATGTATTGGTTGGATTAGAGATAAATAATATTGTGTTTCCTTAAGAACAGTGGAGGTGGGATATAATTCTATAACCAAATCTTGTACACAACTTATTGGGATAAAGAAATAGTTCGAAAAAATTAGTGAATAGGTAAAGAAACCAATGACGATTCAATGTGATAATAAAATTGTTATTAACTTGTATAAAAATATGGTTCAATACTCTCACACAAAGAACATTCAAATCTTGTATAATTTTATAAAGTAGAAAGTGGAGAAAAATAAAGTGAGGATGAAATGAATTATAACTCAATATCAAGTTAGTGATATCTTCCCAAATCCATTGGTGGCTCATGTATATGAAAGGAATAGGTTAAACCTTAGAGTTCAACCAAGTTCCTAAAACTATGAAGGTTCAAAGTTACCCCCTCCACATTATATCTAACTCTTTATCTAATATTTCTATATTATTTAATGGTAATATTTTTTATTTGGTATCAAAGATTAGAGAGATACTTGTTAGGGGGGTTTGAAAATAGAAAGGATATCTAAAATTTTCATTTAACACACAATAGTACTTTATATATTCTTTGTTTTCTACACCAAGAATTGTCTCACATAGGATTATAGAAAATTTTGAAGTCTGTTTGATTGGTTTCCGAATTAGTAGAAAAATTGAAAAAACCTTTTCATTTCATTATCAAATGGGTATTAAAACAATGTTCACATGGTTTAAAGATGCCTTATGATATGAATTTCCAAAAAAATAAAAAGGGATAGAATGTTTGAACACAAAGGTATATATTTTTTGTTTAGATTTTTTGTAAATATTTTTATGTTTCTAAGTCTTGTAAAGGACTTTAGAGAATCTATAATAGTGGTTTTATGAATCTAGTATTCTAGAGAGAAGGTGTGTTTCAATGGTACAAGGATATATATCACATCAAAAAACTATGTACTACACTATTGTAAGATCCATATTAATTGAATATTCTTTATCTAAAGGGTTATAACTTCACCATAAAGGATAATTAAATTTCATAGGTTCTATTCAAGATAATTTTAGTATTGCTGGAGATTTTGTGATTCCCACAACATAGTTTTTTACTAATACATAGAATAAATGAATTATTTCTATAAACCACACAAAATTTGATTATGTTGTAGAGGGTATGAATTTAACATAATGAAAAAATATTCTGAATTTTATTGATTTTTAATTTCTATAGGTGGACACACCACATAATCTTATTACTCTATGTAAGGTTAGGATTTAACATATTGAATGAAATTCTAGAAATTATTTATTTTATAACTCCATGACATAGAATTTAATTACTTCATTGTGTGTTTGGTGAGTCAATGAAGTTTTCACCATGATGTATTGTGCCACACCATATACCACATTACATTTAAAAAAAAGTTAAAAAAAACTTATTTATCACACCATAAATGGCATGTTATTCCATAAAAGTTGTTTTATAGAGAATTCAAATTGTTTTTTTAATGTGGTCATTTATTAAATGTTTTACAGTTACTTAAACTTCATAAACTTCCAAATTATAATTATATAGAAGATATCAATTTAATAGGTGATCAAAAGTCTAAGATTTAAGTAGAAGAAGTTTGGTAGTTAATGTAGTTTAAATTTAAAAATTTAAATTCAAACTATTATAGATAAGATAAATTGTACTGTGAAAGAAAGATTAAATAAGAGAAATAAAATATAGAGTATTTTTAAAGAACATGAATTAGAGGATTGTGATATTAATGTAACTGTATTGAATTCAATATTTAAAAGAATAATTTTTTTTCTTATCCTTGTAGATCTGGAATTGAAGAATTAGAGAATCATGGAAGAACACCATTTTTGATTGGTATTTCATTTATTTATCTAAAATATTTTTAAGATAATCCCGCATTTCAAATATATTATATTCCTCTACAAAAAAAGCGTGTGGAAGAGAGGAAGAGGTCATAGACCTTGAATGATCCATGATCTCCTCTTAAATTTGTAATCATATATAATTGAGGTAGTAATTAATCAACATATCAAGAAATTATTTATATTCTCTCCTTAGAGTTTATGTTTATATGCGAACAAAGAAAAATCAATGAGCTCTTGACCATTACAAATCTATATTTGATTTAGAGTAAAAATACAATTCAAGTTTCCATTTTTTATACAATGAAATGATCCAATTTTATCTAAAGGAAGAAGTTTTCTCACCCTAATTCACCACCCTCTAAGGGTATATAGTGGGACTAGGGTATTGGATCAAAAGAGTTTACAATGGATACAGGAGGGGGGGGGGGGGGGGTTAATTGTAGTTTAAAAAATAAAACTAACTAAAATATAAACCACTTTATTATGTTTATCAGACTGAACATGTTTCCAATTATTAGAGTAACTTGTAACGGACTTTGAATGTGTTTAGTAAATTAACATATAAAAAATTTACTAATATAAACTTTCTAAACAAATTGCATAGCAAAAAAATATAACTTGTAGAAACAAGTAAATGTAAATCTTAGAGTAAAAGTAAGAATTAATTACTAAATATTTATAAAATGTTTTCTACTATTTAACCTTAAGAGTTAAGGAAGTCAATAAACCCTAAATTTAGGTATCCATAGTTTAAACTAAACTATAAAGTCTCTCTTTATTCTATAGAAATCCCTAAATCACAAAGATTAGAATCATCTCTGTCTTCCTATCCCTAGATCCATCAATAAGCCTAGTTATAACCAGCCATCTTCCTATCCTAATAATCCCTTGACAGTAACCTCAATCAAGCACATAATATAATTTTAAAATATGTTCTAAGTATTTTAAAATACTCACATGGAATCCTTAGAATATAAAAAAATCTAAAATATTATAAATAAAATTGTAATGAGGAGTTACAAAAAATAAATCTTCAGATCAATTGAGTTATCAAAATCATCAACACCTAGCTCCTTGAATTCACCTCTATTTATAGAAACTCCTTCAACAGTCATATTTTCATGATTCTCAGAGTTGGTTCAGATGACCTAAATGATATTCACTTGATAGATCAATAATTAATTCTCTATAAAATTTCATTTTTTAGGACCATTAAAATGTTGTGAAAAAATTCCACCTGATAGAAATTATTCTAATAATTAGATTATAAACTCTGTTATTCTAATGGAACAAATTGTTAGTCTAATGGATAAAACATTGTCACACTGATAGAATAAATATCATAACACCGATAGATTTAATATCATTATACTTATCGATTAGATATCGTCACACTGATATATTACATATCATCACATCGATAGTATGGATATCATCACAATGATATATTGCATATTGTCACACTGATAGAATGTACTTTTTTCAATTTTATGGAACTAACTTTTATAAGTCTGATGAATCAAAATCTAGTTAGTCCGATTGACCTGACTTTTTCAGTCTGATGGATTAAACTCTAGTCAGTCCAATAGATTAAACTTTAGTCAGTATAGTATGTTTATATTCATCAGTAATAAATATTTTTTTATCTAGTAGAATAATATGTTTTCTATAAGAAATATTCTAAATAATTGGGAAATATAAAGTTAGTAAAACATCTTTGTAAGAGTGTGTTGATATTTTCAAAACTTAGGATATAAATTATATAAAGTAAACTTTTGACTCAAAAATATCCCCCATTTTAAAAAGCACAAAAACACAACACTTAAAGATAAAAACTAATAACTTTGAAAAACTTACACTCTATTATTCATTTAGGAACACATCTCCCATTATATTTATTATCTCCCCCTTTATTTATGATTTAATTTTTGTTCAAAAAACCTTGTACAAAGGAAAAAGATAAGAAAGATTATAAATAAAATATTATTTAATAACTCATATTCTCCCTGAAATAACATCTTCGAATACTTCTCCCCCAAATAATAATTTCTCTATAAATTAATAATTTATCCCCATTTAGGATTTTCAAAAAGGAATATTTAAGGTAGAAAGTATATGAAATTTTAGGATAACAATTCTATGAAATAATTTAGTTTGAATAAAAATTCATCCATGTAAATAAAGAATAAAATTCATCCAAATAAAATTATAAAAGAATTAAAACATAATATGTATAGGAAATTCATTAAATATTTTAAACATTCAAAAGTTATGTCTATGCATCAATATTTCAAAGAAAAATAATTCATCATTTCTTATGCAACTTCATCACAATGACTTTCATTTTCTTAAAATACTCAAGGTTATTTTATAACTCAGTAAGTATTATCTCCAAATTTTATATCATCTCCTCTAAAACACTGAATTTTCTATTTTCTACTTTAAAAATAATCATATCATCCTCAAGGAAACTAACCTTACTAATTTCTTTTTTCAAATTGTGAATTTATTCTTCAAAATATTTGATCTTTGAATCCTCTTTTTTAACTTCTATATTTATTCTTCAAGAGTCAAGTTATTTGTATTTAGATTTTAGATTTCTAGATTCTGTAACTATGAATTTTTTTGAACTATTCTAAAAACCTTAATATATTTGAATTATTAGAAGATAATTTCTTGAAGGAATCAATTATATCAAAGGAAACTTTATTAACTTCATCAAACTGATCATCATGATATTTAAATCATCTTATAATTATTTTAAACATCTCATAATTTTCTAAAACTTTATTTTATCTGCCTTTGAACTATTTTCGAAACATTTTAGACTGAATTCTTTTTTTTACAATGGTTTCTATCAAAAGTTTCAAAGAATCATATTTATCATTAAATCTATTCTGAATTTTCATATAGAGAGATTTATTTTTTGGAAGAAATGGAATTGAAGCAGTAATATATTTCAAATATTGATAGATATAATCAAATTTTCTTTTATGCCTCAGTGGTTGAAATTTCACATGAGTATAAAGAGACATCAACCACATGTCTTTTTAATGGAACAACATATAATTTTTCTTTTTATTTATCTATCCTATCATCCAATATGTTTACAAATTCAACTTCCATATCATTTTTGACCTTGTATGATATTTTTGTATGTGATTGTTATTATTCTTATTTTTCTTGTTTTGAAGATGATTCATTCTTAAAAACCTCTAGATCTTTATCTTTATGAGATTGAGTGGATAATGTGGATGATCATGATTATGAATTCAAATAAATTTCTTCTTATTTATATTATTCTTGTTCTTATTCTTCTTATAATTATTTTTTAACTACTTATAATTTCTTAAAACAACTTTTCCAAATTTATAAATAGATTTATGAACTTATTTATGAACCTGTGGTTCTATTTCCACATATTTTATCTCACCCTTTTCAATAGTTGAGTAAATAATATAGGATCTAACTTTGACAGATTCTGGTCAAATGGACTGATCAACTACATAAGTTACATCTATTTCAACTTCTATCAGGATCAGTTGATTATGAATATTTTGATCAGATATAGAATGTATAGTAGATTCAATAATCGTTTGAATGTTTGAAAAAAGATAAATTGATAAATTAAGATTGGTAGAATCCTTCTCTACTCCTTTTATAAAGTTTTCCATCACCATTTCTTGAGAAAACCTTTTCATATTCACTTTCTTTATCTCATATTCATTCATTTCTTCACTAGTTTTAATTTCAAATCTAAATCTTCGACTTTTTCAAGTCTAAAAACCAAATATCTATGATTTTTTGAGCCTTATTCTCCACTAATTTCTTAAATTCCTTATCAGACATGGTTTTGGATTTTTGTTGATTTGGGTGGAGTGGAATCGACCTTTATTTTTTAGGTTCTTTTTGTTTTGACTGCTTATCTTTGGTATCAGAAACAACCTTTTTTGATTTTTCAACAAACTTTTTTTTCTTTGGTATAAAAACTAATCTCATTATAGAGATAGCATCTTCACCAATCTAAGAAAATTTTTCCCTTCTAGCCACTACTTGATTTTTTATCTTCACAGATTTCATGAAATTTACTGACATTTTATTAATGAAACTAGAAAGAAATAGTATTTTTAACTTCATCAAAATTTTCTTCATAACTTCAACTAACAAGAATTTTTTTTTTACAAAACTGAACTTTCTTATATCCATTAATAAATCTAGTACCAAGATATCAAGGTCCTTAAAAGTATCTATATCCTATTTTCTTGGGATAAGATAACCTTTCATCCAAAGAGTAACTACTCTTGCATATCATTATAAATGAGGCACCATTATTATATTTTCAAAAGATGAGAAAAATGAAGTTTCAACTTTGGATTTTTGAAAAATTCACAACTTCTATAGAAGCTTACGAGAAGGAAGATATGCTTCTCCTTCCAATGGAAATTCAACTAAATCAAACACTTCTTGAATAGTTAATTTACAACTTTCATAAAAAATATTAAATATAATCATTTCCATATTATCCTCAAAGATAAATTCAATATAAGAATAAAATTATTTTACCATATCTGAATAATAAAGATCAAAATCATATTTATCAACATAAAATTTCTCCAAACCTTGGAACTTTATGATTTATTTCAGTAAAGAATCATACTTATCAAACCTAGATTTTTCTTCAAACATTTTCTTTAAAAATTATAAATTTGAGAAATCTATAGCTAAAACCATTTTACTAAATTGGAATGGACTGATAATAATTTTATTGGATGAAGATAATTAAATTAGATGAACAAAAAAACTTTTAGATTCACAAGAAATAAGACTGATAGTCGAGAAGAAATCTATGAAGAGTGATGTGAGATGTGGTGAACCATAACTATATATAGGTTTGGGAGGAGACCCTTAACATTCTAGGAATATGATGTCTCATAGTAATTCTCTAAGTACAATTCAATGGTTGATAATTTTCCAAAAATATTTAAAATATAATATAATCTCTTAATGTGTTTTTAAGAAAATTTTATCAGACAAAGGAATAATATTAATTTCTTTAAAGACAATATAAAAACATAAAATTTTAAGAAAAAAAAGAATAGATAAAAAATAAGATAGTAAAAAAAAAATTAATACTGGAGATTACATTTTCAAATTATAAGATGTAACTTTCTAATAGAAATTTAGTTCGGTAAACTGTTATTCTTGGTTTTTTAGAAAACTAAAAGATTATAAAACACAACTTCTTAAAAATACTAATTTTTTTTATAAAAAAATGTAGTTTTTATGAAAACTTAAAGTTTTAGTAAATATGATGTTTTTAGAAAAAAACTAAAAATTTAGTAAAACCAAAGTTTTAAAGAAAACTAAAGTTTTAGTAAATCTGATTTTTTTTGAAAAACTAAAAGTTATAGAAAGAGTTTTTAAGGAAAACAAAAATATATATACCACCCTTTGAAAATGAGTTCATTAGTGCAAGGAGATTGGTAAAAAATAAGTATATATGAATGATCACTTAGTATTGATCATATCTAACTTCTGTTTAATATATTCAAATCTATCGAAATTAAGAGGTATAGTCTAAATATCAGTAAGTTGTTCTTGCATTTCAATTAATTTTAAAATAATATCTCCTATTTTTGTGTGTGATCCTAATGTAAATGGTATCTTATATCTATATGTTTTTATCATGAGTGATGTGATGAGTTTTTTCTTAAAGTAATAGAACTTGTGTTATCACAAAAAATTTCAATTTTACTAAAACTCATGGCATAGATAGTGAGTCTGTGTTTCATTCACAACACATGATCTCAAAAACTTCCAGCTACAAAATATTCATCTTTAATAGTGAAAAGATCTACTGAGTGTTGTTATTTCCAAAATCAATACACTAAATCTTATCTTAAGAAATGAAAATTTCTATAGGTAATTTTCCTATCCATTTTACATCCACCAAATTCAATATCTGAAAAAAGTTTCAGTACAAAACCATTTATAGAAGAGTAAAATAATCATAAATCCAAAATTACCTTAAGATAACAATTTTTTTTATAGATTTAATATGGGACTCTTTAGGATTATATTGATATCTTGCATACAAGCATATAGAAAACATAAAATCTGAACAACTAGATATTAAGTAAATTAAACTTCCAATCATTCCTCTAAAGTTCTTTTGATCAACTGGTTTCCTATATTCATCAATTTATAATGTATTTGAGGTTCCTATAGTACTAATAATAATTTTATCATTTTAATTTCCAAACTTATTAAAATATTTTATATACTTATGTTGAGATATAAAAGTTCCTTCCACTATTGGAAACTATCTCTATCCCCACGCATCTATACCCAAATTTTAGAGAAACTTTGGGTATAGATTCTCTTCCCAAAGCTTTACCCATGGTTTTTGAATAACTATGGGTATATATCCATCAAATATTGGGCTAACTTAAGGATCCCCCTCCCCTCATAATTTCTCAGCCCTAATCCTTCCCCTCCTATGAGCTCAGTGTCCCCTCTCATCTTTTTAGGTGACATTTCCCCCCATCCGCATGAGATATTCCACCATTTCTAGATTTTTTTTATAATTTATAATATTTCATTCGCTATAGTTATTTATTATCCCCTAACACAATAAAAAACTATTTGAATTCTCTAGAGTTCTCCCCAAATTCAATAATTGTTTTGTTAATGATCTTATTCAACATCAAATTAGTGAGTTTTGAATCTGTTTTATCTTCTGTTGGCTGTTAATTTCGTTTTTATCTATATATTTGATTCCATTGGAGTGTGTTGGAGTCACTTATATCATCATGATTTTAAATTTATAGTCTAATAGAGATCAAATATATTCTATGAAATTCCTAAAATTATTGTTTTAATTATAATTTACTAATTTCGAAAACTATCCTAGGGATTCTTATGAATTTAATTAAATTTGAGATTATTTTGGTGGAATATTTTAAGGATTTATATATTTTTAGTGTTGGGAATCATATTTAAGTTAACTAAATTGGTTAATGATGGTTTATATTATCCTAGAGTTATTAGATGTAATTATTGAAATTTAATGTGTTATATCATGAACAATGGTTAAACTATTTTTTTTGATTGTTTTAACCCAAAAATAAATAATTGTATGCTGATGTACATAATTATAATATTATAAGTAAATCTAGAATATTACTTTATCTATAAAGGTTGGTTCTTTAGGAATTAAATATTTTATTTAGAGTACCTGTCAAACATGTTTCTTAGAAATCATAATTATGATTTAGACATGAATGAATGGTAAAATATTATTTCAAATAATTAAATATTTAGATTTCAAATTTTTAAGAGTTTTAAAACTTTATTATATAAAAATATTTATATAACCCTTTAGTAAATTTCATGAAATAATTATATAAGTTAGATTGGAATGATTTTTGGGTCATATTAATTATATGAAACATGGTTTCCATTGATAAATATTTACATAATCATTTAGTTCTTCAAGAAAAATTTAATTGTATAAACCTTAGTTCCACCTATTTTGATTAAATGTTGAGTATAACTTAGTTATTTATTATTAATTCTTATAAAGTTATTTTATCATGTATTTAATAGTTATAATTTTATTTACACTACACACTAAATGAATTAAAAACCATCTAATCACACTTTACCTCAATTAATAGGTTTCAACAGCGGTGAATTAATGGATGGGTTTCATAAATTTGGATGGAATGGATTAATTATTTAATCTTGATGGATCTTACCCAAGTTAAATACATCTTAAATTTAAATAGAATATCATGTAAAATCCATTTTTCTTATGTTTGAATAATATAAGTAATATTAACCTTAAATAAAATAATTTCATGACTAAATGTTATCTCCAATTATGTTTTCAAATGAGAAGACCTATATGGATAAGAAATACACGTTTTTCTTCTAGTATTCCTTAGTTGTTAAATATTTCAATACACACAGCTTGTTAGTATTTCTATGAGTATGAATTGGTTTTTGATTATAATATTCCTTATTCTTTGTTAATATGGATAATAGAGTATTCTATAATAGTCACTTAATTCATGCATTGTATTCAATTTGGTTTCTAATTAGTGTTCTTTAAATTCCTATACACTATACTTTTAATTTGTATTTGAATTTGTATATCATTGTAATTATAGTTTACATTGTGTTTTGGAACAAATTTTTTTACCTATAATAGAATAAATAGAAGCTGGATGTATCATATCAATTATATTTCAACTGAGTTTCAAAAGAATTTGGATTTTTATAGATTTTGTATTTAACAATGCTTCAGATGTAGGTCATATATAGTGTCCATGATATAATTATATTGGAAGACCATGGTTAAGATGGGAAGAAGTTAGATACCATATAATAAAAGTTGTATTTCAAAAAAAACTATTATTTTTGTTATTATAATAGAGAGGTAAGAAAATATTATAGTATTCATGAATAGAAAGAAAGAAGTGGTATGGAGAATTTGATATTTGATCGGTTTAAATTTGTGTATAATCAGGATATAGATAGTATACCAGTGTAATAAGGTAATGAAATTAATACATAGGTGGAAAATACTGAAGATGAAGATATTGAGAGTTTGAAAAATTTAATGGATTATGCTATAACTCTTGTATATCTGGAATGTACTAAAATAAAAAAGTTAGAATTTTAATGCAGTTATATCATGGAAAATATATTTAAGGAATTTATAATACTGACATTGATTATATTCTTACCTTTTTGAAGTAATTTATTCTTTATGGTTCAGATATTCCCTTAAATCATTATAAGTCATGGAAGTTAATTAAGCAGATCGAATTTTATACTAATAAAATTCATGCTTGTATGAAATATTGTAGTTTACTTTGGGAGGAAATAACTAACCTTAATGACTGTAAAGAATGTGGTACATCTCAATGGAAGGAAAATGCAGATAGAACCCAATCTTGTGCGCCATAGAAAGTCAGGTGACATTTTCCATTGATTCTTAGGCTTCAAAATATATTTATGTCTGCAGAAATCTCAACCAATATTTGATGACATAATGTTGATAGAATTAAAGGTAAAAATGATCTGTTAATCTTGAATATGGATTATCATAGAGGTAATTTGATGCAAAACATCCTGATTTTTTAGTCGAGGTTCATAATATACGGTTGGTTCTATCACATGATGGTTTTAATCCGTTTGGTCAGATACTTAATGTTCACAGTATGTGGCCATTTTTTATTCATTTTTATAATCTTCCCCTATAGATGTTTATAAAAAACATTTAAATTTCTTAAATATACTAATATATGGACCTTTTTATCCTAGAAATGATATAGACATATACTTACAACATTTAATAAGAGAGTTGAAGCAACTTTGGGATATGGGTGTGGGAACATTTGATGCTTCTTTAAAAAATATATTTTAGATGCATGCTTCACTTCTATGGACTATAAATTATTTCCCTATTTATGAAATGATTTCTGTTTAGAACATGAAGGGAAAAATATCATGTACTATTTTTATGAAGAATACATGATCTATAAGGATAAAATATCATCATAGTTTCAGTTTCATGGGGTATTGACGATTCTTTCCAATGGATCATCAATACAAGAAGAATCACCAGATGTTTATTAATACTATTGACACTGAAAAACTACCTCAACATATGTTAGGAACTGATGTTATTAATGAATTAAAAGATTTAAGTTTTTCATTAGGTAAAGCTTAGTTGAAATCTAAAAATAGGAAAAATATTGACACTAAAGAAACTTATAATTGAAAAAAGAGAAGTATATTTTTTGAGTTTTCAAATTGATTTAAAATTTTTTTACATAATTTTCTAGACATAATCCAAATTGAGAAAAATATATGTGAAATATTTCTCCCAAGTATTCTAAATATCAAGGAGAAAACCAAATATGGATTTTGATCTCACAGGGACTTGTTGGATTATGGTATTCAACCAGAACTACATCATGTGTGTATCAGTGAAAACAAATGGAAAGTTCCTTGTGATTCTTATGTGATGAAACCTTTAAAGAAAAATAAATTTCTATAAGTATTGTATAATATAAAGGTTCTTAATTTATATTTCAGCAACATATCTAAATGAGTCAATAGAAGGGATTTCAAACTAAAATCCCTAAAAACTCATGATTATCACATACTTCTTCATGAATTGATTACAATAGCGATCTGAAATTTGAAATCCAATAATGTAAGGGTGATTGTAATTAACTTGTGAAATTTTTTAGAGACCTTTATACTAAAATATTATCAAAGTATTTATTGAAAAAAATACTTCAAGAGGCTCCATTAATTTTGCGTGAGTTGGAATTTTTTTCCTCCATCATTTTCCATTTGCATGCTGTATTTAATAGTTAATCTTCCAACTAAAACACTTCTTGGGAGACTTGTTTCTTTTTAGTGTATATATCCTACTAAAATAAATATGTGCACAATGAAATATTATTTCCAAAAAAAAGAATCATCCTAAAGGTTCCATTGTGAGAGGTGATCTGGCTTAAGAATATATGGATTTTTTAAATGTATTAGTATGATGTGAGCATAAGACATAACCGACAAATGAGAAATGAATATGAACAATATGAGGAAATTGAGCCCTCATTTCCATCTCTTCCCCAAATATAAGGAATTCATGGGTCGTATACACTGGTTAGATTGCACCTTGAAGAGTGGTATATGGCACATTACACAGTCTTGTTTTACTGTGGTTTGTTCGATGACTATATCAAGTAATAAATTTTAATATTTATATGTTATTTCATACTATGTCATTTCACATATAACTTAATCTTTTATTATCATTTTATGAAGGTAACATAAACAAATTATAAGTAGACTTAACTAATCCTTTCCTTTGATAACGAGAGAGGATTTGAATAGCCAAGAGCTTCTTTCTTGGTTGAAATAAAAGTTATGACCATTACTTTAATTAACTTAAAATATAAATATTAATTTAATTATATTATTCATATATATTTCAGGTATTGAGTTTACCTGTTGACTTCGTTTCTCAAGAATTAAGATCATTTGATTTTGGTCCCAATTATTTGGTTCATGAATGAAAATATTTAACAATCAATGGGTATAAATTTTTTATAACTAATTGAGTGGTGAAAATGAGAACACAACATGATGGTGTTATGTTAACTCCTACACAGATTGTTATATTAGTGCATCAAATAGTTGACCTCGATATAAAAATGTGTCTTATTATGGAATTTCTGAAAAATACTGTTATTGGATTACTACTCTCAAGGTCGAGTCACTATGATGAAATGTAAGTGGTTTGATTCAATGATGTGACATGGTATTTTTATTAATGATTATGGATTCATAGTTATTTGTATGAGTTGATTCATGGCAACCGATGAACCATACATTTTGGTATCAATGGAAAAATAGGTGTTTTATATGAAAGATCATCCAATACTTGATTATAGTGTCATTAATGAAGAAATACAAAGACATATTTTTTATGATGCTTGGGATGAAATTGACAACATTGAAACTCCCATTGGTGTTGACTAAAATATTTCATTTGATGACTCAAATTGTCCCATTGTAGGATTTGATGTTGAACCTAAATTCTTGGTGAGTAATATATAGAAGCAACTATATATATTCATAGTTCATTCAGTTTACCTTGACATGGGTTTCTCAGGTTATTATTAATATAATTACTTTAATTTAGCTTCATTTTGGAATGATATGTTTGTTTTAGTATTGTTTGGTTTTGTTAGATTTAATTAGATTTATTTCAAATTATAAAACTAGGTATAAAACATGTTTTTAAAAAATGTATAACTTGGTTTTAAATTATTTTTACTAAAACATGTTATGAAATTGTTTATGAATTCTTTGACTTCTAAGTTGTATGCATGATTTTTAAAAACTATTTATAAATAATGTACATTTCATTCTTATGCAGATTATAAAAGATACTGCAGAAGATCGATGGAAGTGATTATTTGATGATGATCAATAGATGCGCGAGTGTGAGTTTCCTCCTCTACTTCACTTAGCGTGTATAATAATTATCATATTTTTATTATGAATTATATATAATTTCATGTTTATATTATTTATAATTTTTTAGGGACATTTAGTTTCACCAGAGTTGACTCCTCATCCAACTAGCATGGGTTTAAATGGGGATGCTCCTAGAACTAGATGAAGAACCCTCCATCACTATTCCCACTCTGACCCACCAGTGGAAAACCCATCTACCACACCTTTATATCCTCCTCTTGAGCCTCTAGGTATTTTCCCACTGATGCCTCCATCATCATCTCATTTATCCTCTTCTTTCAATACCATGTCTACGCCACCTCTAAGGATGTTTCCACCTTTACCATATCCACATCCTTTGATTTATCCCCAACCCTACTACCGATATCATTCCATGTCTACGATGCCTCCATTTCCTACTATCCATCCAGGATATAATTATTATATTCCTTCATATTCCACTCTAGATCATGGTGATCACCCAAAGAATACATTGGAATAGACACATCTTTTAGATGCTACTGATTTAGAACAACCCAAAGATTCATCAGAGCCTATTGAGAAACCTACATCTAGTTTTTTTATTATAAGCATGTCAAATTATATCACATCATTTTTGTCCTACTTTATTGAGACTTAATTATTCTTTTTTACCTTTTATATTATTTAGTGAGATCTTTTAGTAAGAGATGTGGGATCACCTATATGCGAGAAGCCTAGAATTTTAAAACACAAATAATGGTAGATTACAATGAAGAAAATCACATGATAAGTAAAAATGATAGGTAATTTAGAATTTTTATGGGAACTTTAGACAAGCACCATGATATCATTTGGTTAAAACCAATCTTATAGAGACATATCGGTAATGACATCGTGGAAAAATAATGGTAGATATATGGGTAAGAAAATTTGTTAAATTTATATCTATATTATTGTTGTATTTATATTAATTAACATGTTTGCTGTAGAGTCGATTTAAATTTCTCAATGGTAAATATGTTAATGTTTCAAGGTTGATGGATCTTGAGGAGTTCTGGTGATCATATGAGCATGAGTTATATGTTGGTGGAGGAGTAGAGTCAGTTCCGATTTAGAGGGTGTACCCATATTCCTTGATTTTCCAAAAACACAATATAAAAAAATTATTGTATATTGGAAGAGTGACGAGTTTAAGATATTCCCAATATTTAATGTTTTTCATATAAAATTTAATTCTTATTAATTATATAGATTTTTTTAGGATGCATTAAGAAAAAAGAAAAATAACAAAGATTCAATGACATATTTTCACACTTTGGGGCACACTACAATTCTTGAGAATGAGAAGTGATAGGTACTGTAATATGAATATAAATAATATCTAGATTTATATTGTTACTTAGTTAGATTTCCATGCATAAATTTATGTTTTATTGTCATTAGTCCTTTTAATATAAGGCTAAAAATACCACTTTCAAATAGCCTAATAGCCAATTGGCCTAATGGCCTAAGGGTCAGTTGGGATAACAACATAATGTCCAATTGTCTAATTTGCATAATGGCCTAAAGTCTTGATGGACTAATTACCTAATTTAAAATTGACCTATTTTTCTAATGGCCTAATGAACTAATGAAAAATTGGCCAATTGACATAATGTTCTAATGGCCTAATGGCCAATTGGTCTAATGGTCTAATAACCAATTGTCCTAATGTCCAATTGTCCTAACAGTCTAATAAAAAATTGGCCTAACAACCTAAAAACCTAATGACCAATTTTTCTAATGGCCTAATGAACTAATGGAATAATAGACTAATCGCCTAACGACCTAATAGTTTAATGGTTTAGTGTCCAAATATCCTAATGGACAATTGGACAATTGGACTAATGGCCCAACAAATTATTGGCCAATTAGCCTAATGGAAAATGGGTCTAATAGACTAATGGAAAAACGACCTAACAAACTAACGGCCTAATGACCAATGGTCCTAATGGACTAATAACCTAATAGCCAATTGGCCAATTGGACTGATGGATAATTTTAAAAATGTCCTAATGGACCATTAGCCAATTGGCCTAACGGACTAATGACCAATTTTTCAATTGGACTAATGGCCTAATGGAAAATTGGACAAATGACCTAATGACCAATTTGCCTAATGTCCTAACGTCCAATTGAATTAATGACATAATGGTCAAATGGCCAATTGGACTAATGGCCTAATGACCAAATTCCGAATTGGAAAAATGTCCTAATGGATTAATGGCCAATTGGACAATTAGAATAATGGATTAATGTCCAATTGGTCTAACGGCCAATTGGCCAATTGTCCTCATGGTCTAATGGACTAACATCCAATTGCATAACGTCCTAATGGCCTAACAAAAAATTGGTATAATGGAATAATATCTAATTTTCCTAATGGACTAATGGAAAATTGGTCAATTGAAATAATGGGAGAATATCCTAATGGCCTAACAGACTAATGGCCAATGGGCCAATTGGCCGATTGGACTAATGGCCTTATGGCCTATTGTCCAATTTGAATAATGGACTAATTACCTAATGGACTAATGGGTAATTATACTAATGGAATAATTACCTAATGGCCTAATGTCCAATTTTCCAATTGGCCTAGTGAACTAATGGAATAATGGAATAATGGCCAATTAGCCTAATGAACTAATGGCCAATAGTCCAATTGGTCTAATGGAATAATGGACAATTGGCCAAATGATCTAATGGAATATTATCCTAATATACCAATGAACAATTTTCCTATTGGAATAATGTCCTAACGACCAATTGGACTAATGTATTAATATCCAATTGTCCTATTGGCATAATGGCCTAACGACCAATTATCTAATTGTCTTAACATCCTAATGGCCAATTTTCCAGTTGGCCTAATGGAACAAATGCTGATTGGACAATTGGACTAATGGTCTAATGTCCTAATGTTCAATTGGCCAATTGGCCTAATGGAATAATGGCCAATTGGCCTAATGTCCTAATGGCCAATTTTACTAATGACCTATTGGACTAACGACCAATTGTTCTAATGGCATAATGACCAATTTGACTATTGACCTAATAGACTAATGTCCAGTTGTCATAATGACCTAATGTACAATTAAACAAGTGAACTAATGGAATTATAACCAATTAGACAATTGGAATAATGGCCTAATGACCAAATGACCTAATGACCTAATGGATAATAGGACTAATGGTCATTAGACAATTTTCTTAATGGCCCAATGACCAATTGTCTAAACTAGACTAACAACCTAATGGATAATTGGAAAATTTGACTAATGGACTAACGACCTAATGGCCAATTGGCCAATTAGCCTAATAGACTAATGTACAATTGGAAAATTTGCCTAATGACCTAACATCCAATTTTCCAATTGGCATAATGGCCTAATCACCTAATGGCCAATTAGCCAATTAGCCGAATAGCCTAATGACTAATTGGCCAATTAGCCTAATATCCTAATGCCCTAATGTCCAATTTTCCTAATGGAATAATGGCCTAATGGAATAGTGGAATAATACCCTAATGTATAATTGGCCAATTTGAATAATGGACTAATGGAAAATTGGACTAATGTCCAAATGACCAATTATCCTAAAGGCCTAATGGACTAACAAATAATTGTCATAATGGACCAATGACCAATTGGACTAGTGGCCTAATGAAAAATTGGACTAACGAACTAATGAACAATCAGCCCAATGTTATAATGTCTAATTGGCCTAATGTCCTAATGGACAATTGGTTAATTGGCCTAATGGAATAATGGACTAATGGCCAATTTTTCTAATGGACTAACGACCGGTTGTAATAATGGACTAAGGGCCTAATTTCCAATTTGACTAATAAACTAATGGATAATTGGCCTAATGACCTAATTTCCAATTGGCCTAATGGCCTAATAACCAATTACCCAATTGACCTAGCGGACTAACAACCAATTTTTCAATTGGCCTATTGGAATAATTGCATAATGGTAAAATTTTCAATTTCCCTAATGGACTAATGGACAATTAGGATAATGGACTAATGGAATAACGACCAGTTTACCTAATGAACATTTGGACCAATGTCTTAATATCCTAATGGAAAATTGACTTAATGACTTAATGAATAATTGGATTGATGGTTTAATGGCTAATTGGCCTAATGGCCTAATGGCCAATTGTCCTCATATCCTAATGGATAATTGGAAAACTGGCCTAATGGTGTAATGGCCTAATGTCTTAATGTATAATTGGAATAATGGCCTAATCTCCAATTATACAATTAACATAATGTTCTAATAGACTAATAGATAATTGGACTTATATCCTAAAGGAAAATTGGAAAATTAGAGTAATTGGACTAACAACCTAATGACCAATTGGAAAATTGTCCTAATAGCCTAATAACCTAACAACCAATTAACCAATTAGACTACTTGCATAATGTCTTAATTTCCAATTGACCAATTGGACTAATGTATTAATGGCCAATTGGATAATTAGCCTAATGGATATATGTCATAATGGCCAATTGGCCTAATGGACTAATGACATAATGGACAATTGGCCTAATAGCCTAGCAGAAAATTGACCTAACCTCTTAATGGAAAATTGTCCTAACAGCTTAATGACCAATTGGAATAATGGTTTAATGTCTAATTAGACCAACAACCTAATAGCCAATTGGTCTAAAAACATAATGGACAATTATTCTAACGACCTAATGTCTAATTGGCCTAATGGACAATTGGAAAATTGGTCTAATGGCCTAATGGACAAATGGATAATTAGCCTGTTGTCCTAATAGGCTAATGGCCTAATAGAATAAGGGCCAATTGGCTTAATAAAATAATGATCTAATGACCTAATGAACTAATTGACACAATGGACTAATGGAATAATGGCCTAATGGACTAATGGCCTAATGGACAATTGGCCAAATAACCTAATGGCCAATTGGTAGAATGGCCTAATGTCCTAATTAGATAATTTTACTAATGTCCTAATGGCCAATGACCTAATGGCCAATGAACTAACGACCAATGACCTAATGGCCAATGACCTAATTGTCCCAATTAACCTAAATAGCCTAAATGATCTAATTAGCCTAAATGATATAAATGGTTTAAATGGTTTAAATGGACTAAATTGGACTAAATGATATAATTGACCTAATTGGCCTAAATGACCTAAATGGACTAAATGACCTAAATGGCCTAAATGAACTAAATGACATAATTAGCCTGTATGGACTAAATGAACTAAATGGCCTAGATGACCTAATTGGCCTAAATGGCCTAATTGGACCAATTGGAATAATTATAATAATTAGCCTAAATGGACTAATTAGCCTAAATGGCCTAACTAGACAAATAACCAATTGTCTAATCGAACAATTTACCAATTTACCAATCAAAATAATCTAAAAAATGACCCCAATGACCAAGTGATCAAAATCAAAAAGTGAAAAAATAAAAAAATAACATAAGAAAAATAGAATTGGACTAAATTAACATACAAGAGGAATTCAGATCAAAACAATGTTTAGAATTCTAATTGTTATGTGTTGTTTATGTTATTCCACTAGTATTAAATTTTTAATTAAATATATATTTAGATGCTTCTTAATTTTATGTATTTATTCAACAAATAAAATTTTAATTCATTACCAGTTTATCACTTTAATATTATTTAATAATGTAGTATTATACTAATCAATGTCATTTGCAGCAAGCGATATTGGGTAATTAAGGTCGTGTTCCTCGAGAAAAATTATTTTTCTTGAGTAGGAAGAAAAATGATGGAAGTGCGGTAAATGAGCAAATAAAATAAAATATTATAATTTTTTTATTTATATTTTAAATATTTATAAGAAATTCATAATTAAATATCTTGTTTATATTTCCAATTGCCTTCCATGGAGGCCCTTGATGAAAAATAAGATGATAACCTCAGGCCAAATGATCATTTGAGTTAGGTATTAGGTGAGGAGCACCAAGAGAGAGTATGATGTTGACTTAGAAAAAATAGAATCCCCACTAGGTATTAGTCCTCATCAAGATCCTCTAAGAACTCTCAAACCACCAAGCTAGAAAGTGCTTGTATTGAAGCAGTTGAAGCAAAAAAAATATCTTTACAGAAGCATGAAAGAAGTAAACTGATCACCGAACACTTCCTAAAAGTTATGTCAGTTATAATTCAATCACTTCCATCTGAGGCTTATACAACTATTGATTAATATATGGAACCAATGCACTCTTTAAATGATGACTCGAGTGATGCTAATGAGGTTCCTAGTGGCAGTCGAGTAGATGGTGGTGGTGATGATGATGATAATGATGATTCTCCAGATGATCCTTCTCCAGATGATTCTGTTGGTGATGAGGATGTTGATGATGGTGATGAGGATGAGGATGTTGGAATTGTGGGAGATATTGATCCCCTCTATTTTTTACTTTTTAGTAAAGAGACATGTGGATGTTGTTTAATGACTTGAATTTATTGTTTGTATGGATGTATATACGTGTTATAATATTGTAAATGGTTTGAAAATTATTATAAGTAGTTGGTTGAATGATAAATATACAATATTTTTATTTAATTGAATGTGCACTATGATTTATATTTTATTTACAAGTTCAGGATGGGCTGGAAGAGCTACTGCTACTGCCAAATGGGGATAACTACCTATACCCATAGTTCAATGAATTGTAGGTATATGTTTTTGGCTGGAAAAAAGTTATAATAATGGTTTGAAGAACTGTGGGTATAGATATAGACCCATGGTTTTGGTTAAACCATGGGTATAATAAAATCTCTAAAGCTATACCCCTATGTTCTATAGAAACCATGGGTATAGCTCTATACTGATGGCTTCATCAACCATAGTTTTGAAAATCATGGGTATAGCCTCTACCCATGGTTTTATGGGATATACCCATGGTTATAAACCGTGGGAGTAGTGTATTTTTCTAGTAGTATTATTGTTTTTATGAAATTTAAAATCCAAGAAAATAAGTAAGTTCTCCCATCATGCTCATTTAAAACATAGATTTCCTAAGATCAAAAAATGAACCTATTAAAGATTTTTTATTTGAAGAAAATATAATGTTATCAGAATAAATTTAAACAATGATGATGTAGTAGAAACTTATTTTATAAAAGAGTTGGATTTATAGCTTCCTTAACAAAGTTTTTTTAAAACAAAAATCCCGTTAACCTATTATACCAGGTTCTAAGGGATTGTTTAATTAGAAAAAGTGCATTAGTAAGTTTGTAAACATGTTTTAGAAAATTTGTATTTTAAAAACTAGGGGGTTGTTATACATAAACTTCCTTCTGTACATATCCATTATGAAATTCACACTTCACATCCATTTGAAATAGTTTTTAATTAATAAATACTACACATTATAGGAGAATGCAAATAGATTCAAGTATTTTTACCAGAGTATAAGTTTCTTCATATTCTATTACCTCTTATTGATTATAATATTTAGAAAAAATTATAGATTTATTTATTACTATAATTTCATTTTCATCACACTTATTCTGAAAAAAACATTTTACTCAAATTATAGAATCATCTTTAGGACATTCAACTAATTTCCAAACTTGATTCCAATTGAATTCATTGAGTTCATCTTGCACAAAATTTATCCAATCTTCATCAATTAAAGATTCATCAAAAGTTTTAGGTTCAAATTGTGATAAAAATGTGAAATGTTCAACTTCATTTCTTAAGGAACTTCTAGTTCTAACAAGTTGATATACATCACCAATGATATTATCACTAGGATGATTCCTAATGATCAAATTATTCCTTGGGTTTACAAAACTCTATTCTTCCACAAAAGGTTAAAATTATTCTTTAGGAAACACTTCAAAAACATATTATTCAATTGATATCTCATGAGAATAGATTTCCAACATTGATTAAAAATCAATTTTGAAAAAACATCTAAAGATGTGGATTGGGGTTGTTTTAAAACAAAAGAATCAGTTTCATCAAACTTAAAATGTACTATTTACTCAATAATACTTGTGTTTTTATTAAAACACTCTATGCCTTACTAGTTGTAGAATAACCTAAAAATATCCCTTCATTATATTTTGGAGAAAACTTATATAAGTTATCTTTAGTATTAAAGATGAAAACTTTTCATCCAAAAACTTTAAAGAAATAAAGTTTTTATTTCCTTATAGTCCAAAAATCATAAGGAATTTTATTAATAAAAGGTCATATTAAAACACAATTTATAGTATAATAATCAATACTAACAACTTCAACCAAAAAAAGTTTATCAACTAATTATTACCTTAGTATGGTTCTTATAATCTTATAAATTTTTTTTATTTATCCTTTCAAATAAATGATTTTGATATGTATTTATAAGTGATGAAAACTTATTTATTATACCCTTTTTACTAGAAAAAGTTTCAAAATCAGAATTTACTAATTATCCACCATGATCACTATGAATAATTATCAATTATATATATTTTTCTCATTTTTAACTTGGGATACCAAAATTTTCAAATAGAAAAATACTCCAGACTTCTTTTTTAGAAAATAGACCCATGTATATCTATTGTAATCATCAAATTACACATATACATATTATTTTACACTGATACTTATAATTTTTTTAGGAATAAAAAAGTACATGTGCACTACTTATAAAGCATAAGAAGTTAATACTTTTCTTTAAAACTTGACTTATGTTTCTTTTTAATTTAACAAGGATCATAAACTTTTGAAGTATCAAATATAAGTTCTGATATATAGTTAACTAGTATTTTCTTATATAGTTTAGCTAAAGTTATAACATTACAGTGTCTTAATATTCTATACCATAACAAATATTGATCTTCCATTGCACTAAGTCAAGGTGGATCATGGCTCCTAATCTCTTCTAAGTTAAGTTTGTAAACATACTCATGTTGATTGGAAGAAAGAATAAACTCATCTTTTGAACTTTGAATAGTAAATTTATCATTCCTAAAGTTAAAAATATATCAATCATCACATAATTAACTTATGATAATAAGGTTGTGCTTAATAACAAATACTCATATTGTGATAGGCTCCCTAACCACCCTGACCACATAGATATTGTCATTTTCTCTAAGTTTTAACCCTTTTCATGGAATTATAATTATCCTGATACTTTTCCTCTAAGAAACCTGTAGAATCAACCAAATTTTACAAAACATAATTTTCCTCAAGATCACTCACAATTTGGATGTCACCTACATCATTGAAAAACTCTTTATTTTCATATGACTCCAATAAGGATTCTTGATTAGTGGAAACAATAATATATTCAAGTGAGGAAAATAAGTTTTATATTGGATCATGAATTTTTTACTTTGCTTCTTGAAGTTTATATCTGATTAGTGGTCACTTTAATTGAATAATAAATAGAAATTCTACCTTTAGTAATATCAATGAATTAATACCCTATAGTTTCAAATTTATAAAGAAAATATTTAGTAAACCTTTGTGGAAAGGTCAATTAGAACCTATCGCTATCATTTTTATCATTAGAAAAACCCTATTTTCTAGCCTTAATTTTGGATAAAAAAAGAGTAGGTGTTTGGTTAATCCATTTTTGGAGGAATTATAATCTTTATATGGACCATATTTTGTATCCTTTCTAGAAGAATATTACTCTTTATTGAATGGGTCATCCAAGAACAAATGCTTCAGTTAATGATTCCTAGTGTGAATATGGTGTTATCTTGAAAAAGATGATGCCCTTGAAATATACTTTATAGGCATATGGAAGGAATCAATCACAATTTTTACACTTCCCAATGCCTTTTGAGATATTTGTTCTACTTCCAAAATCTAATTACCTCAATCCAGCCAACTCAAGGATGCTTCTCTATGAGAAGCATCACCCTAATCACATGATAAATTCACAACATCACATACACCAAAATGAAAGTACATGGCCTGAACATCCTCAAGTGTATTTTTTAGTTTTTGTGAGCCTAAGAGTCTCATTTACACTATTAACACTAATTTAGATATATATATCCTCAATAATTTTTTCTTCTGATTATCATAACTAACTCTAGAATTCTGTAGGTAGAAGAAACAACATCCATGATAACTCTACCAAAATTAAATCCCCTCCAAGGATTTGGATTTATGGAAAAATAATCTTAATATTTATTTTTCTAATTATAATCACTTTAATCTAATTTTTTTTCTCTTACACAAGATAGTAATCAAAATTAGCTTGTGTATCCAACTTAAGATTAAATTACTTATGAAAATATATATCAACCTAAATCTTAGTGTTACTGATAAGGGAATCCATAAAGTTTTTCCCTATATATTTAATTTAATTCCATGAACCTTGGATTTTATTACTCAATATGTATAGATTTACATCTTTCCAAGTTTGGAAAGTAATGGGACTCTCAAGACCTTTCTCTATCTTCTACCCTATTTTGAACCAACTAATGGGAAAACATTGGAATAAAAGTGATACTTAAATAATCCCCCATTATCCTATCTAAGCCCACTATATTCTAACACTCCATCCAAAATAATCTCAGCTATAGTCTAATAAAAAAATAGACACCTCAAAAATCGATGCTTCAATCCCAAGAACATTCTTAGAAGAACCAACCAAAAATCCCCTAGGTAGTAGGCACATGATCACCCCTATTTGGACCATAAATAGTCTTCATATCATACTTGACCTATAATGATTTCCTCTTATAGTCTTTATCTCTATCCCATTCATATAGCATGTTCCACAAATCAAGATCCTTTGGAATTTATCCCTCAAATGAATAATAACATTATAGTCCACATAATATTTGGGAAATGTATCATGGTATATTTTCAAAATAATATCATCATTATTAATAGATATTATTACCTTATGTAACATTTTGTTACCGATATTATAGGTACGTATATAACCCTATCATGGTTTTTCCTTTTCCTTGACTGGGTAGGGTTGAGAATGAATTGATAGGATACCTATAATGGTGAAGTCAGATATTTGTTGGACTCTTATCTTTAATCTGATCTTTTGTGGGTTAAAGGAGGGTCACATGCTGTGTAACTAGGTTACATGACGAGTAAGAGTTTCTAGATGAAAGTTGTTAAAGGCTTCATGCTATAAATGTTACAGAATGTGATGAGACTTGACACATCATGAGTGAATTAAAAATCAATTTTTAATTTGGAGCATCAATTTTTATTTTGAGGTGACACATTTTTTAGAAGTTACAAAAATTAAATATTTCACAAAGTGTATTGGGATTTCATGTCATGTAATACCACAACTATGGTTTTTAAATAGGAAGCACGACTGATCTAATCCTTTTGGATCCTCTCAAATTTCACTCCTCTCAACCCAAATCATTCACCATGAAATCTTGAAGCTCTCCAACCCTTCTTGATCCTCTCATTTGGTGTTTTATTGTCATTGCATTGGTAGTGTGATTCCTAGGTAAGATTTCTCCCTCATTATTTGTCTTTATCTCTTTCTCCTCATTTGGTATTTCAATGGATCATCTTGAAATTGATGGATATATGCTCTTTACTGTTGTATATCACTTCTAGGTTGAGTTTCTAGGTCTTCTAAACCTTTTTTCTCATTTATGGGTGTCATTGTGAGTGTTGAATTTCAGGATAAAAGGTAGGTGGTTCCATCCCGTTTAGTCAAATTGATTATCCTTGAATTTCTTGATTTATTTCAATTTTTGATTTAGATTAAATATCTAAAACTCTCTTTGAATTGATTTATTAAAACCTAATTATAGTGAATTGGGATATTTGAAATTGCTCTGGAATGAAAATTGGGGAAAACCCCCAATTCCATTGAATTGGGATTTGTTTATAGAAATTAGTTGATTTAAATTGTTTAATTTAAATTGCGTATTTGATGGAAAATATTTTGATTAAATTATTTAATTTAATTATGGAAATGAATTTGTGAAAATTGGTGGAATTCATTTTGAATTGATTTTAAACTCATGGAAATGGATTAAAAATGTTTTGATAGAAACCTAGTGGTTTTATCTTGTAAAAGAGGCATGTTTTTTTATTAAAACCCCATTTTGGGTTTTAAATGGAAAAATAGCATTTGAAATGGTAGGAATGAGATTTAATTTTATTTTAAGCAGTCTTAAAATAAATTTCCCATAATTGATTATGTAATAGCACATGCAAGCCTTAGGTAGTTTGTGAGTTATTTGGACACAATCCATGCTTATACAATGTTCTAAAACATAAATTCAACAGGTCACATACCAATGGTATGGTGATGAGTCACCTTTGGCTAGTGTTAAAGGGATGTGTATATACAGATATTTCCATGATCACTTAGAGAGTGCAGAGTCTTATGGACTATAAATTTCGTAAATATTTAGTAGATGACTATTTTTCTCTCTTGTTATTTATATTGGAGATATAAATGTATGAAAATATTGTAAAAATACTTTACATGACTTTTGGATTTATATAAACTATTTTATATAAATTTTTAATTTAATCCAATATTTTAGAAACATTTTATCACTTGTAAAGTTGTTGCTTAATATATTTTCCATCATTTTAATTTTATAGAATGATTTGTTTAAATATGGTTTAAAATAGCAAACCTATTTATTTTAAAATTTCAATAACTAACTTTTTTAATGTATTTTTTGAATTTGATATGGATTCCTTGGTGAGATCCTGCTGGGATTTTTATCTCACACCCTTTTGGTTCCTTTGGGTGTTTGTAGATTATATCCTTGCAGGTTCGAGAAAGGGGAAATAATATTTTGGAGAAGGATATAGCTGTTTAACCTTGGATGTGGTGAGTTGTGTCATTAGGGACTTGGGTTTTTTTACCTATTTTTGTATTTGGGTTATAGTACTTTGGGATTTAATTCCTCATTGAATTCTGGTACATTACTCCTAGTGGAGTTTCTTTTGTATGCATATTGTCTTGCTTGTCTTGGTTCCTCTATGTTTTGTGGAATATTCATTACCGCTTTCATGTTGTATGATGCCAGGTGCTAGTCGCCGACCCATGGGGATCTAGAATTCCCTTCAAGATATGTTAGGGACTGCTCAGTTATCGAGTTACTGGGGTACCCAGGATGGTTCATGACAAAATGGTATTAGAGGAGGCTGTTGATCTTATTGTCTTGAAGTCAGTATGCATTATGAAATCTTATTAGTAATTATAAGGTAGTTACGATTGAGTTCCTGGCCATCTCTCACCATAATGAACCATAATTCACTAGGGGTGGTTAGGGAAAGATTTCTTGTGGATTATTTCTAGTATTTTCCATATTGTGATTTTGATAGAGTGAAATCCAAATATTGTTGGTTCTATATGTTGGGATTAATTTCCCTTGTTGCTCAGTTTGAGTGTTAGTTTGATATATTCCTTGTTGTATACTAATATTGTGTAGTATCAGGCCTCAGAGAATATGTGAGAATTTGATAAAGGAGTAAGCTGCTACTGGACCAGAACGAGTGAATACTCAGGTGGACCCAAATCTAGTTGAGGTGATTGTGTAAACTATCCAAGATCGGGGATATTCACCACCTCCAATCCCCATTCAATCTTTAGTTGTGGACCCTTAGGGGGATGTTTATCAAAATCATTGTCAAGATTTCCTTTTCTAGAAGCCACTAGTTTTCAAAGGCTCCATTGATCCTAAACATGCTGAGGAATGGTTGGCCATGATAGAATGTATGTTTGAGTTTTTGGAGACACTAGAAAAAATCAAGGTAAAGTGTTCCACCTTCATGATGTAAGGGCCAAACATGAGATGTCGGTACATTATGGTGATGAAAAAGAGACATGAAGGATTTGAATGAAAAAACTTCAAGGTTTTTTTCACTGACCACTTCTATCTAGAGTCAATGGTGTTGGCTAAGGTTGTGGAGTTTTTCAAGCTAGAGAAGGCTGAAAGTTCCATGACTGAGTATTCAAATCTCTTTGCTGAGCTGGTATATTTTTCACCTAAGATTGTATATAATGAGAGGATGAAGGCTTGATGGTTTGAGTTAGTACTTAGATCAGATATCCATTCTCAAGTTTTCTTGTTAAAACTTCCCACTTATGCTGATGTGCTGGATAGGGCGATGATGGTTGAGATGGACCGGGCTTGAATGTCAAGATTAATGAGAGTTCCTTTTTCTCCCAGTGGAAGTGTCAATTCCTTTAAGAGAAAATAAAATAATGATGATTTTTGCGGTACTTCTCAATATCCGGGTCATTCCAGACCTCCTACGACACTAAGAGGAATTTATTTGAGTTGATATCACTGTGGAAAGCTAGGAAATTATATGAGGGTTTTCATCGAGGTGCCCAAGAACTATACCTCCTGCGGACATTCTAGAAATTTACATATATTTTACCATAAATTTTATACTCTTTTTAGTGGAACAAGATCATCAGCACCTTGTAAAACCATGAGGCAATTATATGTTTCACGTATAAAAGGGTTCCAGCTATAGGCATCCAGAATGAAGCTACTTCACGTAGTGGAAGAGTCTCCATAGGAAGCAGACATGGGTCCATTGACTGTGAGAGGTACCATTACTATACATTTATCATTAGTGACTGCTATATTTGATACTAGGAAATCTCATTTGTTTATTTCAAACCTTATTTTTAATCTTCTAAGTCTTTCCATGGATATTTTATCTTGTGCAATGGATATTACTACAATCTTTGGTATGAAGAGAGATCATGGTCTCTGTATTACTACTTGTGTCTTCTCTATACTAGATGTCAATATGGAATGGAGTTTTATAGTCCTCAAAATGAAACCTATTGATTTCATTTTGATAATATATTATCTCATTTCCAATAAATCCCATATTGATTGTTATCCTTAGTGGGTCTACCTTCTCCACCTAGTGGTGTTTTTATTGTCTTTCAAGGAGATTGGGACCCAAGTTCAAGAAAATTTGGAACTTCTTATCTAGAGTTAGGGAAAGTAATACCAGTGTTTTATTTTTATCTAGATCCATGAAATTTTAGCGGTGATCTACCTCTAGTTTTCATAATGTTTCCTAATGTGTTTCCATATGACCTCTATAGTTTTCCAACGGTAAGGGAGGTTTAGTTTTCTACTAACTTAATTCCTATTACTCAACCAGTTTCTATTTTCTCTTACCACATGGTTCTAGTAGAAATGAAAGAGATGAAGTCCTAATTGGATGATCATTTTGATAAAGAATTTATACACCTGTGTGTGTCACCTTAGGTAGCACTAGTTCTCTTTTCTAAGAAAGATTATGGTTTTCTTCACCTATGGATTGAGTACTGAAAGATAAATCGAGTTATGGTAAAGAACAAGTATCTATTTCCATGTATTGATGATCTATTTGATCAGTTGAAAGGGGAGAAGTGATTTTCAAATATCAACCTTCTATCTGGTTACCATCAGTTGAGGATAACAGAATATGACATTCAGAAAACTGCCTTTCAGAGCAGGTACGACCATTATGAGTACCTTGTTATCACCTTTGTACTAACAAATGATCCTTTAGTTTTCATGGACTTGATGAACATGATTTTAAATGGGTATTTGGATACCTTTTAGTATTATTTGTGGATTAAATCCTCATTTACTCTAAATATTAGGAGGATCATGTGATTCATTTGAGAATAGTTTTGAGTTTACTAAGAAATCAATGACTTTATGCCAAGCTTCCAAAGTGTGATTTTTGGATTTGGGAAGTGAAACTCTTGGGACACGTGGTGTTTGAATAGGGTATATCTGTTGATCCTAAGAAGTTGAAGGCTGTTATGGCTTGGAAATAACCACAAAATGTCTTTGAGATTCAAAGCTTCTCAGGCTTAGCTGGATATTACCACAGGTTTGTGAAGGGATTCTCGAAGTTGTCTTCTATGATGACTGCTCTAACTTAGAAGGGGGTGAATATTTCTTGGAATGATAAATGTTAGGGTTCTTTTGTTGAGATGAAATGTCTTTTGACTACTACGCTGGTATTGACTCTTCCAGAGGCCATGCAAGGCTATGTAGTCTTTTGTGATGCATCGATTTCAAGCTTGGGCGATATTATTATTCAAGGAGATCATGTAGTTGCTTATAGATATCTTCAGCTTAAGCCACATGAGAAGAACTGTCCTACCCATGAACTTGAATTTTTAACTGTGATGCACACACTTAAGAGTTGACAACACTACCTTTTCAGATAAAGGTTCACTATTTATTCAAACAAAAAACTCTTGAGTTATATCTTCTCTCAAAAATATTTGAACCTCCACCAGAGGTGTTGCATGGAATACCTATAATCTTTTTAATTCAACATCACCTATACCCCGAGGAAGGGGAATGTCATTGTAGATGACTTGAGTATGAAATTTACAACCTAGGAGGTGAAAGAGTCTTCACAGGAGTGGAATTTTATGGCCCTATTTTCTTAGCTTCATATTGGGTCCAGATATCGGGGGATGAGGTTTCTTTATCTAGCATCCAGTTATCATATGCTCTTCTCAAGATGATTCTTCAATATCAATAGCTTGATGATGAATTCCATTGTATCAGAGACTCTATTTATGATGGGAAGATAGTTTTCTAATGGTCATTCACCAAATAGGGTGTTCTGTGTTATCAAAACTGTTTTTTTTCCGTTTGCTGCAAGGAGGCTGTCATGGGGGATTGTCATAATTCTTAATGAGTTATGAAACCAAGAACCAAAAAGATGTTTTATGAAATGCGTAAATAGTTCTAGTGTCTAGGTATGATATGAGGAATTGATGAGTTTGTTTCCAGCTATTATACATGCCATCAAGTTAAGGCCAAGCATCAGAAACCATCAGGTTTACATAAAAAACTTACAATACCTACTTGGAAGTGGGATGAAATCTATATAGAATTTGTGGTTGGGTTGCCTCATACCCAGATAAAGAAGAATGTGATATGGGTTGTGATCAATAGGCTAACCAAGTTGGATCACTTCATACTCATTCGTGATATAACCAAAGTTGAGGAGTTAAGAAATCTCTATGTGAAAGAGATTGTCTGTTTGCACGGAGTTCCATATTATATAGTCTCTAATAGGGATCCTCAGTTCACTTATCACTTTTGGAGATTCCTTCAGGAGGCATTGGGATCTCAGATCTGTTTGAGCATGGCCTATCATCCATAGTCAGATAACCAGATAGAGAGAGATATATAGATTATTTAGGATATGATTCACACCTGTGTTCTTGACTTTGATGGGACTTGGGGTGATCATTTAGGGCTGGTTTAGTTTTCTTATAACAATAGTTACCAGTCCATGATTAGAATGGCACCTTTTCAGTCCTTGTATGGTCATCCTTGTAAATATCCATTATGTTGGTCAGATATTAGTGAAAGTTCCTTAGTTTAACAAAGTTTGGTCCATGATACAACAATAATGATTCAGTTAATTTGTCAGAGAATGTTCATGACATAGATCCAATATAAGTCTTATGCTAATATTTACTATAAAAATTTATAATTATCAGTTGTTGATAAGGGGTTCTTGAAAGTTTTACCCCAGTTGGGTCATCGACAACTTGGGAAGCAGGGGAAAATTTCTCCTCATTTTGTGGGACCTTTCAAGGTTGTTGAAAAGGTGGGGAAAGTTTTATACCGTTTAGAACTTCCACCACAAATGAAATTGGTACATAATGTGTTCCATGTATCAATCCCGAGAAAGTATTTATCTGATTCATATCATATTTTGAGATGGAGTGATCTTGATATTGAACCTGATTTATCTTTGACTGAGCAGCCAGTCATGATAGTTGATTTTGAGAAATGGGTACTTCATGGGAGGATTATACCTTTGATTAGGGTAGCATAGTAGCATGTTTTTGATAACCATGAGGTGTGGGACCATAAGGTATTGATGAGAGAGTATTGGACACATGTTTTTGGCATAGAATCTTCATCATAGGATTTCTAGGGACAGAAAGTTCTTATAGTGGGGAGATTGTAACATCCCATTACTGATCTGACAGGTAAGTCTATAACCTCATCATGGTTTTTATTTTCCTTGAATAAGTAGGGTTTAAAATTAATTTGTAGGATACCTAAAATGGTGAAGTTAGATATTTTTTGGACTCTTAGCTTTAACCAGCTCTTTGGTGGGATATAGGAGGGTTACACAATGTGTAAGAGTTTCTAGATACAAGTCTTGAAAGGCTTCATGATATGAAGGGTACACAATGTGACAAGCCTTTATAGATAATGAGTGAATTAAATATCATTTTTTAATTTAGATCATCAGTTTTTAATTCTAGGTGAATTTTTTTTTCGGTGGTTATAGAAATTAACTATTTCATGACGTGTATTAGGATTAAATGTTGTGTAATACCATGATTGTTGTTTTTAAATAAGAAGTAGGATTGAAATATTACTTTTGGATCCTTTTAAATTTCACTCCCCTTCCCTAGGAAATCATGAATCTCTTTAACCCTTCCGGATCCTCTCATTTGATATTTGGTCATCATTGATTTGGCGGTGTGATTCTCAGGTAGGATTTATCCCTCATTATTCATCTTTATCTCTTTTTTCTCCTTTGGTATTTCAATGGATCATCTTTAAATTTATGGATCTATGCTCTATACTATTGGATATTGATTTTAGGTTGAGTTTTGAGGTCTTTTACACCTTCATTCTCATTGACGGATGCATTTTCGAGTGTTGAGTTTTGGGATAAAAGGTTGGTGGTTCCATCTCATTTGGCCAAACTGATTAACCTTAAATTGCTTGATTTATTTAATTTTTTTATTTAAATTAAATTTCTAAAACTTTCTTTCAATTGATTTATTAAAACCCAATTCTAGTTAATTGGTAGATTTGAAATGGTTCTGGCATGAAAATTGGGAAAAACCCCCAATTCCATTAAATTGGGATTTGTTTATGGAAATTGGTTGATTTAAATTATTTATTTTAAATTGTGGATTTGACGAAAATGTTTTTAATTAAATTGTTGAATTTAATTTTGGAAATTAATTTTTGAAAATTGATGTAATTGGTTTTAGAATTGATTTCAAACTCATGGAAATGACTTAAAAATGTTTTGATAGAAACCCGATGGTTTTATCTTGTTAAAGAGTCATGTTTTTATTATTGAAAACCCATTTTTTTAAATGGAAAATTGGAATTTTAAATGAGAGTAAGGGGATTTTATTTTATTTTAAGAATTCTAAAAATAAATTTCCCATCATTGATTGTGTAAGAGCACATGAAATACTTAGGTAGTTTTTGAGTTATTTGGACACACTCTAAGATTATACAAAATTATAAAACATAAATGCAGCAGGTCACATCCCTGATGGGATGGTGACGAGTCACCTTTGGATAGTGGTATAGGGACATGTGTACACACATATTGTCATTATCACTTAGAGAGTGTGGAGTCCTATAACTTGGAATATTCATACCTATTTATAAGATGATCATGCTTCTTTCTTATTATTTACATTTGAGATATAAATGTATGCCAATGTTGTAAAACTGTTTTACATGCCTTTTGGATATATATATATATACTATTTTATATAATTTTTTATTAATATATTGTTCTAGAAATATGACATCACTTGTAAAGACGTTACTTAAAGTATTTTTCATCATTTTAATTGTATAGAATGTTTTATTTAAATATGATTTAAATTTACAAACCCGTTTATTCTAAAATTGAAAGCATTCCCTCGATTAATCTATTATTGGAATCTGATATGGAATCCTTGGTTATAACCAAATGGTATTTTTATCTCACACCCTACTTGTACCTTTGGGTGTTTTTATATTATCTACTTCTAGGTTCGAGAAGGGGGAAATGATCTTTTGGAGGAGGATCCAGCTGTTGAACCTTGGACTTGGTGAGTTTCATCCTTAGGGACTTGGGTTGTTTTCCCCTATTTTGGTATTTGGGTTGTATTAATTTGGGCTTTAAATCCTTTTTTATTTCCAGTACATTACTCCCAGTGGAGTTTCTTTTGTATGCATATTGACTTGCTTGTCTTTCTTCCACTATGTTTTGTAGAAAATTAGTTCCCAATTGTATGTTGTATGATTCTAGGTGCTAGTATCCAACCCATTTGTATCTAGAACTCCCTTAGTCCTATGTTAGGGATGGCTCAGTTAACGGGTTACTAGGTTACCCAGGCTGGTTCATGACACCTTATTAGTCAGGTTAAAATTTAAGTCAATATTAGCGAGGTTCCTCCGAAAATACCCAAACTGGACCAGCTTAGTTTCCTTATCAATTATGAAGGGAACTCCAACAACAATAGTAATATCATGAATAATTTTAGTGTGATAAATAACCAATCCAAACCATGAATCCAAATTCATACATATGTGTAGATACTTCTTACAAAGAAAAGATTAAAGTGTATAGTCTATTCATGAATGTAAAGCGAGCTTACTTTCATATACTAAGAACCAAAACTTCATGACATTTTCTTTAGGTTAATGTAATATAAAATACAATAGAATAAACCTAAACTAACAGAGATACATCTCCAATTGGTAAAATCCAAAATCTTCAAAACATGGAAAGCTATATTTTTATGCAGCTATGACTGTATAACGTTTGGTAGGAGAAGCTTATCAAAAATGAATTCTTACATAATTCAAAACCCCCCTAAAAACACATCAATGTTCACATCCACATGTTTCATTGATCCATTCTTGATAATATTTATTGCATCCAAATCCCTAAAACAAGTAAGATATATCTCTGCTTTTATCCTAGGCTTCGTCTATGTCTTCTCCTCCGATGAATACACTAATTCCTTAATATTGTAAAGCCCATTGCCTCCCATGAAAACCATTTAAAATTCAAAACCAGAGTCATATGGGAACTACATTTAAGGTCATGAACCCTATAAATCAAAGGCTTCATCATCATCATCGCCTTGATATCACCAGATAATCACACTCCTGAATCCCATTCTCCACACACACACACACATAAAGAGATATTTATATATGTTATGTGGGTATATATATAGTATATTTATAAGTGTTTATATGTATATATATATATATATTTACATATAATTATATATAATTATATATATGTATGTATTTATTTAAATATATTTATGTAAATTAATTTATATTTAAATATATTTAAATGTGCATATATATATATTTATATAATTATATTTGTTTTTATATATATATTTATATATATTTATAGATATATATATGTATTTATGAATAGTTATGTGTATATATAATAATATATATTTAGATATATTTATATTTTTGTGTGTGTATATATATATTATTGTATATATTTGTATTTATAAGAATTCATTTCCATATATATAAGTATATTAAATGTTATGTCATTATAATAACCAAATGATGAGTTTAAGTAAATGGTAAAGCCACTTGAATATGAGGAATATGTTGTTGGTTTAAATCCCAATATCCTTTTATATATGATGAATTTTTCATGGGTCATGGGTTGGGTCGTTCTTGGGTTGGTTGGGCTATGGGTTGGGCTATGATAAGTGGGCTTAGGATGGATGGGCTACCCGACCCATGAAATTTTTTAGAAAATATTCTTTTAATAAAAACCGGCACTAAATAATTAACTATAGTCATTAAAACTACTTCTATATATATATTTTTAAAAAAATTGTCAAAAAATGCATAAACGAAAACTAAAGTTAAACATTAAAAACCACAGCTAAAAAACCACCATGAAATGATTTACATTATTTTTTTGAAATAATCACAACATAATACCTAACATGGGGATTTGTGGTAGTTTTGAAAAATTATGATGAATCATTTCATGATGGTTTACACTACTGCAAAATGAAATTTATGGGATAGTGCGGTTGGTAATTGTTTTCCTTTTGGGTGTTGGGGAATATAATGAACATTTTAGGGGTGTCCATGGTGTGGTAGTTATCTAAGAATATTTGTGGGTGTTTTGGAAGGTGTGGCCTTGGTTGGTTCTTAGTAAAGGTTTTATAGGAAACATGTTATATATAACTAACCATTTAGGATATTTTTTATCCTCTATAATGTGGTTAGAGGTGTTATATGTCATGGTCACTCAAGGGGATCATGGTAGAAATGATGAAGCTAAATAGGCTATAGCATGGATTTTCTTGGCTGGGGGTCGAGGTTTGAGGCTAAAATGCCCATTTTTTGCATTTAATGACATAGAGGTGTTTATACCTATTTTTAAAATAGGTGAAATAACCATGAAATTATGGGATTTAAGGCCATTTTAATGGTCATGAACTCTGGATCTTAGTTGACTGGGGATGACTATACCATGGCATAGTACTCACTATGTCATGGTGGGGGATCCTCAAAATTTATAATAATTTTTAATCTCTCTATCTATATTTGATTCAGTTATCTAAATTTATCTCAAACCCTAGAAGACTCATGGACCTCCATGAGTGTTCCTTGGTGGGTTCTTTGAAGATTAAGGATTCTTCCTTCAAGTGGTGAACTCTCTTTCAAACTGAGTTAAATTTTCCCCCATCTTCTGTAATCACCCTATTCTCTCAATTATTTATAGTTCTTTCTTATTAAATATAAATATAAAGATATGTGATTTTAATTTTAATGGTTTTTGATCAAGTTTTGATGTTGGGGTTGATATCTATAGGTTCTTTGATATTTTATTAAGAATCCTCAGTGGTACGTTTACCATTCTTCCTGTTGTTCTTACTTTATGATAATCAATGATTAATTTAGGGCTTTATATTTTAAATTCCTCATATATTATTATATGTTAATGTATAATTTTCATGATTTTTTATTGTTGGATAAATATATGGAATTTAACTTAAGAAGATAATAAAACATACATAAGAAATTCAAATAGGGGATGTTTTTCACATGTGCTTTATGTTATTCATGATAATTATATATTGCTATTTTAAATTTTTTAGTATGATTATTTATATAATATCTTTTCTATTGGTTGTGTGATTACCATTATCATAATTTCATAATTTTCTAAAGATGTTAAGGGTGAACAATATTTTTAAATTTATAAATGATAGTTGCTATTGTTAATGATATAATTGTTATAAATCATTCTAGAATGATTATTTTATTAATTTTTTGATTCTTTAAAGATTTAATTATTCTATTTGATATATCCTTGTTGTTATCAGAATGGATTAGGTGGTTTTGGTTTGTTGTGGAAAATGTTTGGTTAATGATATTATATTGTGGTGGCATTGGTTGATATGGCCCATGCACGACAAGATGTGGTGGTGATGAAGAAGATATTAAAGCTATTGTCATGAGATAGTGTGGTTTTTGTTTTCATGTTATATAGTAGCATTATTGTGGTTGTTATTTTTTTTCCATTTATGTGGTTATATTTAGGTTATAATGTGGTTGGGTCTTAATTTATAGGAAATTATAGAATAATAATGAATTAATGAGATAATAAAATGAATAAGAGCTATTATAACTAAAATAGTGATTAAAAGAATTGATTGATTAGGTAAAAATTGAATTGGTTGTTGTAAGATAATCATGTTTTTTATAGATGATATATAGAGATTGAATTATAGTACTGAAATGGAAAATTTTATATGTAAATGTTGAATAATATATGTAGCATAATGAATGTAACATAAATGATAAAAGTTAATATGATTAATAATGAGTTAGTAATTTAATTTATAAATTAAGTGAATAAATGATGAATTATAAGTAGTTTTTAATTGAATATAGTGAAGTAATTATGTGATATGGAATTGGATAAATATGGTTTGTCATGATGTTGTGGTGTAGTGATGGATTTGATTCTCGAAATTGCTAAAGATTGCATGAATATTGTCATGTGGTATCATTTATTCTAGATTTAGCATCGAGTGTTACGAAGTAGAGACTTTGGTTAGTATTGTGTGTTATTTTATATACATTCATTATTGTTCTTGATATTTTTTATGAACCACCACCTCGGTTAGGTAACACGACTGATGCTCATATGAGGTCTTGGGTTATTAGTTTTTTACCTGACATTAGGATTATAGAGGACCTGAATGGATAAATACTCCCCTTCCCCTATCACTTTTGGATATATTATGTTATTTAAACATGAATGGGTTTTAATTTATTAATGATATGGTTATGATGTGGGTGTTCAGTGGTAGCCCAAACAGGAAGAGGGTACAAGATTGATGTCCTTATTGTCTACATTACCCTACTGATAAGTGGTTGTGAAATTTGGATATATATTGATGAGGCTATGGTATGTGGTTATGTTTTTTTGGATATAGATATATAAATATGTTGTTATGTGGATATGGAATGGATAATAATGTCTTGATGTATGTCGTTGGGGTGTGAGCATGACTAGTACTGTGGGAAAGTGGTTGTGAGGTTCCATTTTCTTAGATATATTTTCACTATTATATTACCATAATTATATATAGATTTATAAGAGTGGACCTTTATGAGGTTGGTAAATTAGTTTAACTAGTCTAAGTAATTATTTCGTTTCATTATTTATTCATGTTAGCATAACTATGCTACTTTTTTATTTACAAGAGAGGTTTTTAAAAGGATCCCACTAAGTATACTTTTATTTTCAATATTATGTGGGTGTATATGTGTTTTCTAGTTTTACATGTTGAGGTTGGTGAATGGCCTATATATTTCTGTCTCATGGTGGTTATTAATATTTTCTACTACTCATGGGGTTCTTGCTATTTTATTTTCTTCATGGTATTTTTTGTTGCTTTTGGTTTATATATGAAATTACATGAATTATGAGATAATTTATATATTATATTGTGGAGTTTATTGGTGATTTTTTATCTTATTTTCATATGGTTATGAGGATAATAACTTTATTGTGTGTGTCATATACCCTCGGTTCTAGTCTCCAAACTCTGGCATATTAGAGGTGGCTTTAGGGGTCACTCTCATCTTCAATACCGACCTACAAGATGTTCTAGTGGTGATAGTTCATGAAATATATTACACTCTACCTTTTCCATTATAAATTATTATTTTTAGATAAATCATACAATTTTTATTTTTAAATGGTGAAATAGACACAATAACCTAGAGAAAAAATTTTGGAAAAAATAAGGGTTTCTAAAATGATTTTTTTAAAAGAGACATGTTAATAGATGGGATAATTAAATTATATGTTTATAGAAATGTTGATTATGATTTATGAAACCCTAAAAGTGATAATCATATATTGATATCTTTTTAAAATTTAATTGGTAGTGAAAATGGTATATGTCTATATATCGATTATTTATCAAGTCACAAAAACTAATTTTGAACCAGAATATTAAAATAATATGGAAAATTAATTATAAATCAAGAGTGTGAGATTATGAACATTTTCATGGGATATATAATGATGTAATGGGATCATTAAATTATTTGGAAAAATTTATGGAAGTGTTTTTGGAAATTGAAGAATATGTGGAAGTGATTTACATTGGAGTCATGAAACCTAGGCATAAGGTTATGCCACTTTCTAGACTAGAGGGAATTTTGGTAGTGTTACATGGGACTGGTGTAGAAATTACATTGATCCATGATAATTTGGAAATATCTTGGAAAACTATGCATAGGGGTTATAATTATTATTATTTTATATTTTTCCCTCAATTTCTATGTTGAAGTATAGATTCAATTAAAGGATGTTTAAAAAAGGTTATTCTATATAATAATGGAAATAAATTTTGATTAATTACTATAGTTCATTTATGGGTGGATCTAGATAATGTTTTGTTATATATAATGGGGTTATATTTTCTTGGGATTCCTTAATTACAGTTAATTCTTAAGTGTGTAAACAATAGTGCTTGTGGAATGGGATGGAATGATTATGGGTTTAGATATGATAACAAATATAGTCATATAATAAAATATGGATTGTGGTTTTGGTTATAGTAATGGTTATATATATAGTTTTGGACATGGGTATGAATTTGGGTGTATGATGGGGTATTTATATGGGAAATGGAAAAGAGTTTAATTTTGAATAATTATTGTTAGTGGTTCTTATTAATTATCTATTGTGTACCAATTAAATATTTTATAATGTTCCAAAGTTATTACCTATGTTATTTTTGGGTAATTAATAATGTTTATTACTGGGTAATTAACAAAGGTACTTATCGTGTAATTAATGATGGTGATTCGGGGTAATTATTAACGATGATTAGTAGTTAAATTATGGGTAATAATCAATAGTGCTTCAGGTTATTTTCAACAAATATTGGTAGTGAAATTAAAGGTAATTACCAATGGTTCTTTTAAGTAAGTTTCAATTATTATAATTCTAGTTTATGGCTATCAATGGTGCTTATTGATGTGGGGTATAGAATTATGGTCATTAGAGATTAGTGGGTTGGGAATTGTGTGTATATTTGTATGTTTATATTATTTTAGTGGTGATATGAAATCATCATCTGATATGCTACCATCTTCTGAGACTCTAGGATGAGAATGAACAACATATAGTGGGTGATGAGGATTACTAGATACCCATATAGTTTATTTCTGGTTACCCTCACAAATGAATGGATTCAGTCTAGTGGATTCATGGTATTTGATATTGGGAGTAATAGTGAAATAAATTTTTGGAATTTGTATTATTGCCCTGAAACCTACATTTTTAAAGACAACATCTTCCTATCTAGATGATACTTTTGGAAACTCTAATATGGAATAAGGCTCCCAAAAGATCCAAAATTCCATGACACTATATAATCATTATATCCAAATATGAGAAGCCTCACACCCTAACCACCAAATGAATCTATAAACCTCTGAAAAGAACTTTAGGAAATACATTACGTAACCCAATGAAAATAATAATAATAAAGAACTCAAGAAATTACAGAATCACTGAAAAACACATGGAATAATATGGTTTGAAACATAATCCAACCCCATAAGAGAAACAATTTAACTCTATTTGTTTACGGAAAAAAATAGGGGGATAAAATCTAAGTAATAAGGGAACCCATCCTTCAGATAACCCTACATAGGACATTAAAGTTACAAGGGATCCTTATTCCATAAAAACTACCCAAATATTAAATAAGATAAATCTAATGAATCTATGAAAAACTAATTCCATAATCTCTCCACTTGTGATGACTACACATGGTAGACTGATGATATTTACTAGACTCCAACTATCATTCTATTAGATCTTCACTCTCCACATATTCATATTATCTTATAGTTTTTCAACCTTCTTGATGATGACCTTATGGATTCATAACCACCAATATAACAACCATCATTTCTTGATTTACCTCTTTTATGATCAAACTATAACAAGTGATCACCACTGAAATATTTATAGAAAAGCATCTGTAGTAGATAGATGGATTTTCTATTCACACAACATTCTTATACCATAAACCATCCTTCAAATGATCAATGAAACCTCTATTTATATGTCAAATTAATCAAATAAACTTCTAACTTTCAATGAATAGTTAAATTTACTCTTATTCAACCCTCTAAATAATCTAACATAGACTTTAGAAAACATGAGGTTATTTTTATGCATATTTAGAGTTATTCCTTACTAAATAATTATGAAAATGTTTGGAATCAAATCATTTTCCTTCCAGACTCCATCATTCAGAATCATTCATCACCATTATTGATACCTAATTTTTTAATTCCTTGGTTCTGGTGAAATGTCTCTATCTATTCAGGGATTGGAACTTCTAAAAAACCCATCTTTCTGAATTTAAAAAACTAGTTATAAAACATCTATCATACCAAAAACTAGTAATATTTCATATGATAATTGTTTTCACAACTAACACTAAGGATCTATGACCTGAATACTACTCTCAATGGTTTCAACATCCATTATAATATCCATATAATAGTTTCACCATGGTTTAAAACACCTCCCACCATCGATTTTATTAACCAGAACATTCTTCCTAGAACCCAATATCATGATAACTTTCAAGTTAATACTAAGGATCCAAATGTGATTCCTATAATAAAATCCTCTTTCTAAAATAATATTTTACATTTTTTTCAATGAAAATCATCATATTTATCTACAATGTTTCCTATAAAAAATAACATTGAGGAACATATGGATTTTATGAAATCCATCAATAAGAAACATCATGTAATGTGTCCAAGGTCCCTTGATTTTTGGACCCTAAATTCAAAAAAATCACATCATGTTTTCACAATCCATGATATTTTCATAAAATAAATATTTAGTGATACTAATGGAATCTAATCCCCATCCAAAACCACACCTTCCAGAAAGGATGGTATCATTAAACTAATGAAATACCTAAAAACCCTTAAATTCCTCTAGAATTTTAGCCCTGACTAACTAAAACATATGTCAATACTTTATTCTAAAATGTATCTTTAACTTGGTTCTAATCCTTTATAGGATCCCTCACTGAATAAGATATTATAGACTTTTGATAACTTCTCATAAGTTCTTATTCTAGATCTAGAAACCAATGTTTTTATTATTAAGCATTATAAAGAAACTTTCTTAGAACTATGGGATAACCCACTACCTTTCTAGAATTGATGTGGCTATGGATGAAATATTTTTAAAACATTATTATTATTGGTATGAAACTCTCATATTATAAAATATCCACTAATATACTAACAATATTACAACAAAAAATAGTTTTTTTCTTCTATTATTCTATTTTTGTTGAATATTCTAAAAATAACTTAGAATTTTTGATTAAGAAACTACACCTATACCCTCTATGTTAAATCATTGATGAAGTTAAAGAGGAGTAAAATGAAATTCCATATGAATAAATTAGGTTTAACACCTATAATTTCATATGTAAAAGCTCTAAATTTTGATTTTTTGGTTTATAAAATTCCTAATTGAAGGTCAAAATCCACTAAAATCTAATTCTATACTCCCTACAAGTTCTATACTCACTTATTCTAAGATCTGAAATGATTTTTCAACTAGGATTTCTGTCCTCATCTCACCCATGTGACAACGACTCCCATTCCATATCTCTTTGTTTCCAAAATTCTATCCAGTATACATTACCCATTATGAATTTATAATTGGATTAAATGTTCCATCTCACACTATCATAAAATCACGGAACCCCATTTGCATGAATACCTATACTCTATATATAAATTTTAAGTATAGAAACCCACAAAATTATACTATTCTATGGAAATACAGACCTTTCTAAACCCTAACATGTGAAACCTCCCTTGAAAACTAATCAAGTTTCTATTTGACGATCTAGATAAAAATATCATTGTTCTTTGAACTAGAGAGAACCTCCATCTAGAAGGTGATATCCTTCTAATTTTTTTTGATGCAATTACCATGAACCCACTCTCTCTAATATATAATAAAAATATATATAATAAAAATTCCATGACTCTAGAAGACTATCAATAATCGATATATATTTTTTCTATGTTTACATAAACTCCCCTTTTAGCCATAATACTAGAATATAGAACTGATCCCAACCAAATCAACTTAAAATATTCTCTATAAATAAGTTTCCTAGTGTTGACATCAACACCACCATCAATTTTTCCTTTCTGGTGTGAAGGAAAATTTCTAGGATAATATGTTCTAGACAATCCTAACACCTTACATTATAGTTTTTTCATTCTTATAATATCCTCACTTACAACTTGACTCCCATCAATGTATTCTCTAAATCCCCTATGAGTATAAAAACATCTATTTATATTATCTATGATCCCAAATCTTCACTGTGGTATTACTAATCACACCTTACCCTTTTCTAATACCATCTATCTGAAATAGAACTCCCACTAAAATGGAAAATCATAAAAGGGCCAAGCATGGTATTCTAGAAGTCTCTTATAGATATAATCTTATAATTATGCTCTTAATCGATATCTAAACTCTTGAATATGGTCTTAATCATTAATAGTCACCGAATGGGATCTAATTATAAAAATTATAAAAAAACATAAACCAATCCTTGATACCACTTATTATGATAGAGCATGAATTTTTAAGACACAATACCCTAACCCAAAGTATACTTCTAGAACCTCCAACATGAAACAAGGCTCCTGGAAGGTATAAAATACTGTGATACCATAAAAGTAATGTATCCAGAAATGAAAATATTTACACCCAAACCACCCCAATAATCCATAAAATTTATGGAAAGAAATATATAAATTTTTTTCCACAAATAAATTAATAAGAAACAAATAAAGAACTCAAGAAATCATTGAAGAAAAAAAAACACATGTAATAACATGATTCTGAAAATAATCCCACTTTCTTTGAGAAAGAATAAAACTTTATATATTAAGTAGAGAAATAGAGAGAGAAAATTCTAGTTACAATAGAACCCATCCTCTAGAGAACCTTACCCATGAAATTAGAGTTATAAAGGATTCTACACCAATAAACCCTGACCAAATATTAAATAATTTTATTCCAACACATCCATGAAAAACCCATGCTCTAAGTGCTCTTATTGTGATCACCACGTATGGTATAATGAGGATCTTTTCTCAACTATAATAGTCCCTTTTATATCTCTTTATCTTACACTTATTTATCTATTATTCTGGTCTTGTTACCTTATAGACCATGAAATTATAAATTAACAAACTATGGAATCATATCCATTAGTTATTGGTTTATCATTACTCTACTCAACCATAAAGAGTGACCATAACCTACCTATTTTTAGCATATATGATTAGCTACCATTAGGCTCTACCAATCACATGACCTTATAATCTTCATGACCATCCATTAATCAATCAAGAAAACCGCCAACTATACACTAAATAAACTGATTAAACTTCAAAAAACTAGTGAAAATTTTAATTTCTTATTACATAATACTCTATAAAATCTGATAGACATTTTTAAAAATTCTCAGTTTCTTTAACACATCTTTAGAGATACTCTTATGAAAGAAAAATACTAGAATATGAAATCACATCCATCTCCTTAGACACTCCCTCATCCATAACTAGCAATCACTATTTCTTCCTGCTATTTTTGTACATCTATTGTTCTAGTGAAATTCCACATTCTAGTTTCATATTGGAAATTATGAAAAAATCACCTTCTAAAATTCCCAATACTTATAAAAAAAAAATTATCACACAAAAACCCAATAATCTCCAATGTGATAATTTTTACCATAGTTAAATCTAATAGGTATTAAGGGAATGTTATTTTATAAATTACTCATGATGTGAGTTACACTCACACACAAACACACACACACACACACACAGACACAGACACACACACACACACTTTTTTAGTGATAATTATTTTGGTGAGAAACAAGTAGAATATGGGATCCTTATTAATGGTTATTTTGTTTACCTCATCATCTAATAGATGTATTATTATGATCTATACACATTTATGCATGTTGTTCTAGGGTAGGAACATACTGAGTATTTTTATGCTCATCCCAACTATATATATAATTATTTTAATATTAATAGGATTAAGTCATAGGTGGGTTTTTATAACCACTAACATGTGATATTTGAGAGACTAAGAGAAGTTTTTTTTTCATTTTTATTTTGAGGTATATCATTGGATTGTTTTGTTATTACCTCACTGATATTTCTTGTAGGATTTTTTTATTGTATGACGTTATCATGATTTATATACATTTTATATTTTTTTACATTAACTTGATAGATGGAATTTTCAATTATGGAGAGAAATTAATCCTATTGAAAAAATTTATAGCATCATTTATAATCACAACCCCTTACCTATTAGAGGTAAGAATAGGGGATGTACCAAGTCTTGTTTTAATCTAGTGAGGAGTTACACCAAAGTTAAGTCATGATAGAATGTTATCAAACCAAGTGTTTTAAAATAGAATTTTGAGTAAGAACTTATGATTTTTATCATTAGATTAGTAAAGAAATTTTATATCTAAACATAAGATAAATTATAAACTAGGGAAACTAACAAAGGATGCAATCAGTTAGTGTATTCCGTGCAAAGACCTTGGTTTTTGATCGACAAACCTAAGGAATGATATGCTATCTATAGGATAGTACTATATTATGTGTGGACATGAATCATATAGTTTTAGGCCATAATGATTTCATGAACTATTAATAGGGGAATGGTACACATAGTTTTGACCATGAGATTATGTGTTATATATAAATTTGTATCTATAAGGTGATGACTAATGAGATTATATTTTATTATAGATATAATTATAGGATGCGTACAATGGTTTAATTATTTTTATGAGGCTATGGAGGTGAAAAAGGAAACCATTATATAATAGAGGGTTGATGAGAGTTTGGGATCAACATTATAGAATTTATAGAAGAAAATGTTATGAAAGATTGAGGGTTATGCCTCTCATGCACATGAATTATGGTGGCTATATGAGATGGAGATATAATTTCATATCATATGAAATTTGGATGAGTATCATGTTTCTATGGTGGTGAGTTTGTTATGAGATTCAATTTTATAGTGGTGGAAGATTCACCTTGGTGATAGAGATTGAGATGCCCCAAAAAAGAACACATTAATCTTACATCATTTTGTATAATTTTACATTATAACGCTCAATTAAAACACACTACCATAACCTAAAGGTATAGTGTGTTTGGATATTAGATACAAATATTCCATATTAAAAAACACAATGTACATTTATTTTATATGACACTTTACACACAGTTACCTTATAATAATTTTACACATAATATTATTATTCATTACCAAGAGAAATGAAAAAATATAAGAAAAGTGTAATCTCATGTGCTCAGTAATTAGAAAAACATATCAATGATTCATAAAAAACTTACAATTATATCATAAAAATGTATGGGAGATGAAAATGAGATAAATCAATTGATTAATGGAATAATATCATGGAATCATATGAATCATAATTATAGATCATGGTATAAAACTGTAAAATTACTATTATTAAATCATAACATTTACCATGGAATAAGAATGTGATGGAATATGAAAATAATCACTATACATGGTGACATAAAATATAAATATGGAATAGTATAATCATAGGATATAATAAAAATATGTCCATATTTACCACCAATACATTCATGTCATAGTGTACTAGGATAAACACCATTATCCGACAACATAAATGAGTAGGATAACCAATCATATCCTATAACATAAAAATCTCATGAAATATAAATCCTTACCCAATTCATGATAGGTTTATATAATTTTTTTCTAACCTATCACATAATGATATTTACAAACATATGTATTCTATATAAAAAACCACAAAAAAATATTAAAACCATACCCTGATTAACCTAAGAAATTAAAATTGTTACCCACTATCTTCATGATGCATATAAGTTATCAAAATAAATGAGGTGGATATCTAGGAAAATATATTAAAAAAGAATAATGAAGTATAGGTTATCCAGACCGTATAGAAAAAAATGCATATAGTCATGTTAATAGATTTTACTATTCAATTGATTTGTACAGTTATCATAGTTAAAAACCAAGAATTATGTATAGGGTACTCACAATGTAGAGAGATGGTAATCAATCTTATTACACAAGGTTATTATAAAAGTTTATCAATATTATAATTGAGTGTATAACCTTATAAGAGAAGCTAAAGACAAGGTCATACCTGAGCTACATTGGAGAATAAACAAAATGTTTATCTTTATATGGGAGGAAACCAAGGATGTGTCATCCCCAATTACTTGGAATTTCAATTTTGAACTATATATTCTTAACATCCCTCCATTAGAAGATCTAAATACTGTGATGGAAATTATTTTTTTTAAACCTAGTATATAAAATGAATTGATAAAAAATTATCTTTATGGATAACAGATAATAATTAAAGATAAATGAGGATATTAATCAATCTTATAATAGGTATTTAATTTTTATAGTACGATGAATTAATATAATTTTTTATAATGGACAAACAATCAAGGTATTATTTTTATAGGATAACAACTTATAAAAAGAACATGATAATAGGGTATGGATAATATCCCATTGATAATAAATCAATGGGGTAATGACATAATTGAAATATAAGCATGGGAAAAAAATATGAAAAGTTATTTTAAAATATATTATAAAAAATTAATCCTAAATTATAGGTAAATAATAGATAATTAAGAATCCTTACTTTGATATAATTACAACTTAAAAAAAGGGAATAATAAGAGGAAATTTGAAATATATTATTAATAATTTATCAATGGAATGATAATACCATATAAATTTAAGTATATAAGAAAATAAGAAGGAATTTTAAATGAAATTATAACAAAATAATTACATTTTTTAATGAAAGGGAGATGATTTTTGATTACACACATCATCATGGGTTATGAAAATCAGGAGAAATTTGAACCTTTTTGTTCTTAGGAGTGTTTTGGGGTAAAATTGTAAATTATCCTATAAGATGGTATCAGATAATTTTTTGAACACTATGTTGGACCCAAAATAGGGAACTTACCTTAGGGAGGGAGTTAGGTGGAAATATGAGCTGTTCGATTTTTCATGAAAATTTTAATATTTAGTTAATTAAATATTAACTTATTCATGCATGTTTTTTCAGTTATATCTTTTAAACACAGTATTTTATTGAGATTATATCACTCTTTTTTGAGTCTATAATGGGGGGTTTATCCTAGGCAAGTGAAAACCTTGTGTTGGGTGCAATGGCTAGGCCGGGGCACCTTTTCTTTTCCTTTTCTTTTTTGTTTCCTTTTATTTTTTCTTCCTTTTTCTTTTTTAATTTTATTTTCTATATTATCACATGAATTTTTTTATACAACCATGGGGATCCCCCTTTGGGGTCTTCATCCAAGAGAGGGAGAGAGAGAGATGAGGGATTGAGAGGAGGTGCCGCCACCCGAGGAGCTATTACAGAGGTGGATTAGGGCTCTCTAGGTGTGTGGCATAGATCTGATGTGAAGCTTTAGTGGTTTTCCCCCATAGGTAGTCCCGTTTTTATGTTTTCACTATAAATTTACAAAATTTAGATGTTTTTAATTTTTAAGTACTTTTATGGGTTTTTGGGGACCCCATGTGGGTCGATCTGTGGCTTTTGGGGGGGGGGGGTAGGGCATTTTAGGCCGTTTGGGGGGTTTTCTATTCAAGAATGTCACAAACCATCCTAGTGGGGCCCATGTTGTGACTCCCCAAACCCATATCCATTAGGAATGGTACTAGTGACTAGCACCAAGTAGGTATATCACTAACACAGGAAGCATTACCTAAGTACCTATACACATGCACACATCTCCAAGCTCACAAAATGATGAAATGTAAAAACAACTAAACAACCAATGCATGAATACATCTATATCCCACAACCAAAGTATGATAATAAGTAAATAAAGTAATAATGGACAAATACAAGCCCACCAAAAAGAAGACTGTAACACAAGTACAACTTGAAAGTAAAGGTACTGGGATTGCTATCTAAAAACCTCCAAAAAACACCTCGGTCTGTCCAGCCTCAATAAGCACTGTTTGGTCTAGGTCCACCTAGGACTCCATTAAAAGGTCGATTATCTACAAAGGAAATGACGCGTGAAGGAAAATACTATGTAAGTATGAGTATAAAATTACTCAGTAGGACACCCCAAAACCACAAAGCATATAACAAAGGAAATAGAATTATCTCTACACAGGTATATGTCTACAAAACATATAACAAAAATATCTAGATATACTAAATACAAGACACACATTCTAGAGGTAAGCCACAACCATAGTATAGTATCCGAGGATTCTAGCTCAAATATTCCATGAATCACTCATCTAGGAGAAAACAATCTTGAGTCTAATAGCACTGCTGACGTTCGTTTGAGAGGTAATTCTCATTGGGTCTCTTCATGATAAAGAATACACTAATGGATCCAAAGAGAATATGATAGATAGATGATGATCATTACCAAGGCCATGGGGTGATACCAAAAAAATTATTCTGTATTAACCTTGCTAAGTATAGGATCAACACCTATGTAGTGTTAGTCACATCGATACTAAGAACTCCACATAGGGTACGAAGATGAATAGAAAATCCCACTCGGGCCTCTTGGGGGAATTCCAACAACTCTATCCAGGAAGTCCCACTGAAGGGATCATAATAATAGGATTAGGAAATGATTAATACCTACCTATAGGGAAAGGATAAAGGGAAATAACCCTAATTAAACTTTTCCATGATATGGAGGAAAAGTGGTTTAATACATGTATAAAAGAGTACACTGCGTGTAGAAGGGTTACACACTATGTCCATTGACCTCGGGTTTTTATCATGTAAATTGCCCATGTCATTCAAACCCTATCTATGTAGTAGTAAAAACTGTGTAGGAATCCAATGTACTCTACCTATGTGCCAATACACAACTTCATCCCATGTACCCATGTCCGTGTACCAGTAAACAACATAGCTCGTGTACTTGGTCCAGCCCATGTCATGTGGGGGAGTACATGCCATGTAGGCAACTCGTGTACCCCACTCCATGTCCATGTACTTCCCAAGGTACACACCAAATATCCAGGGAGGTATCCCACACTGTGTGGGTCATGCCACATGCCGTGTGGTACTCATCTCCTACCCTAAACCCTAGTCTATGCTCTGGGAGACCCATATTCTGTGTAATCCCAAATTACACGCCGTTTGTATCAAAATTTTCCAAAAATACCATTCTTCCTCCACATGTCCTGGATGATGCTTCAGCCCTCGATCTGGCGATCACCTTGCCACAAAACTGAAGACCCAATCTCTTCAAGTCATTCCATCACCAAAACAACATGTTTTTTCTTCCAATATATTCACAAAATAGATTAAATCTGCATTATTTTTTGCTCACCGGGGAACACCGAAAAATGAAAAATTGGGAATCATCTGTCCCATAATGTGGTACTCATCTTGACTCGAGATGAAATATGGGTGATGATGAATTTTGAATTTTTAAATTTGAATATTTTGGACATGATGTTTTTTGTTCAATCCTTTTGAAATATTTGGTTACTGATAAACCTTAAAGCATCTTTTTAGAAAATGAAAAAAATGGATTTGCAACAAGAATCAGGTGCACAATGATCGATTGATAAGGATGTGTTGAGTTGTGATCCAAATAATGAAATCCTAGTAAAAATGATTAATCAGGGGAGAAAACCACAATATCCAAAGAAAGGAATGAATCTCAATCAATTTTTGTATCTATCTCGATCTTTCTCTATTAGAATGATAATCGAATAAACAAATAATCACAAAGATTAATATCCTGTCAAAACCCCACAAATATAATCTCATACCATATAATGATCGATATGTGATCCAATCTATTTATTGATTTTCAGAATTTATCATAGAAATAATGGATAAGGAATAAAATAATTAAAACAAATGCCCTACCTTAATTCAATTCGATTTATGAAAAAGAGTGATATGTCATCATCATCATTGAAAGGATCTGTTAAATATGAGTTACGTCAATCCTTGATTTTCAACTCCATCATTGTTCGCCCGAGATAATTCTGCAGAGGTTCTATCCAATGAATCTTTAGAGGTTTCAGGGTTATGCGGATAACCTTGGGATTTCTGCTTAATAGTCTATTTAAATATTTTATATTTCCACATCAAAAAAATTAGATTAAAATAATTTATTACAATTATTTTATTAACTTCTGCACCCATGATGAATTTTCCACAAACGACCTGCACTGACTAATATTTAGTCGTGCCTTGGGTAAAAATCACATTCGGAGTTCAAAAGGGCCCTCAAATATCTGATCCAGGAACCCGTTTAGAAGTTATTCCACTTTTTTAGGAAAACCGTGCATGTGTACTATTTAATATATTTCTAACATTTATTTTTGGAATACCAGGCCTTATAATTGCATTCCGTATCAGTTCTTGGCCTTGAAAATAATCCATATAATACAAAAAATAATAAATGGAAAATCTAAGTCATTAAATTCTTCCAAGATTGGGACTTTATGTCCTAAAAATCCAAAACAAGGGATACTAAAAAAGATGAGGGCACTAAGCATGAATTTGATCCTCCTACTCCCAAGTGATATTCTAAATATTCCCATGATACCAATAGACACGAACCAAAGGAATCAATTTCCCATGAAGGATCCTCTCTAGTTGATACTCAATCTCCACTGGGTACTCAACAAAATTTTCTCCATCCTTGATGTCTATCTTTCCCTAGTCGATAACATATGATGGGTTATGCACATACCTCCTTAACTTCAACACATAGAAGACATTGTGTGACCAATCTAACTAAGGAGGTAGATCCAAGCGATACACCACCTCACCAACTCTACACAGTATCTGGAAAGGGCTGATGAACCTTAGAGATAACTTGTCACCTTGTCCAAATCTCCACAATCCACATCGAGGTGAAACCATTTGGAATAGATGGTCTCCTTCCACGAACTACAAATGAATTCTTCACATATCAGTATAAGAATTCTGATGAATTTGTGTAGTCTTCATCTACCTCTAGATTATTTTCACCTTCTCTATTGTAGCACACACCAACTCTAGACCAATGAGTGATGGCTCTCCTGGGTTAGTCTAGCAAAGTGGTGACCTGCAGGGCCGCCCATAAAAAGTATCGAATGGTACCATACCAATGGTGGAATGGTATCTATTGTTGATGTAAACTCCACTAGTGGTATATGATCCTCCCAAATACAACCAAAGTCTAACATGAAAACTCACAACATGTCCTCTAGAACAAGAATGGTTTGCTTTGTTTGACCATTATTTTGTGGGTGAAACACTATTATAAAGCATAATTAGGCCCCAAATTCATTTTATAATCCCTTATACAACTAGGATGTAAAGAAACCATAATGATCAAAAAATGATCATCGATAGGAATCCATGGATTCAGAAAATCTTCTACACGTATAGGTGTCACAAACTCTCTATTGAAATTAGTTCTTAGATGACTAGTAAGTGGGATAGCTTGGTGATTCAGTCAACAATCACGCAAATAGAATCATGTTCCCTAGAAGTATGTGGTAAGCCTATAAAAAAGTCCATAGATGAACAATCCCACTTCCATTTTGGAATCTCAAGGGGTTGAGCTAAACCAGTTGGAACTTGGTGCTTAGCCTTCACTTGCTGACAAGTAAGGCATCAAGAGACAAACTCTGTAACTTCTTTCTTTATCCCTGGACACCAAAACTAATGTCAGAGATCCTAGTACATCTTTTCCACACCTGGATGTACTACCAAATTATATGTGTGAAACTCTCTCAGAACCTCCTCCTACAACGTCACTAGAACAATAGTTCATCCTTTTAAAATAATTATGTGCTCTTCACCTTTTGAAAATCCATCAGAGGCATGCCCTGTGGATAACTGAGAAAATAGGGTCTCTCAATTGAATCCCCAAGCCGTGCCTCTTGACTCACTGTAAGAGTGGAGGGGTGACCACTATTGAATGAAGGTATGCTACTACATCTCTATCCACAAAGGATAATTGCAATGAGGCCAATTTCTTTGATGCCTCATTTAGTAAATAAGAACTAGATATCATGCTGAGAACATCTGCTACCACGTCCCCCTTCCCAAGAGTATAAACAATTTAAAAGTCATAATCTCATAGAAACTCTATCCATCACCTCTACCTAAAATTATGATATTTATATGAGAATATACCTTTGATAATTTTGTGATCAGAGTAGATGATAAACCACTATCTCATTAGGTAGTGTTATCTCATCTTCAAAATTAATACTATCGCTGTTAAATCAAGATCATGGGTCGTAGAGTTATGCTCATGTGGTTTCAAATGGCATAAACTATAGGCAATCACTGCTTACCTTTACACCAGGATACAACCAAGACTAGTCCTCGATGAATAGTAGAACACTACGCACTTGACACCTTCCTCCAGTAATCTCAATATTGGAGTTCTCATCAAACTCTACATCAACTTTTGAAAGGCATACTGATAATTCTCCTTCCACGTGAAAGGATGCCTATTAAGAGTCAAAGTGGTCATGGGGGATGATATTATAGAGAAATATAATATGAGTCTCCAATAATATCCTGAAAACCCAAGGAATCTCCACACCTATGTCACATTCTTAGGTGGCTCCCATGCTATAACACTGCCTTGACCTTGGCCAGGTCCACTTCCACCCCATCTATTGAGATAACATGTCCCATAAAGTGGACCAATTGAGTCCAGAATAGACACTTTGAGATATATCCATATAGATGGTTCTCTCAAAGTATATCTAGAATTATCCTTAAGTGTCTCTCATGATCCTCCTCGGACACTGAGTACATAAGGATATAATCGATGACGAATACCAAAAACCAGTTTGAGAAAGGCTGGAAGATCTGGTTTATGAGTCCCATGAACACTACTGGGGTATTTTTTATGCCAAAGGGCATCACCAAGTACTCATAGTGACTGTAGTGACATCTGAATATCATCTTCAGTATATCCTCATCCCGTACTCATAGCTGGTGATATCTAGATCTGAGGTGAACTTTTAAGAACCATTATGCCTCTCTTAATTAATAAAAGAGGTTATTAATACTATTTATTGGATACTTGTTCTTCATAATTACCTCATTCAAGTGTCTGTAGTCCACACACAAACTCAAGATCCTATATGCCTACTTAGCAAAAAAAAACTGAGTCTACCCAGGGTGAAACACTGTGTCTCATGAATCTCTTCCTCTACAAGTCTTCCAACTACACCCTCATCTTGTAAAACTCTACAGGATCCTTCCAATATATATAGGTGTGGATATTGGTGTCATCTTGGGGTGTAAATAAATGCATAATTCTCTCTCTTGGTGGGTAGGAAGACCCAAAACATCTTCGAGGAAGACTTACTCATACTCCATCACCACTGTAGGAAACTGGAAACTCATAACATCCATTGCACCAAGAGTTAGGCTAGCCAACTAATGAGTAATCAGCTACACCCTCCTATGCATGATTTCATCCTATGTTTCTTGGGTTTCATTTTCACCAACAAAGGGGAACCCGATTCTATCACTATAGACACATTGCACCCTTCACCAAAAATAGTCAATCTTAGCATGAATTGTGGATAACCAGTCCATACCAAGAATAACCTCATAAGACCTCGATGCTGCTATCAAGAGATCCCAACAAAAACTCTCACCTCCAAGAGTGAGGTCACACTATCAGCACAAGTGTGTGATCATTGAGTCTTCTATAGTATGAGTCTCCAAGCGTAAGGGCCGAGTCAATGGTTCAACTAGAATTTCTAAGACTTGAACAAGATATGTGGTGAGAAAGGAATGACTAGAACCTATGCCTATAAATACTGTAATAAGGTAAAAAATACACAGATCATACCTTGTATCATTCCTAGATCCTCTAGGTCATAAGTTTCAACCACCTATAGCTGTCCCCTCCCCTGTACTCTAGCTCCCTCAGCCTAGCATGGACCACCTGAGGGTAGTGGTGGTAACTAGTAGAAATGTTGACCACATCATGCTAATATCCTAGGTCCTTTCCACATCCTCCATCTAACAGACCTGCCTTCCCCTACCATTGCCTCTTCCTTGGTGGTCCACCCACAATCTCCCTATTAGTTGTACAATGGGTCAGATAATCTCGAGTCAGATACCCCCTTCCATCACATGAGTCCTCTCTCTAGGACAACTGGACCCACCCTGTGAGTCTCAAACAATAGATCCTCTATCTTGGGACCTCATCCAAAAACATATCACATGTCTAGGTCCCTAAGACTGACATCAACCCCCTTCTGCCGAAGTCTCTTCCCCTTATTTTCCACTACTGAAAACCTCCGATTGTATATTCTTAGCTAAGAAAATCTCGATCACCAAATCTTTCTCTAGCACCCTAGAATAGGAAGGAATGCATAGAGTAATAATGCTGGCACATATGTCTCTACACAGACCTTTCTTGAAGGTCTGATCTATGAAGAACTAATCTTGAACCATATCGATCGAGTACCTGGAAAGGTAAATAAACCTCGATGAATACTCAACTACTATCATAATTCCCTACTGAAGATGTATAATCTCTTAGATATGCACATCCCTAAGTGTAGCTGGTTAAAACTCCTCTCAAAATAGATGCTCAAACTTTTTCCATTGAAAGAGTCACCTCATCATAAGTCTACGTAACCAAACTCCACCATTGTTCTGTTGAGATGTGAAGAAGGCTCGCCGATAGGACCACCATATTATCTGTTGGTGTCCTATAGATGGAAAACTTGGATCCCTAACTCAAGACAGTCCTCAGTTTCCTATGGTTTAGGCTTGACTCAGAACTCGAGGGGTCTCTACTGCTAAAATTTATGAAGTGCACTCAGCCTACACATCTCATCTGCTGGTACTGTAGGTACCATGTTCTACTCTACAGGTGGTATAGGTTGTGAACCACTTGGAGGTTACATCTTGGGAAATGGTCCCTGTATCAAAACCTTATCACTAAGGGGACCATCCTCATGATCTTCATGATGAATCCTATCTGGTATACATCACGAAGGCATCCTGAAATAAACAAGATATAGCACTGTAAATGAGTATATTTATAGAGATGACTCAATAAGGACATGGAAACAAAACCCATTCCTATTTGATGAATGTACCGTTGTTTTCCCTACAACAAATGTTCTCATTCACCGAGTAAAAAAGAAGGTGATCAGAGTCTTTGTGCATGGAATCATCGGCCACCACCCCAACACTGGAGTCTCTATCCTAAAATCTGAACTTGAAACACTTAACACTATTTACCAAAAAAAATCTCATACACTCTATGTCCTAAAGTATAAAAAACCACCTTTGATACCACTCTATCATGAGTCATCCTACTGGGGACCATGCCATGACTCCCCAAGCCCACCTCTAACAGGCCATGGGCTAGTGACTAGTACTGAGTAGACATATCACTAACATGGGAGACATTTCCTAAGTACATGTACATATGCACACATCTCTAAACTTGCAAAATGATTAAATATAAAAAAAACTAAATAACCAATGCATGCATACATCTATATCTCACAACTAGAGTACAACATGAAGTATAGAAAGTAAACATGGCCAAATACATGCCCACTATAAATAATTCTATAATACAAGTCCAAACTAAAAGTAAAGGTACTGGGATTGCTATCTGAAATCCACAGGAACACACCTAGTTCTATCTAGTCTCACTAAGAGTTGTTTCGTCCTCCTCCACCTAGGAATCCATCAAAAGTTTGATCATCTACACATGAAATGACATGTATGGGAAAAGCCTATGCATGGGTGGGCATAACAATACTTAGTAGGACACACCAAAACCACAAATCATATAACATAAAAAATATATTCATCTCTATATAGGTATATGTCTACAACACATATAACAAGAATATACAGATATACTCAATACAAGACACATAGTCTAGACATAATCCATAACCATAGTATAATAAACTAGGATTCTAGATCAATGATTCCATAAAGAACTCATCTAGAAGAACACACTCCTGATTCCAATTTCACTAGTGATGTACATCTAATAGGTAATACTCATTGTTTCTCATCATGATAATGAATATGTTGATGGATCTGAAGAGAATAAGATACATAGATGAGGATCACTGCTAAGACCATGGGTTGATACCAACAAGATCGATCTGGATTTAACCTTCCAAGTAGAGGATCAAAGCCTATGTAGTGTTGATCACATTGATACCAAGAAATCCACCTAGGGCTTGAAGATGAATAGATGATGCCACTTAGGCCTCTCGGGGGAATTCCAACAACTCTATATAGGAAGTCCCACTGAAGGGATCATAATATAAGAGTAGGAAACAATTCACACCAACCTTCAGGGAAAGGATAAGGGTAAAAAACATGAATGAAATTGGTCCAAGATACAAAGGACAAGATGTTTAATACATGTATAAAAGAGTACACGATGTGTAGAAGGGTTACAAAACATGTCCCATGACCCTAGGTTATACCCATGTAAAAGGATAGTGTCATTCAAAACATTTCCATATAGTAGTACACAGAGTGTAGATATCTCGTGTACTCTAACTATGTGCCATTAAATGAATTCATCCCATGTACCCATGTCTGTGTACCAGTACATGGCTTAGCCCATGTACTTAGTCCAACCCATGTAATTTGGGGGAGTACATGCCATGTAGGTAACCTGTGTACTCCACCCCTTGTCTGTGTACTTACCAACACACATGATGAATATTTAGGGAGGAATCACATGCCATGTGGGCCATTCCACACACCATATGGTACTCATATCCCACTCGAAACCCTAGCCACCACTCTGGGGAACCACATGTCATGTAATCTCGAATTACATGCTGTTTGTATCAGGATTTCATAGAAATCTCATTCTTACTATGTACATCCAAAATGATTCTCTAGACCTCGATTCAGTGGTCTCCTTGAAATAAAACTAAAGATCCAATCTCATCGAGTCATGAAATCTCCAAAACAATGCCTTTCATCTTTTGATCTAGTCGCAAAATAGATTAAATAGTTGTTCTTCATTGCTCACTGAAGAACACTGAATAATGAAAAATAGGGCACCATTTATTTTATGATTCACTCCATCTCCATAATCACACCTCCTTCATGACATTCCAATCCCAAATATGTGATATTGAATCGTTGCACCAAGAATCAGGTGTGCAATGATCGATTGAACGGGATGTGTCGAGTTGCGGGCCAAACAATGAATGCCCATGATGAATGATTAATCAGGGGAGAAAAGAACAAGAACTAAAGAGAGGAATGAACCATGATTAATGTTCATGTTGATCTCAATATATCACCATTAGAACTACAATTCAAAAAATTGATAATCACAAAGAATAATCTCCCATCAAAACCCCACAAATATAATCTCATCCCACAATAATGATCGATTTTCTGGAAAATATGTTCGTTGATTTGTCCACGTTCTTCATATAAATCAAGAATGGGGAATAAAAGAATTAAAACACATGCCTTATTTCAATTTAGTTTGATTTCTGATGAATAATGACTCATCTTAATTGTTGACAAGATCTTTTAAATCTGAGGTGTATCGATCCTTGATTTACAAATCCGTCATCGTTTGCCTAAGTGAATTCTCCAGAGGTTCTCTCCAACAACTCTCCAGATTTTCCAGGGTTATGTGTATAGCCCTGGTATTTCAGAACAATAATCCATTTAATTATTTTTGATCACTGCACCAAAGCAATTGGAATAAAATAATTTATTCCAATTATTTTATTAACTTCTACAACCGCGATGAATTTTCTACAATTGACTCATTCCTACTAATGTTAAGTAAATCCTAGGGTAAACCTCACGTTCTGAGTTCAACGGTGCCCTCATATTTCTAATCTAGGCACCCATTTAGATTTTATTCCACTTTTTCACGAAAACCATGCACACATGCTATTTAATATATTTAATATATTTCAAACATTTATTTTGGGTACACCAAGCCTCGAAATCACATGCCGTCTCAGTTAATGGTATAAAAAATAATCCATATAATATTTAAAAATAATAAATATAAAATCCAATTTATTACAGAGAATACCCCTGAATACAACATGATGTTTAGAGAAAACATTTCATGTGTTCTTCTTGGTTGGGGAATATAGTTTTTCGGGACAAAACACCATGTACCAAGGGTACACACTGTGTAGTGGTGACTCGGGGTGTGCCAAGGGAACATGAACATATAGGGTACATGGTGATAACTCATGAAAGGTATATATTCAATGGACATGTATTGTACTTGGCCATACCCCACTTGGGGGTACAAAACATGGTACATGACTGGGGAGCCCATGTGGGGTACACATTGTGTATAGGGTGGTACACGCCATGTAGTCCGATGGTGTACACATCTAGTGGGGATAAGGTACATAAGATATTATTCATGTGGGGTTACATGTCATGTATTGAGAGGCACATTCCATGTATATTGGTAAAGTACACATCATGTGGCCTATGACACATGGATAGGAAAGACCTTTGGGGTTACATGCCGTGTACCCCAAGTGTACATCATGTACCTTTCCTTCTCATGGTTTTCTTTTATTGTTTTTGTCCCATGCTATTAAAATTAGACTTGTGAGTAGTCTTCTCTGAGTTTTTTCCACATATATTACAATGGTGGAATCATTTTTGTGTTTATAGAACGTTTAGATGGCTTTTAGACCATTCTAGCATTCACAGGAATATTTTCCTCAAATTTTTGTTTTATAATCCTTATGGGGGTTATGTTGTGTGTTAGAAGGATTGGGTGAGGGTTTTTAGCTCATTTATTGGCCTAAATCGAGCATACCATGGAAATATATTTGAGGTTATTTGGATGGATTTTGGAAGATAGGATCATATTGTATCTCTAAGGAGATCTTTTTTTCCCAACATGATAAGACATATTGCTCAAGGTTAGAGAAGTTGAGGTTAGCTCCTAGGTTTGAGGATACTAGAGTTTTTAGAGCCTTTAGGATGGGTTGACACCATGGAATAATAGTTATGACTAAGTGTCATTGAGCTATTGAGATGATTCTAAGGTACTCTTTAGGATTACCTAGTGGAAGTGTTACTGATCGAGTGATCAGTGGTTTCTATAGTTAGCTGTTGAGAATGCATGGGTGGCTTGGAATAGTTTGGATTACCTTGTGGGTGAGTTGGTACCCATGGTTGAGTTATTTTTTGAGAATTACAGCTAAGGTTTTATTACAGTGGGATTTTCCCTAAGGTTTGTCTTGATCCAAGGAGCCCTTATGGTGGGTCCTTATTTTGAGGTAGTCATAAGGACCATTGTGAATTCCCCAGTTGGCGTACTTTTATTTTTTATTTTCATGGGGTTCATTATTGATTAAGGATTAGTTAGAGGGCATTTAGGGTCCTTTGGGTTCTTTATGCACTGGGCTTATTCTGTTCTTTAGATGTGCTAGAGGAACCCCTCATAGGGTGTCCAACTCTTGTTATGGAATTTTTTCATTTTAGGATCTATGGAAGGGTGTGTATTAAGAGCTGGGGTAAATTAGAGGATTACCATGTTGGGTGTCACTTTATTTTATAACCCTAGGGGACCATGGGTGCCCTGGTTTGTGTTTGGACTCGAGGTGGGCTATTGAGATCTTATGTTGGATGTTTTTTGGTTGTTGAGATCTGAGGTACTAAGAGAGGCCCTATGATTTATTTGACGAGAATTGGTCAACACTGTTAGATCAGTTTTTTAGAAGGTGGGTTCAAGATTGGATCGTCCCACATTCATTTGGCCTTTTTACATGATGTTTGAAGTAGTTTCTGTTCAAGAATTTAGTTTAAGGAGGAGACCCTTGGGATTTCCTAGATAGAGTGTTAGCCTTGAGTTTTGATCTGGTTCTCTCCTATACTATTTGGATATTGTTAGATAGGATTAGGGAGATAATGTTTGATCTAGATGAGTGAAACCCCCATCCAATTTAGTGTGAAACCCCGACTAGAGTGGATTTGGGATTATGAGATACTGAGGCACTCATAGATCAGGTTTTTTTATTGTGGATACCATTATGCTATTGGTTCCATGGATACTAGAAGATCCTAGATTATAGTATGGATCCCACCTTTTTTGGGTCTAAAACTGGTGCTTGATTCATTCTGTAGGACCTTAAAGACTAAAAAGTTTTAGAGTTTTGTCAACCTAGATGTTCCTATCACCATTTTTTGATCATTATATTAGAGTACTAGATCTCAGTAGATTCACATTATCATGTGGACGCCAATGGTTATTCCCTGGGGTCTAGAATTTATGTCTATTGCATTTATAAATCATGGAGATCCTATGTAGATCTCATGAATGCATCATTTTTCATATGGATGGGTGATCCAAGTACTATAAATATTCTGTCAAGGTCTATAGAGTGGGTAGATTTACCTAAGGTGTTAGGCTAGAATCTACCATTGGCAGTTTTCCTTTTTTGCTTCCCCCCTTTGTTTTATTCAGTTGTTCTTTTATGCCAAATATTATTAGTTTTGACTAGGGCGGGCATATCATGTTTGAATACACTTGTCATGACAAAAAATTATTGTTCTACCATTGAGGGTGGCCTACAAAGAATTATTTCTCACCCCCTGTATGTGCACTTCAGTGTGCATGTAGACCTAATGTTTGTTTTAAGGTTAGAGAGCAAGTTTCACGATGGATGGGTCAGAGGCTCAATGTTTCTTGATTAGGTTGAGATTCTCATGTTGAGACTCTCTAGTGGGCTAATGAATCTTGTGCATCATGGATATTGGGTATGTGGTTTGGCTCAATGATAGAACTAGAACCCGATATTTTTATTTTAAGTTTCTTTATTTTATATATGCAGTCATCCCAGTGGATGAACATCTGTAGTATATTTCATATGATTTGATTCTATATGAATGTATATTGAATTTCATTTATTATATCATTCTTTTGTTTTAGTTATTTATTATGAATACTGTAATGGTTATCCTTGTGGATGTTTTGGATATTTCCACTGTTATTTCACTCTAAATAGAGGTTATAGTCTCCCCACTGTATCTTTTAAACCCTCGATACTAGTTAGTAGCCTATTACATTCCACGAGACATGCCTAAGGGCTTGTGGTAATCTAGATTGGGTGATATTACAGGTTGACCTGGACTGGTTCATTATAGAATTTGGGACCCATACCTTTAATAATACTTAGATTTAAAACCAACCTATTAGCCCTTTGAAAATCATAAAATTTTGAGAGGGAAATATTTATAAATTACACTTTTTATTAATGAAAAAAACATTTAAATTATAGATCATGATTTTATAAATAAATAAATACCATGTGAACCAATTACAAACATTGGGTTAGGAACCAAAATTGGGGAACAATATAGAGAAAACCTGGGATATTTCAAACAAATATAGCATAACTACAATAATATTCCCTTCTCTAAACATATAAATAATTCTAAAATTAAATCTATAAATATAATAATCCCGATGAAAAATATAATTAATATACCAATGTGTCATACTTAGGGTAGAAATAAAGTTGTCCCCAACAGAATATTCTACTTTAGTAAAGGAAATTATAATGCCTCTCTCTTAGTAAAATGAATAAACAAGTAGAACAACATTGGATCTATAATAAGTGATAAAAAAGGAAGAAAATAATCCATAATGGGGGTATTGAAGTGAAAAATGATCACCCCATATTGATTATAAATCATGCCACCCTTTATCATAGTATAATCCCTAAAAGACCCATCTAATTTGAGTCATTAACCCACACCCAGGGGAATCCATCTAACCCAATTACGATGCTTGATACTCTTTATTTATGGTAAAATATATAGATATTTTCATATGAGAAGACAAATAAAATAAATATAACCAATATAACCAATATAACCAACAAACTCCCTATATATAACTTGAACATGAGTGACCACAATAATGAAAAATGGGAAACAAGTATCCTAAAAAACCCCATTATAGAGGATCCAAATATTCCATTTGATAATAATATACATAATAACACTGTTATTTTCAATGTTAGATACATAATTGATACCAGAAAATCAAAAGTTAACAAGATATTTTAATGATTACAAGTTTATAAAGTGGTCCAATATTACACTGATGTGTCTCTACAATGTCAAATTAAGATTACCTTATATAAACTAATGAATAATGGACACCTTCTTTGAAAAAATATAGAAGATATATTTCAAAATAAATGTAATGCCTCTAAATTGAGAAGATAATTAGTGGGGATAGAATTTTATTGCATTTCCTAGAAAAAAACTCATTTTCTTAGCCATAAAGGAATTCTAAATCTCTTTTCCCCATTAGAGTTGGGGAGAGGGATGTTTTGTCTCCAAGAGAATGTGTTCAAGGAAAAATATATAGTCACATAGATTGTAAATATTAGTCCATAAGTTTCATTAGAAAAAACAATGTCTTGGGGATACTGTTTATCCATGTCATCAAGAACATTATTAATCTAAGGTTGAGAACTCAAAGATGGAAAAAGATTCAACATAGAAGTGAGACACTATAAGAAGAAAAATGAATTAACAAAGAAATTATATTACTATAAAGATACCCCAACCACTCCTATAACCCACTTAGAGTTTTCTATGATGAATTAAAACTCTTCCATAATCTAGTTCTAGATAGGGGAGGATCAAGATCTTAGAATTAAACTAATCAGGTCAAGTCAATGACTGAATTTATGATGAATTTATAAAGTCCAAATTTTTAAAATAATAATGGGTTATAAATGTGGATATTTATAAATGAAATTTAGGTAAATATTTTTAGAGACATGGTGTAGATGAGGGGAATCCTAGAATCACATGATAATTAGGTGGGTTAGGCATGCCAGGTGAGTTAGGTGAGGAAATATTGGTTATAATAGTAAGATTGACTTCAAAAAAAAAATACATTATAAAATATATAAATTTCAATTTACTTATTCAAAATTATTACCTTTTTATTTTACCCTTTTTAACTTAATTTATTCTATTTGTTTCTTTTTACCATTGTAACACCATGAATTTTTAGTATTAAATTCACTTTAAATAAATCTTTTGTGTGCAATAACTTATGTTACAGGAAATATCAAACTAAAATGAAAAATGCATTATTCTATAAAGGTATAATATTAAAATAAATAAATAAATATAAATTCATTAAAAGATATCTAACAGAAATAAAATTAATAAAATTATAAAATGAATAAAACCACAAGTAAATAAAAAATCACAATATTGAAATATTCATCATCATTATCACCCATAAAGATCATATCATCGATGATATTATAGAATTAATTTAAAACATTGTAAATATAATAAAAAACTTGATTAATAAATAAAAATATAAGATTAATGATCTTAATGATGTATGAAAGGAAATATATATGAATAGAAAAGGTACTTATAGATGTTGGGAATATATGGTTGTTGAGTATATATAGTCATTGGGTATAAATGGTTGTTGAGTATATATAGCCATTGGATATAAGAGTTATTAATGAAATAAAATATATTATTAATGGAATTAATATTTGATACTCAATAAAGATAATCATGAGTTGTGACCAATATAATATAGTTATTTATATAGAGGGTATAGATAGAATTAATCACATTATGAAAATTTATGTACAATGAGAGAACCCATGACATCATGTTCTATGATACTTTGATATGTGGATCATTTTTCCAAGATTCAGAAAGAGGTATCATCACTAGGGAATTACCTTGACCAATACCAAGATGAATTCCAAAAAGTATGACTTGAGAAGTTAAAACTTATAGGAATCAGTATAAGGTCCATTATAACTAAATCACCACCCAAAGTTACATGAAATTCTTATCTAACACTTAAGTATTATGAATGTGTCTTTAAAATTTTTGTTTTTAGAAGTAAGGTTGATATCAAAATGTAATTATTAATGTAATAACAAATATTTTGGGAATATTTATTTTTTGTATATTTTTATACATTTTTCATTTATATTAAATTTATTAATTTTAAATAATTATTTTAATTTAATATTTAAATGAAATTGAAAGAATTAATTTATTTAAAACGGATTAATAAAAATCAATTAATTGTTAAATAATTATAAAATATGAATAAAATCATATAATGGTAAAAATTGATATTTTTATCCAATTATTTTTCTAAGTGGTGTGTATTTTTATCATAAAAAATTAAATTGATCACTATTGATAAATAATTTTAATGATTTTTTGATCATATATAAAAATAAATTATAAATCATCTAATAATTATTATTTGAAAAGAAATAAGAATAAATTTATACAATTCTTAAAAAACATATTTTTTTCATACAAATCATTTTTCAACTTTTATGCATTTTTATTGTAAAATTAATTTTATTAAATTTTATAATTTTAATTTATTAAAATGGATTTCTTAATTATAATCAACATTTCAAAATTATGTAATTAGTTTAATTTCAATTTTTGAAAAAACATTATTGGGGTAAAAGTGAGTTACCATGGTAGGAGATAAAATGAGTGAAAAGGTTAAATCAATATACCAAGTGATAATATATCCCTACAATTTATCTCCAAATTGTGTGTATAATCTATGGATAAACCCATATCCATTATTATATCATTTTTGACCCACTTACATTTTAAAATTACATTCCTTATACATTAAGGAATCTGGATTTATAAATAAGTACCTCAAACTCACTTATAAAAGGACTTATCCTCTACCCATCTCAAACCAAAACTTTATTTATATATTTCTTCTCTAATATATGGACAAATTATCTCATTATAAATACAATGCAACAATTTTAAACTCATTTTCTTAATAATGATGTGACACCACTCAATTTTTTGCATATATCTTCGTTTAAATAAATCAGGCATGTTCGATTTCTTATGATACATTCAATTTAAAAATAAATTAAACAATGATTTATTTCATTATGGTAGAAAATTATAATGAAGAATGAAATATAGTACAAGTTAAATAATGAAACATAACTAGTATATTTACTAAAATAATTAAACCACAAGTAAATAAAACTATTACAAAGTTGAAATTCTTATCATCACGATCCCTCATGAAGATCATAACACCGATGATAACTATAGAAAAAGTAAAACTTGTTAGAAATATGTAACACCCCAAAATTTTACTATATATCTTAGCTTTAAATAAATATAATGTGTTTGATAACTTTATTCACATGAAAAATGACATTAAAATAGACTATGAAAAACCTTATAAAAATAATACAATATGATCTGAAACATCAATAATAAAATTTCAATAACAATAAAGTATCAAGTAAATAAAAGTATAATAATTTTTTTATTATGAAAACATATATTTAAATTCTCTATATGTTATTATTTTAGAATAATGACTGATTTATTGATTAATTTTAAGGACTAGAAGATAAATAATTAATGAAATGTGATTACAACTGTTAAACATTTTAAAGGGACATTTTTTAAAAGGACTATTTTTAATGTATTGTGTATTTTACCAAATAAATTAAATTGAAATTTTTTCAAAGATTATTATCACAATAATTAATATTTAAAAAAATATATTCATACTCATTTAATTATAAATTGATATGAAATAATATTACGAACATTTAATGTTTAAAAATATATTTTTTCTATAAAAATAAGTTTTATTTATTAAAATAAGTATATAAATTTTAGAATTTTCATTTCATTAAATGAAAATTATTTTTTAATTCATTATTTTTTTTGGAGAAGGTGACATGGATTGGTTTCCCAATCCATGTCAGAAGGAATTTATTAAATGAAAAATTTACAATGAGGTCTCGAGGTGCAATGAATTTACACCATCTGAAAACAAGAAAACCACCAAACAGAAGTACATATTTAAAGAACCTGGTATACAACATCGGAGGGCTATAGAAAATTAAAACTGAAGATTCAGCCCGCAGCTTCTAGGTGCGTGCAAGCACAGAGGTTCCAGATCAGAAAAATCAGAGAGGTAATAGAGATAAAGGTAGCATGTTGCGGTAGAGAAGCAGATCAATCCAAGCAGCCAAAGAGTTTCATCATGCCAAAGCTCGGAATCTGAACTGAAACAAGCAGCAACACTCCTTCTAAAAGGCAAAAACATACAACAAAGCTCCATATAAAATGAAAAGCTCCATCAAATAGGCAAGAACTCAGAATCTGATCTCAAATAGGCAGAAAAGCTCCATCAAATAGGCAAAAAAAAAGAGATATAGCAGCAAGAGCAAGTTGAGAAAATCCAGAATAACTCATCTTCAGTAAATGAAATCGCAGGTTGACCTCAATTTGAAAAAGTTCCATTTTAACCTGCACTCTAGGAAGCGCATCCACATGAGAAGATTCCCTAGTTTTACCGGCAACCACATTCCAACAAAAGCAGCAGACCCCTCCCAACTGGTAATCAACGTCAGATAGCTCCAAGATATATGAACAGTCTGAGAGTGCAACAGGTACGTGATATCACATAGGAGTCAGCAACAACATCCAAGCTGAGACAGTCAGAAACAAGAAGAGACCGATGAAAAACAGAGATGTATCCATATGCATCAAAACTTCAATCTTCTAAGCACATGCATATACAGAGCAACCAAACCAGGAATCCAACAGAGAAAAATGCAGAACAGAATAAAAGAAGAGGTTTAGAAGTATTTCAGCTTGGAAGAAACCAAAAATACAGCATATACAGCACACCCTGCGTTCCTGGAACAAACCCAAGCATTCTGCACTATGCACCATTCCAAAGCAGTCCAAGGGTGTTAAAGTCTATCAAAACAGCTCTAAAAGAAAACAGAAAACCAGTTCCAGCAACAAAAACTCCCAATGGTGTCACTTGCATCCCAAGCAGTCTGCACTGCTCTTAACTTCAGATCAAGAGCAAGCAGAACCAGCATCATCTAAATAACCACTTTAAAACTGAAAAGTATCAGGCTAGTAAGAAAGATCAGATCCAGAAATCCAATCAGCATCCACAAGTACTCATCATATAACATCCAATAGCACATGTGTTGTACAGATTAGAAAGAGGAAAACTCCATTTCATGTCATTACATGTGCAAAAGAGAGTAGAATCAATCCAAGGAAAAGCAGATTAACCACAACCAGAAGTAAGGGAACTCCAGAAGACAGGAAAATCAAAACACTATGACCAAGGAGAGGAAATAACTAGCTCAATGCAGAAAAAGACCAGAAAAACCTCAACCAATAAGGGGAAACATTTAGGAGCGCAGTCAGTAACCTTCATGCAGCCCTGTTGCATGCCCTCTAGAAAAAACAAGAAGCAGATGAGGCAGTATGGAGGCAAGGGAGTGAAGAAATTAAAGAAAATTCTTCAGATAAATCTCAAAAAAACAGAACCATCAATACAGTATGAAAATTAAAATATGATCTTCATAGAGTAAAGAAAACATCCAGTAGAAATGAAAAAGTGATCTTAAGAAATCTTTTATGTTTCTTTCATTGAATATATCCTGCTTTGCAGCCAAATAGGCACTCTTAGTGATCTCTCATTTCTTAAAGGAGTTGTATAAAATTTCATCACTGAGTCCCTCCGAAGAAACAGGAGCTTCACATGTTGGTACAGTACATTTATCATCCCTTTCAGCTTGTTTCTCCATCTCTACATGTTGATTTCCAATAGGGGCAGAAACATTATGTCTAGCAATGTCCAAAGAGCGAGTGACAATAGTCCTCTCCACATGTGAAAAATCCCTGCGTTTTCTAGTTTTTTTAGGATTGGGTGTAATAAACCCATCCTCATCCACTATTGGTTTCTTACCTTTCCTGTCCATGTCCCTTAAGTATTTCTCCTCAATATCAGTAGATTTGTCTTCTTTTGCGCTTAGTGAGAGAATACCCTCAGATGCCTCACACCTCTTCTTTTCCTCCTCTTCTTTAGTGCCTTCTTTAATTTTCAATATCGACCTATCTTCAAGTAAGGGTGAGGGCCTATGATGTACATTTGCATTCACCACAGAGGGTGAAATATCCTTCTCACCCAAATTCAGAGAACCTTCATGATCCCTCCGTGAATCACAATTTTCTAGAGGCAAATTAGATGTCTTAGAGACATCCTTGGAAAAATGAGTCACAATATCATCAGCAGATATTGATTTAGAAGGATTCAAGTTAATTTTAGCACTGGTCTTTTCTACCCAAACTGCTTTGCAGTGAGGTTGAGGTGGTTCAGAGTTTTTTGACTCACATTCTCACATAGAATGAACAACTTTGAAGTAGAAATTACAATAAGGTGGAACATTTTCAAAAACCACTTCTTGAGAAAAACCTTTATCACTATTCTGGAGCCAAAATCTGGAAGGCAATGCTTGAGAAATATCAACCTCAGTGGAGATTCAAGCAACTGAGGGACGAGACAAGTTCAAGGTGGCAGAATCTAATCTGATCGGAGTTCCAAATAGACTTTTAATGGCAGTAAGAGCATGCTGCTTAAATAAATGTAGAGGAAAACCTGGAAAACCGATCCAAAGGGGGACAATAGGGGGCTCAAAACCTATTTCAAAATCGGGAGACCACTTGAAAACCTTCATAGAAGCCCCCCCAAAAGACCATGAACCTCGAATACAAAACCGGTAATAGTCCTTGTCTGAGGAGAACCGAAACACAACATTCAAAGAGTTCAGAAGGCCAATCTGGAAGTTTGTAAAACCTATGTTCTCAAGGGTTTTGCGAAAAAAGAACAGCGAAGGTCGATTTTTGATAAAGCGTCCTACAAGAACAAATCGTAGGTCTGAAGCAAGATCGTTTACCTCATTCTTGGAGAAACTAATCACTGATAGACCTCTGTGTCGGTAGGTTTTTGGAGCAAAAGAGCTGGAGGCCTTCGATTCTGTGTGGGGGATTCTACCCGAGACCACATCTGCGAAGGATCGCTCATCTTGGAACCCTTGATCAGCAAAGTTAGGGTTGAGACGCCTGTCGCCTGAGAGCGTCGCCTTCCCGCGAGCCTCCATTCCTTGCCCGCTTTTAATTCATTATGTTAAAATTATCCTAGGGTAATTTTTTGGATTTTTCTAAAATAATTTATTTTTAGGTGAAAAATTAAAAAAGTGGGTTTTAATACAGCAGTAGAGTTTATGACTATATCAAGAATTAAGTATAAAATAAAAACCGATAAAAAATTTTCATGATAAAAAAATTATTTATGGAGTGAAATTATACATTTAAAAATTCTATGTTGAATTTTTAAAACCTATGTTTAACATTTTGAAAAGTAAGTAATAATTTTCTAATAAATTTTTTAGTATTTACTTTTAAATTATCTTTAAACTAGATAGAATTAGGTTTTTGATTTATTTTAAATCCATATAACTCTCCTTTGGTTGATAATAAACTAATAATTATCATTAAAATATATAACATTGATAATTTTATACGAAACATAACATTTATGCTTAAATATACATGTTTTTTTTCTAAAAATGGGTTTTCATGAACTAGTGTTAATATTAATTTTTCTTAAACATAGAAATTTTATTTAGTAAAATGTATTTAATATTTAGAATGATTAGTTATGAACTATTTAATACATCCCATTTTATTTATTGGAATTAAAAGAAAACTACTTTGGTAAAAATTTATTACCACAGTAAAAACCAAAAATAGTAAAAATGAAAAATCAAAGAGTAAAATACATAAAAACAAATTTAAAATATATATGAAAATTAATTTTTTAGGTATGATAATTCATAACTCATCCAAAATCCTTTATTTACCACTTTTTATCTCCATTACATGTGAAACATGTACTCTCTTTACATTAAGAATTTATATTTACAAAAATTATGTTACCTTCGCTAATAAAAGGCGATCATCTACACCCCATTTATACACTAATTATAAATCATTATCTGAAGAAAAAAATTAATATAGTATCTCCTAAACTCTATTTACACACCCTATAATTCTTTTTATTTCCAAAATTCTAAGCTAAGGGGCCTTAAGGTGTTACCTAAGGGAGAAAATCCAAAGGGAGAGGTAATGTCCTCAACCGACCTCTCTTGATTTTTTTTATTTCCCAAAAAACCTATTATATAAATTAATTAATTAAAAAATAATTTTTAATAATATTCTGAAATTTTATTATACTAATGGAATATCCCTTTTCAACCATCCTTTAAAACTATTTGAATAATGAAGACGTCATTATGTGTACATGCAGACTACCATATCCATGAACGATGTGCTTGATTTTCCATCACTGAATTAGATTAATATTTATAGAATTATATTTAAAGTATTAATATGATATATAAAACATCATTAATATTCTAAATTTATATAAAATTTCCAATCTTCCCTCAGATCTATGGAAAATTAATGTGTTTCCTGTGCGTACATGCAGACTACCGCCACCACTAAAGTGACTAATTTCATTTTTCACTATAGTATTTACTTATATAATCAAATATTTTAAAATATAGTTTAAAAATTTAATAAAATATGAAAAATATCATTATTATTATGTTATAAATATATTAATCCAAAAGAATCACTTTCTTAACCATACTCACTCATCGATCAGACAATATTCTTGTTTGGGTTGGTTTAACCACCTACAAGAATAATGTTATAAATTAATATCATGTATAACTAAGTAAAACTAATTAATGGTGATATAGGAAAATAATAATTAAATAATAATTATTTTTTAGTTCTAGAATGTTAATAGTAATATATGACCTCTTATTATGATACAAACCATTGTTTTTAAAATTACCAAAACAAGCTCATCACCAACTTCATTATCACGAATCATAACTAAAATAATTTTGAAATGAAATTAGAAAATTATAAATTATTATTAATCTATTATTATAGTACCTATAATTACCTCATAATAATGAACTTTTAATCTATAATAAGAATCATAACTACCACTACAAAACTAGCACTAAACAAATAATCAAAGCTAATAACATCCAGTGATGAAAATAAAATATAAATACTAATATATTTTTATTAAATGATTATAAATAAAATTTATAAAAGGTTTTTGGTAAGAATAGGATTATGAAATAGTTTATTAAGATATTTATATTTATTATAATAGATGTTAGAGAACGTTCAGATAAGTGATAATTAAGGTAAGGGTTTTTTCTTGACTAAATTTCTTTTCTTGAGTCATAATGATCCCCCTTTTACTATGGTTATTAAAAGGCGATTTTATTATATTATATAATTATATGATAATTTTTTTCCTTATTATTTTCTAGAAAAGTACATTAATGAAATTCATTATTCATAAAAGTTGATGATGTTAAGAATAATTTCTATTCTTTCTAAATGAGATATTTTTCTTCCATACCCATATTCAATATTCTCACTAATGTTATCCTTTTCTATTTTTATATCCATACTATTTACTATAATATTACAATTTATATTTACCTATTTTAAAATAAAATATTTATCAATCTCTTTATTATATGAGTTTCAATAAATTTATTTTCAAAATATTAAAACAGATTTCTTTTTCAAGTTAATATTTTTATCTTCCACTCCACATTTACTTTTGAAAAAACACTATGTATATTTCAAATATCCATTATTTAGATTAATTTTAAAGTGGTGTTAAAGATATTTTTCCATGATACCTTCTTAAAAAATATTTTTTAATGTGATGCATTTTTTTCTCTTTACGATAATGTTAAGAAATTTTTTCTCTATGTCTATTTTTAATCATGGTTAAACTTCCATTTTAATCTTTAAAAGTTCTAAATACTATATAGTTATGTTATATGAATCACCCTATAAATTCCATTAGTAAATACTCCTTTAAATAAATTTAATTTTGGTATCAACTGATCTAGTTTCTTAAGTCAATTTAAATTATACCATTTAGAAATGATATTAAAACCATTTTATTTTTATGGTTCTTTATGAAATGTTGAATGATTTATTTCATGTGGAACACATATGTATAGATGATTGATAGATGGGGTCCTATATATCTTTAAAATACAATGGATAAGTATTTATATTACCTGATATAAGGATGTTAAATGTGGTTATTTTTTTATTCATAACATGAAACAAGAACATTTTGTTTGTTCAAAACATCAAGAATGGAATTTTTTTTACTGTGTTTGTTGACGCAAAAATTAGGGAAAATAATGAATAAAGGTAAAGTATTAGGGGATACCTCACAAAGATTGCTCACGGAGCCCCCGTGTCCCCGCAGCCGGTGCAGATCCCCCCTTTCGCAAACCCGCCATGAAGCGAAGAGGCGGGATGCTCTGCGAACCCCTTTTCTATTCACGAACCTGCCACAGAGTGACAAGGCAGGATGCTCTATGAACCCCTTTGGCATTCGCTAACTCACTGCAGAGTGAGGAGACAAGATTCTCCGCGAACCCCTTTGACGTTCGTGAACCCACCGTGGAGTTAGGAGGTGGGATGCTCTGTGAACCCCTTTGATGTTCGCAAACTCACCACGAAGCAAGGAGGTGGGATGCTCCGTGAACCCCTTTGACATTCGTGAACTCACCACAGATCAAGCTTTGAATTCATGCCAAGTGAGCTCTGCTTCACTGTGCCTCTCACCTATAAATACCAATCTCCCCTCGATCCCAAGGGATAGATCCTCCGACCTTTCTCTTTTTGAGCTCCCACATCGCGAAGAAATTTATCCTCTATGAACCATGAGCTTTTCAAGGTACTTTTTCATCGTGAAGTGCCTTCCCCTTTGCATGAATTCTTCCCCTCTTCAAAGAGGGATGCCCTTCGCAGAGCCCACGGGCCTCCGCGAAAGAAGGAGATCCTCAAAGGGACTCAGGTATTCATAGAGCTCTTGTGATTCACGAAGTACCCTTCATGCACATGTGACCTGCATGCTAAGTCAGGGTCACTATGCTTCACGAGGCACATTTATTTGCTATATTACACTTCATGGGGAACCCTTGCTTCGAGAGGCATTACTTTGCGAATGCCTTCCCACTTTACGAAGCACCTTCCATATGCACCTATGCCCTATTCCTAGGCTAGGCCACTTCACTTCGCGAATCACATCCCTTTATGAATCCCCTCCACTTCATAGAGTACTAGAGCTTCACAAGGATTCTACCTATGAACCCCTTTTCTCTGCAACTCATTTTCCCATGCGACCCTTCAGGTTTTCACAAAGAAATTTCAAAGTCCATTGGGCGGTACTTCACATTGTGTTGCTTCACCTCATGATTCTTTGCATAGGCACACTAACATCTATTTATTCTTCGCATATCCATGCTAATGTGGACCCCTCAATGGATCTCTCCATAACACCCCCTCACCACGGCATTACCGATGCCTTCCTTCCCTCAAGGGTGGGAGATTATCAGTTATGTAAGTCCTAGGGGTGCAGAGAGAACCCACCTCATCCGAGCAGTAAGTCTTTAAACTAAAAAGAACCATTTCCCTTAGCACATGATGTTAAACTGTGGCCTCACCCTGTGCATCATACGTGGGGTGCCCCATCTTGGACATTATCTACACCCACTGGTCTCTATAGGAGTAAAATAATTCCTCACATGGAATTAGATCCTCTTTATTAGAGTGGCATTTTTATGCTGGGATAGGGCTACCACCTTAGTGTAATCCCCTAGATTTTCTTACAGGAGGCAACACCCATGCTCCTCTTTTCTTCTTCCTTGCCAAATACTAGAGGAGATATGGGAATCGAGACCTTCGTTATCCCGTCCCTCTCCCATTGGGCTTTGTCACCACCCAGCCCCCCATCCTAGAGTAAGTCCCAATCTCCATCACCTTGGGCTGATAACCACGCATAAGCCCCTATTTCCTCTTTGGGATACTAACCATGCATAAGCCCCTATTTCCTTTTTGGGCCGCTAACTACGTGTAAGCCCCCATTCCACTTCCCACAGACACACCTTCCACGGTGTGATCATCAGGTATTTGCTACCTCTTGTTTCTCACACCGAGCATGACTCATGTGGGATTAGAACAAGCACCGACCATGAAATCCTCTATGGGAAACCTAGAGTGTAAGCCCCACACCCACCCCAAACTACGTGGACTTTGATCCTTGCCAAGGCAAGGTACGTAGGAAGCCTCCCTGAGGTTCAATCCAAACAACCATTGGTCCCGATTATCTTCACATTGGTTCAACAACACCCCCAACAACCATTGGTCCCGACTATCTTCTCGTCAGTTCACCAACACCCCCACCATCCATTGGTTTTGACCCCCTTCAAGTTGGTTCACACCCATCCCAAACTACGTGGACTTTGATTCTTTCCAAGGCAAGGTACGTAGGAAGCCTCCTTAAGGTTCAAGCCTAACAACCATCAGTTACAAACCCCCTTCACATCAGACCACCTTCATACTGCATGATGTTAAACTACATTCCCCCTTTTCTTCTTGAACGACATTAAACTGCATCCACCATCTAGAGGTAAGCCATTGTGACCCCATCCAGCCGTAAGACATTGTGACCCCATCCAGCTGTAAGCCGTTGTGACCCCATCCAGCAGTAATCCGTTGTGACCCCATCCAGCAGTAAGTCATTGTGTCCCTATCTAGTGGTAATCTGTTGTGACCCTATCCAGTGGTAAACCATTGTGACCCCATCCAGCGGTAATCCATTGTGACCCTATCCAGTGGTAAGCCGTTGTGACCCCATCCAGTGGTAAGCCGTTGTGACCTCATCCAGTGTTAAGCAGTTGTGACCCCATCAAGTGGTAAGCCGTTATAACCCCATCAAGTGATAAGACGTTGTGACCCCATCCAGTGGTAAGCTGTTGTGACCCCATCCAGCGGTAAGCCATTGTGACCGCATCCAGCGGTAAGCCATTGGGACCCTATCCCGCGATAAGCCGTTGTGACCCCATCCAACGGTAAGCCTTTGTGGGTCCATGTCAATAGTAAGACGTTTTCAATCCGAGCCCAGAAGTAATACCTTGTAATCCCTTCTATTGGGACCCATATCGCTGGTCCGTCCTAGTGGCATCAAACCAACCCTCAGGCCGCTAATCACACGTAAGTCCCAGCATGTCATCAGGTCGTTGTCCTTCGCACACATCCCAATTTCATGCCCCAACCTGGAGGTTCCACTGAATTTAGGTCCCATCCATATGGGTTGCCTCCTTATGTGTCCCATCACTTCACGAACTACGCAAACTTTGATTCCCTGCCATGAGGATACGTAGGAGGTATCTTCAAGGCACAAGCCCAACATCACCATCGCCCTCAAGTCAGCTCCATCTCATTATCCATCCAATTCATTTAACCATCCATTATCCATCCTGATTATTACCAGGGCTGCCACATACCAGTGAGATTATTCCAATTCACCTCTTAGCATCAATGTTTCCTCTAGGGGTCACACCCATCTGATCCACTCTAGTCAGTGTTCCGATCAATCTGATCCATCTCCGCTAGACGTTAAACCTGTGGTATACCCTGTGTTAAACATAGTAAGATATAGAAAACCTCTGATACATGCCTATGGCATGTAATTTCCCGCATTCGACGTGGGATGCCTCGGGCTTCCGCGCTTTCAAGAAGCCCTATAATAAGGGTAAGAAACCCAGACGCACCAGTGTTCCAGTGTCCAGACATGCCAGTGATGTCCAACATGAATACTCCTCCGACCGAAGGTTACTGCCCGGACCAGACCCCATGGAATGTACCAACAGAAGCAGTGTAATTAACTAGTGTTCATGGAGATATGGCACTAGGAAGAGTTTCACAAACAACGTCTTAAGTCTATAAGGGAGACCCAAAGTAGGTGACGAGTTCCGAGGAGGAATCCACAGAAGGAAGAACCGACATCCCATCATCCCATTTTGATCAAGGATAAAACATCCCTGAATAGGTGACAGATGTCACTCTCCTTTGGAAAGTAGGAATGCAGGGCAACAAACAGCTGCGCAACCTCCACAGACGGATATGCGCACCCCAGAAAAAGCATAGGAAACAGTGTTATAATTTAACTTTTATTATGTTTATGCCAAAGTTATTTATTATACTATATTTCTAGGGAATGTTAAATTTCTATTTCATATACCAATGATTATTATTCAAGGATCATGTTTATAATCTCATGATTCTGTTCTCTTTTTTCCATGGTTTATGTTTATGCATTTGAGATTACATGCCATTCTATCATGACATATAGACAACCCTTATTATTCCATGTTGTTTTTAATGATGTATTTCTCCTCTTAATATGTTTTTATATGCTTATAATTTAACCCTTTGTGAAAATTTGAAAATTTTTCCCTTACAGAGAATTTTACCTCACCTATCTCTTATGTTTCCATTTGAAAGGTTATGGATATGAGTATAACTTTTGAGAAGTCTAGAAGGTATTCTATTGTGGATCAAATATGGATAAATGTTCACAAGTTTTGTAAAACAATTTTCTTATGTAGCTAGTTATTATAGAAATTAAACATTTATTTCTTGGGATTGTGTGATTAATATGAGATATAATGTTTGAATTATAAAAATTTTATAAAATTAAGTTAATATTTCCTTAGATCATCTTAATTGGAATGAAATTATATGTGTAAAGTATGCGTTTTTAGTATCAGATTTGGTAGTGTGGGTTTGGGGAACCTCAATTGGTATTAGAGTAGGGTCTATTTATTTTTAAGGATTATTTTAGTTATTTTTTATGATTAGTATAGTTATTTTAGATATTTGGATTAGATAACTTTATTGAAAACCCTAGGGATGTGTCTATATTTAGGATAACATCCCAAATATTTGGTAAAGTGAATATTGTGTGGTTTATTAGAAATTACATCTCTTTCTAGATACTCACAAGTAGATGTAACTATGGAACAAATGTACCTAGGGGTAATTACCCTAAAAAGGATATATGAGTATAAACTTATTTTTCAATCAGTGCATGATGAGTGGGCTTATGACTACACACATGAATATACACTCACTAAGGATATGATTTGGTTAGTCTCATTCTCTTTATGATCAATTACAAAGGATTTTTTATGTAATAGAATTAGGTTGTTGAGTATGTGATAACCAGACCTAAATAAATATAGATTGAATTTAGAATGATTAAGGTTGAACTGAAAGCTAGTTTTATTGTTTTAAGGATTAATAAATTTCAAGTTTGATTTTTTAATGAGATAATTTATGATAATTCTATCTTGATGTTAATTGTTCATCACCCATAATAACCCCCATTTTTTTAATAATGGTTTAATCCTAAAGGTACCAAGTTAACAACAAACTTCTTGTAAAATTAATATATTTTACTAATAAGAAACCTAACCAAGTATGATCTAGAGTTAGAGATATTTTTATTATAATTAATAATATATCATTAATTATGATTAACAACATAAACTAAGTTTAATTTTTAAACACATAAAATAAGATAATGATATAGTCTAATTGAAGTTTAGGTGATGAAGATGATGATAGAAAGAATATTCAATTTCCTTTATGCCAAAAATGTGTGAATAAGTACCCAATGGAATGTATCAATGGAACTGGAATATGTTTTATCTATGGTAAAGAAGGGAAATAAGTCATAAATTATTGAGAAAAAAGGAATTGTTATGTTAACATGATGGAGAAAAATAATGTTTTCCAAAGGATCCATTAGCAATTTGTTGTTTTATATGTGGGGAAATTGGTACTATGAAAACCAATGCACTAATCCAATAGATTAAGATGAAAATTGACAACAACAACCTCTTAGACCAAGGGAATAAGGAAAAAATTATAAAATGACTACTATTGAATATTATAATGATAATTAACTGGTGGGAGGTACACTTTTTATTCAATATAGATTTTTGTATGTCTTATGTTGTGTGAGATTTTACCAACTATAAGATATTTAAAAATAAATTAAAACACCTAGTAGTATTAATATTGTATCCATATCATATGAATCACTTTAATGTTTTGTGGTATTATGATTCATTTAAGTCTTATTATCCTTCCTTTAGATGAATTTGATATAATTTTGGAAATGTATTGGCTACCCCCACACAAAATACACATTAATAAAATACACTAAGAAATCACATTTTATATGTAAAACCATCCTATGATCACCTATCAATGTAAGGATAACTATGAGATCTCTTAGAAAACTAATTATATTATAATATTTATGATACCTAATCTATAAGAAAATGACCTTAAATATTATATAATATATTTAATTAAACTAGAATTAAATTTCAAAAACTCTAAAATATATTTTAGGTTTATAGTTTTATAGAATTAGGTTATAATTTCATACATAGAAACCCATATATTATAAAGTAGACACTTTTACTCAAAATTAATTTTTTCACAATATGAAACTTTTAGAATAAAACAAGATTTCTATCTGTATAAAAACCTCATGACTTAAAAATTGAAATATTTCTTTCCCTTAACCATCTATAAACACTGTGACAAACATTTTAAAAAATGGGATGAGCACAAAAATCTCAATAAGGTACACAAAAAAGAATAAATAAAATGTTAGTCCATGAATGAAAACATTTTCACGAAGTTATAAATTTTATACATAAAACATAAGCTCTTTAGATTACCTTATGAAATCATATAATATTATAAAACCATAGAAATCATGAATAAATCATAAAAGGTAACTTTTGGAATCATTTTAATACCACTATTAAATTTAATGTAGCTCACCCAACTACACAGGGAGTAACCATCAAAGTTATACTTAGAAAAACCATAATAGTATATTTCCATAATATATTAGAGGAAACCTAACCAGTTAACTCCATATCTTAACCAAATGAAATAGAGATATAAAATGGGATCACCCACCCAAAGTTTATCATATTACTACCCATAATCATAAACAATTCCCAAGAACCATAACATAAGAAGAACACATAAATCTTACATAAAAGAAACATTCCCAAGGAAATTAAATTTTCCATTTTGAAGTCCCTTTTCGTTTTTACAATGTCGTGAAATCATAAATGAAAACATTTTATTTAAAAATAAATTTTTAAACTTTTAAAAGAATCTTAAAAACATTAAATCATCAAGAAATCAGGAAATTTTGTTCATGTTTTATATGAAAAAAACATTTTTGTAAAAAGAGACATTAAAGAGGATTTTTAAAGGAAATTCCCTTATAAATATCATATCATTTAAGTTAGAATTAATAAAATTAAGAGAATATGTATATTATATGTAAAGACAAATAATAAAATGTAATATAATCAAAATAAATTACATAAATAATATTATCTTGATATCATCAATTAAGTATAAGGTTAACCCAAAGAATAGAAATTAGGTTAATAATTCCCTTACCTTTTGTCTTAAAATGTTTTGAACTTGTACTTAATTTCATGGATAATAAAATTAGATTTATTAATTACATAATTCATAACCTTTTACTCATATATTTTATTTATTGTCATTTTATTAAGTTTATTTATTTCTAATTTTATGAGTTATAAAGTTCAATTTCATCATTCTAGGAGTGTTTATTTCATGGATTTATAGTCGGTTCCCTTGCGTATAATTATGGGAGTTCCTTTTAAATGGATAAAAAAACTAAAAGAGTGGAAATAAATGGTATTAATATATTTATATAATTTTAAATTATCCCATATATCATTTTTAGGATGATTAATTAGATAAAACATTAATGATAAGTGTTTGGTTTATTTTTGGAAGTTTTTTCGACCATAAAAAACTAGTTTTTTTTATTTAGTATTATGTACATAAATTAGTTAAAGATCATTAAAAATTTTATAATATACATATTAAACTAATTTTTAACAATTATAATGGTTTTATGATCATCTTTGAAGGTGGTAAAAGAAAATGAAAACTCATCGTCCACGAAGGCAATGAATTGACACGTCACGGACGACATTTTCATTTTTTATAATAAGAGGAGAAGAGAAGAGGTTTGATGATGAATATTCTAGTAACACAATAAAATTATAGTATATTTATGATAATGGATTTATCATGTCACTTTTGATAGGGTAGGTGAGGATAAGGTAGAAATAAATAAAGTTTAAGAATTTAAAAGAGAAAAAGGATGATTTTGCCTCATGAATATTGTCTCCTTGAGAACCTCCTTAAGGCACTTGGTTTTGATCTTTTGCTGAGACCAAAAGTTCTTGGATTTGGGTAATAGTCTTAGGAAGGTAATTGGGTATAATTTAAACAATATTAAAGTATTATAATGTTTAAGGATAAGGGGTGATGATGGGTGGTATTTATTAGGAGAGGAGAGGGGTGTTTTTGATTATTTTATTCATTTGTTTATTATTTTGGATCAAGACTATCCATAGTCTTGATTCCTGTGACTAATTACAATAACTAGTTTATGTAAGTTCCAAATAATGAGTTATTACATCATCCATAAATAATCCATTACTCAATAATTCTTTTATTTACTTATAATGTTAAATATTGTAATTTATCATATTTCACTATTCACAAAAAATTCAACTATTTCAGAAAAATATAAAAAAATCACTGTAACTATTTTTTGAGGCTTAGATTTCAAAAATGGACTCCATTTTATAAAAATATATATCTAAATATGAGAAATTTAATTTTCAATTAAAATCATCATGTATTCATAAAATATTTTTTTAATATTATAATCAATTTTATGATACTTTGGAAAAATTAATTACTATAGCATAAAATTATCTTATAACTATAATACAAAAAAAATAATTTATGAATATATATTATGAAAAAAAACTTTCTTTTAAATCATTATATTAATTATAAAATTTTAAATAAATATTTACATTTCATAAAAATACAAACACTTAATTTTTCATTTTTAAAATATTTATTTACTTAATACATTATATAAATATATCATATTTTCATTGATGAGATACCTAAATTTTATTTATACTTTCATAGGTTATTATATTATTCTAATATCTATATTACTATTCCTAATGGTCACATTATTATTCCAATGGTCAGGTTACTATTCCATTAGTATAGATTCATTAATTTCTATAAACACAACTTATTTCATTGTACATTCATAATGAATTTAATTATTTAATTATAGAATGAAAAAAATTCTATAAGTACATGTACTATTAAATTCTCCCCCACTTTTGAAAATTGCATCTTCATAATTTAATTCACTTATTAAATAAGTTATTATACCTTTACCTCATAACATTTTTAGATTCCCATGTTTCTTATTCAACCATCTGATTTATACAAAAAGAATTAACCTAATGAACTATCTTATTCCACAATACTTGCTATCTGTGATCCAAAATCTAAATCGGTTTCTCCTCATAAGAAAGGTTATCTTCTAGCTGAACTACTACAGGGATCGAAACATGAGATGAATCCAAAACATATTTTATTAACATTGAAACATGAAAAATATTGTGTACCTAGGACAAACTCATAGGCCAAGCAATTCAGTAGGGAACTGATCCAAATTTCTACAGGATTTTATTGGGTCTAATGAACCATAGACTCAGCTTTCCCTTATTACCAAAATTCATCCCACTTTTCCATGGAGAAACTTTGATAATTACATAATCACCAAACTTGAAAGAAATATCATTCCTCCAGTTATCTGTATAACTTTTCTGCCTATTCTAAGCTATCCTCAAATGTAGCTAAATCATATAACCTTTCTTTTCCATTTCCTCTACAAATTTTGGTCCTTTCAACTTTATTTCACCCACTTCATCCAAAAATTAGAAATCTCAACACCTCTTTCTATATAATGTTTCAAAAGGCACCATCTATATACTAGAATTAAGAATTTTATTATAAGAAAACTCAACCCAAGAAAAATGCTGACCCCAACTTCCCTGGCAATTCATTGAACAATCTTGAAGCATATCCTCTAATGTCTAAATTTTTTGTTTGGTCTATCCATTATATTGAGGATTTAAAGAAGTGTTGAAATTTAATTCAGTTCCCAATGACTTTTTAAGGCCTTTCCAAAATTTATAAGTGAACCTGGTATCACGATCAAGTACAATGGAGAGAGGAAATCCATGCAACCTGAATATCTCTTTTAGGTATAGTATTTTCATATAATCTCAATAAATAGTATCTTGAATATGAAAAAAATATTCATATTTAGTTAGTTGATCAAAAATAAACAAAATATCATTGTTACCTATAGAAGTTTTTTGTAATCCCATAATGAAATCTATGGATATATTTTACCATTTCCACTCTGGAACCGGAAAATAATGATGTATCCCATTCAGTAATTTTTATTCTACTTTTACCTATTGAAAAGTCAATAATCTCATGGTAAAGTTAGTAATATCTATTTTCATTCCATCCCACTAGTAATACTCCCAAATTTCTCTTTATATCTTAGTGCATCCAGGATGAACTAAAAATGGAGAACTAAGAGCTTCATTTAATAACTCTTTCTTCAACTGTGAAACACAAGGCACACATAATATCTTCCCAAATCTAAAAAAAATCTGTAACAATATTAAATTATAGAAACTCACCCTTATTAAACAATTCTACCTTTTTTCTATAACTTATAGTCTTCTTTATGAGCCTACTTAATTATGTATGATAGAGGCGATTTCACTAACACATAAAACTAAACAGAGGAATTTACTATAATAAGAAATTCCAAGAAAAAAATCACCAAATCATTAAGAATCAATCATGTTACAAATGTAACTTGGTTAATGTAGAATTATTTTTATAAATCAAATCATCCACCAATTTATTTTATTTCATAGGATAACAATTGATCGTGAAATCGTAATAATTTATCAGTTACAACCATATTCTATGCCTCATGTTCAATTATTTTTGAGTAAATATATACTTCAAACTTTTATGATTGGTATATATTTCAAATTTGGATTTATATAAATGATATATCCAAATGTTTATAGTGAAAACCACAATTGATAATTACAAATCATGTGTGGGATAGTTTAACTCATGAGGTTTTAGTTGGTGTGAAGCATAAGCAATTACCTAATCATTCTACATCAGAAGAAACCAAATAACTTTTATACAATTCCTCATATAACCATATTTATGTTTAACAAAAGAAATAGGACCACCCTATGTTTAAGTAATGGGTTGAATGAAACCTTTATATAGTAACTCCCTTAACTACCCCTTCAATTCTAGAAGTTATACTTGATGCATTTGATAAGGGGGTTTTGAAATATGTTTAGCACTACAGACTAAATAAATAGTAAACTCAACCTACTAATCATGTATAATAATAGGAAACTCATTAGAAAAACATCCAGATAATCATTTACCACTAGTAAATAAATAATATGAACAATTACCTTATTTTCAACAAAATTTTCAAGATAAAATTCATTTCCATAGTTTAATATTTTCTATACTTTCTAATATGCAATCAATGGTATGGGATTATTATATTATATAGAGTGAAACTCTTTCTAAAATAAAACTTATTTAGATCCACAATAAATCTTATCATGGTAAAAAGAAATACAAGGCATATCTAGAATAACATCATGTTATACCAGGGGAAAGAAAACAATGTTTACCAATAATTTATTTCCATAGACATCGATAAGAGTATTATTATAATTTTTTTTCTTAATATTTCTCCTAGGTGTTTTTACCATAAGTTCTAGTTTCATTTATTGAGGTGTAATTTCCAATTTACCAAAAAATTTCATAGATATGAAAGAATGTGTAGAGCCTGAATCGAAACAGACATCATAAAAATATGAGTAAATAAACAATGTGTCTGGTAACGCTTCATTAGATGGACCAACATATTCTGATGTATTTTCAAAGGATTTCACCACACCTTTATACTTATAGTCTGGATACTTTCCATCATTTGGGTTCCTCTTCGGAGACTTTTTTTCATAATGACCCATCTCATTCCATTTAAAACATTCTAATGTCTATATATCAGAATTCTTCTTACCATAACCACAATATTTTCATTGCAATTAAGATCGATATAACCAAACAGACCACATCAGAAATAATTACCATACTTTAAAAGGAATTCCTAGTGTTTTTAACCACAATTCATGCAAATTGAAAACATAATTTTCTTAACATAAAACTTCTTTTATGAACTCTTTACTTTTCCTTCCACCTTGAAATCTTTTTCTATTGGTTTTCAAAGAACACATGATTATTATCAAACTTCATTTCCACCTTCTCCATACATCAAACATGTTTTTCATAACCTCTAAATTCATGATAATCTAATTCCCTTTAATATTTTAGAAATAATACTAAGTAAAAATGATTTATTTTACTATCAACATCCCATATAAAATTTGAAGCATACCTTGCCAATTGAGTGAATTTTTATTCATATGAAACCACTAAATCCACCTCCTGTCTCAATTCTAATAATTGTTTTTCCATCCTAAGTCATGTATCCTTAGGAAAATATTTCTCAAGGAAAATATTTTTTAATTTATCTAATTCAAAATCATTAATTTACTCACTATCACTAATATATATGACCATTTAACACCACTAGTTGGATTCACCTTCAAAACGGTAAATAGAAAGACTATCCTTTTAATGGTCTAAACACCCCATGACATCAAAAATATTTCCTAGGGATTTAATCCACCATTAAACTACCAATACATTAGAATATTTGATAAATACATGATGGTGTTTCCTCATAAAATGTTCCACTAATAACATATTCCTCTGAGGCCGATCTATCTGGTCTCATGCATGGATTCCACTGGGAGTAACCATAATGGTTACACTTGAAAAAACCATCATAGTATATTCCCATAATCTATTAGGAGAAACCAAATTGGTTAACTCTATCCCTTTACCCAATGTATTGGAGGGATATAATGGGATCAACCACTCTAATTTTATTATGGAACCACCCATCCTCATAAATAATTCCCAAGAAGCCTAACATAAGAACAAACCATAAAACTTTTATAAAAGAAACATTCTTGAGGAAAATAAGTTTTCCATTTTGAAATCACTTTTCATTTTTACAAAGTTGTGCAATCATAAATGAAAAAACATTTTTGAAAATAAAGTTGTAAACTTGTAAAGTAATCTTCAAAAAATTAGTATGTAATGAAAGCAGGAAATTATATTCATGATGTATATGTATTTTTTCTAAAATGATACATTAAAGAGGATTTTTAAGGAAAAGTCCTTTATAAATATCATATCATTGAAGTGAGAATTAATAAAATGAATGGAATATGTATATTCACTATAAAGACACATAATGCAACATAATATAATCAAAATTCATTTTACAAATAATCTTAGCATGATAAAATCAATGAAGTATAAGGTTAATATAAAGAATGGAAATGGGGTTAAGAATTCCCTTAACTTATGTTCGAAAGTGTTCTACAGTTGTACTTAATGTATTTAATAATAATATTAGATTCATTAATTACACAATTAATAAAAATTAACACATATATTTTATTTATAACCATTTTACTAAGTTTATTTATGGCCAGTTTGATGAGTTATAAAGTTTAATTTTTTCATTCTGGGAGTGTTTATTTCATGGCTATATGGTCAGTTCCCTTGAGTATAATTATGAGAGTTCTTTTCAAATGGAATAAATAATAAAAAATTAGAAATAAATGGTATTAATATGTTTCCATAATTATAAATTTCCCCATGTATCATTTTTAGGAAGATTCATCAGATAAAACATTAATGATAAATGTTTGTTTTATTTTTGGCGGTTTTTCTGATCATTAGAAACTAGTTTCATTTTATTTAATATTATATACATAAATTAGTTATAAAATATTTAAAAAGATATAATATATTTATTAAAATATTTTTTAACCATAATAGTGGTTTCATGACCTGCATTGAAAGTGTTAAAGGAAAATAAAAACTCATTATCCACGAAGGTAGTGAATTGTCACATCATGGACGATGTTTTCATTTTTTTAGAACAAGAAGAGAAGAGAAGTGAAGAGATTTTATGAAGTATATTAATTAAACACAATAAAATTAAATTATATGTATGATATAGGAGTTATCATTTCACTTTGGATAGGGGAGGTGAGAATAAATTAGAAATAAATAAATAAAGAAAGAATTTAAAAGATAAAGAAGGATGATTTTACCTCTTGAATATCGTCTCCTTGAGAACCTCCTCAAGACACTTGGTTTTGGTATTTTTGTGGAACAAGTAGGTACTGGACATGGGTAAGAGTCTTGGGAAGGTAATTGTATATAAATTTTAAAATATTCAAGGCTTAGAAGGTATGATGAGAAGGGGTGCTATTTATAGGGAGAGGAGGGGAGTGTTTTTAATTATTTTATTCATTTGTTTATTATTTTGGATCAAGACTATCGATATTATTGATTCTTGTGAATACGTATATTAAATAGTTAAGGTGAGTTCTAACTAATTATTTATTACCTCATTCATATGTCATCAATTTCTCAACAATTCATTCATTTATTTATAATGTTAAATATTGTAAATTACTGTAATTCACTATTCCCAAAAATTCAATTATTTCTGAAAAATCCTAAAATTCACAATAATAATTTTTTATCATGTAGATTTAAAAAATAGACTCAATTTTATATATTTTTTATAAATATGAGAAATTCAATTTTTAAGAAAACTCATCATTTATTTAAAAAAATTCGATTTTAATATTATAACCGATTTTACAACACTTTGAAAAAATGAATTATGGTCTCATAAAATTATATTATAATCATAATGAAAAAGTATTAATTTATGAATATATTTTTTGAAAATAAATTTTATTTTAAATCATTATATTAATTATAAAACTATAAATAAACATTTAGATTTCACAAAAACACCAACACTTAATTTATCATTTTTAAAACATTTATTTACTTATTCCATTATATAAATATATCATGTTTTCATTTATGACCTAATTTTTTTATGATTTCATAAATGGGGTTGTTATTATAAAGTCTAGATTACCATTTGTAATGATGACATTACTATTCAAACGGTTAGGTTACCATTCCATTTGTAGAGATTCCTTAATTTCTATAAATTCCACTTATTTAATTATACATTTATAATTAATTTATCTATATAATTGTAGAATGAAATCAATTATTCAATAATTTCTTAGGTTGTCACATAATAATATGGGACATTTAGTTGAAATTATTAAAGAAAACTCAATATTAGGATTAACATTTTTTGAGTTAAAAAGATATATTTCCTAAGTTTGTAAAGTTAATATCTCTATAGAAATTATATATTGAGTTGTGTCAATATTGTATATACCCTTAGCTATTTTCACTAGTAAGCGATAATTAAAATTGCAAGGACACAATTTATTTATAGGGGATGGATGTAATACCTCAAGATTTTACTATATACCTTACCTGTAAAAAAATATAATGTGTTTAATATATTTCTTCACACACAACACAAAACTAAAATAAACAAAAAAATACCTTATTAAAATAATGTAATATGATGTGAAACATCAATAAGAAAATTACAATAATAATAAATAATTAAGTAAATAAAATGATAATAAATTTATTCTTTATAAAAATAGATATTTAAGTTCCCTATATATTATTATTTTTAAAAAAATGATTAATTTATGTATTAAATTTATGGTGTATCAGATAAACAATTAATGAAAACTGATTAAAACCATTAAACGATAAAAAGGGATATTTTTCAAAGAACTATTTTTAATTTAATATGTATTTTACCTAAAAAATTAAATTTATCACTATTAAAATATAATTATAATAATAATTAATATTTCAAACTAATATATTATCATTTATCTAATTATAAATTTATATAAAATAAGACTAAGAACATTTAAATTATAAAAGTTTATTTTTTATATGAAAATAGTTTATCCTTATATATTTTATTTTCATTTAAAATAAAAATATATAAAATTTAGAATTTTAGTTTTATGAAATGAAATTTATTTTTGAATTAAACATGTAAAAACTAACTTACTATTAATTTTTTTTATTAGTTTGAAATAATTTTTTTTGGATGAATAATGAAAATAGATTTTTTACAAAAAACTATAACATTTATGACTATATAAATAAGTAAGTATAACTTAAAAACTTATAAAAAAATTCCTGATAAAAGATTCATTTATGGAGTGAAATTATGTTTTTAAAAACTACATTGAATTTATAAAACTCATGTTTAATATTTTGAAAATTGAAAAATATTTTCTAATAAAAAAAATATTTTTAGAATTTCTTTTAGTTATATATTTTTAAATGAAATTTGTCTTTGTATATATTTTAAAGTCATATAAATATCATTTTTTAATAATAAACTAATTAATTTCATTAAAATAAAAAAAATTGATAATTTTTTCCTAAACATAACATTTATGCTTAAAAGAACACTTTTTATAAAAATGAGTTTTTACTCACTAACATTAAAATTAATATTTATTATAAATAAAAATTTTATTTGAAAAAATTTATTTATTATTTGGAATAATTGGGTATAAATTTTTTAATAATGTACATTTTATAATTAGTAATTAAAATTAAATTACTTAGGTAAATATTTATTACTGTAGTAAAAACCAAAAATGGAAAAATTGAAAATTCAAACAATAGAATACCTTAAAAAAATTAAAACATGATTGAAAATGAATGTTTAAGGAATTATTAGAATTATATTACCCACCAGTCCATTATTATCTAATTTTTTCTACATTCCATGTGAAACATGAACTCTCTTTATATTAAGAAGTTATATTTACAAATATTTCTTTACCTTCACCTATAAAGAGAGATCTCCTCCACCCCATTTATCCATTAATTATTATGTATTACCTCTACCACAAAACTACTATATTTTTCCTCAATTATCTCCTTATTTCCTATAATTCTTATTCTTTCAAAAATATGTATCTAAGGATCCTTAAGGTGTTACCAAAGGGAGAACATTCCATGGAAGAGGTAATGTTCTCAACCGATATTTTGTAATTATTTTTTTATTCCTTCCCAACAAACCTATTCTATCTATTAAATTATTTTAGCATTAATATTAAAAATTTGATGAAATTTTATTATAATAATGGAATATCCATTTTTTACCATCCTCCAAAACCATTCAAGAAATGAAGATGTCATGTTGTATACGCACAAACTACGACCTCCATGAATGACGTGATTGATTTTTTATCACCTCCATACATAGATAGTTATATAATTAAATTTAAGGTATTAATGTCATATTTATAAAATTATTAATATTATGAAATTATTAATTTTTCTATTTCTTCTTCTTGATCTATAGAAAACAAACCTGTCTCTTAGTATACGTGCAGACTACCGCCTCTATGAATGTTACTAACAACAATTTTCACTCTATTATTTTATTATATATAAAACTAACTTAAAATATATTTCATGACATTAATAAAATCTATATAATATAATATTGATTATGTGATAATGATATTATGTAAAATAATCACTTTATTAACCATACTCACCCATAAATTATAGAATGTTTCTGTTTGTGATGGTTTTACCACCAACATGAACAATGTTATAAATCTATAATATGGATAACTTGGGAAACTTAATTAAAAGTTATTTTAAAAAATAATAAGTAAAAAATTATTATTTTTGGATCTAGAATGATAATAGTAATATCTAACTTGTTATCAATATACCAACCCTCATTAGTTTGGATTCTTCCACCATTATATTTTTGTTGTTTCTCATTAGGATGTTGGAGTTATGGTTGGAGGTAAGTCCTTTTAATTGATCTTTCTTTTTTATTTACCCATTATTCATGATTATTCTTCTATTTCCATGGATGTATGAAACCATAGGGTGTTGGGTTGTCTAAAAATATAGTTTTTACTTGGTATTTTTTCCATGTGGTTTAGGTGTGTGAGGGATTATTCTTTTTTATTTGGGGTGGTTATCAATGGAGGCGATGAAATTGGATGTGAATATGAGGTATAGGTCTCTATTTAAGGGAATTTATCATAACTTACCTTTAAAATGAGAATATACTTTTGTTTTTTTGTTTAATTTATAAATAAATGATTTATGTTGTATTTAAATACTAGGATTGATGTGTTCTATGACTTGGTTTTGAAATTGGGTGTTTAAATAGGGTTTTCCAAATGGCGGTGGCATGTGTTCACCCTAAGAGTTTGATAAAAAGTATCGAATGGATTTTATAGATTTAAATGGATTTATAAAATTATTTTAGAAATGTATTTACCTTGTAAAATGTGTTTTAATTAATGTAGTAATGTTTTTTTTATAAAATTGGCTCGTGAAAAGGATTTTCATGGATTGGAACTTGTTTTTGATTATGTTGGCATGGAATAGCACATGAGTTAACCGAGGTTTGAGTAGGGGATTGTCGAAGGGATCAAGGGATACTTTGGGGTGGAATAACATATGATCTTATATTTTTTTATAGGGGATTGTGAGATACTTTGGGTAGGAAGACTATGAGATTTTCCATTTGGTTTTCGAGACACCATGAGAGATCTTGGAGTTAGGACCATTGAATATTGTGAGAGATTATAATTTACTTAGTTATCTAGAATAATTTGTTCAGAGTCACTCACATTATACCATTATGTTTTTATACCTAGGAGAATATACTCACACTTGATTCACGTATATGCTTTATTAATTCTATTGGTTCAATGTTTGATGTGAAGAGATATTTTATACCCATTTTTTCTTATTGATTATATAATGACGATGTTATCATTTCCCTTGTTGTGTTGGGTATATTTATCATGTTGTTCCTTTTTTATTTATTTGATCCATGTTGATAATTTTTTAGAAAACATGTTTGATTTTAAATGGAAAACCATATATATTTCAAAAGTTTATTTTAAAATGAAATGTTTTCAAAGTGGTTTAGTTTTGAAAGGTATTTTAAAAATAATTTATTGATTTTAATTGTTAAAAGACATAAATATATTAATGGTAGTATTTTACTATGATATGTACTTCACACCCTATATATATTCTTTTAGAAGTATATAGATTCTATTTTTATGATAAATGTAAATCCAAGGGCACCATGTATTAGTGTGTATCTTCTTGATTTTAATTATATGTGTTTTGTGGAGGAGATGTGGTCTCACGGAGTTGGCTCATGTGGAGTCCTTTTGGTGTTTTTTTCTATTGTATTTATATTTATCCCTTCTTGGTATGATTTATATTCTTTTGAATTTTGGTAATTTGACTTGAGAATCCCTATATATGTCACACTATAACATGTTTTTGAATATTATGTATATTATTTCTTATGGTATCTACTTTGTAATTATTGTATACTTCGGATGTCATATTATGTATGAGCTAGAGTGAGAGATATTTTTATTTTACTCAATAATATATCATTAATTATTATTAACAATATAAACTAAGTTGAATTTTTAAGCACATAAAATAAGATAAAGATATAGTCTAATTGAAGTTTAGGTGATGAAGATGATGATATAAAGAATATTCAATTTCATTTATGCCAAAAATGTGGGAATAGGTACCCAATGGAATGTATAAACGGAACTGGAAGATGTTTTATCTTTGGTAAAGAAGGTAAATAAGTAATAAATTATTGAGAAAAAAAGGAATAGTTATGTTAACATGATGGAGAAAAATAATGTTTTCCAAAGGATCCATTAGCAATTTGTTTTTTAGATGTGGGGAAGTTGGTACTATGAAAACCAATGCACTAATCCAATATATTAAGATGAAAATTGACAAAAAAAACCTCTTAGACCAAGGGAGTAAGGAAAAAATTATAAAATTACTAATATTGAATATTATAATGATAATTAACTGGTGCGAGGTAAACTTTTTATTCACTATAGATTTTTGTATGTCTTATATTGTGTGATAATTCATCAGCTATAAGATATTTAATTATAAATTAAAACACCTAGTAGTATTATTATTGTATCCATATCATATGAATCTCCTTAATTTTTTGTGGTATTATGATTCATTCAAGTCTTATTATCCTTCCTTTAGATGAATTTGATATAATTTTGTAAATGCATTGGCTACCCCACACAAAATCAACATTAATAAAATAATCTAATAAATCAAATTTTATATGTCAGACCATCCTATGATCACCTATCAATGTAAGGATAACTATGAGATCTCTTAGAAAACTAATTCTATTATAATATTTATGATACCTAATCTATAATAAAAGGACTTTAAACATTATATAATATAGTTAATTTAACTATAATTAAATTTCAAACACTCCCAAATAACTTTTAGGTTTATAGTTTTATAGAATTAGGTTATAACTTCATACATATAAACCCATATATTATAAAGTAGACACTTTTACTCAAAATTAATTTTTTCACAATATGAAACTTTTAGAATAAAACATGATTTTTATCTGTATAAAAACTTCCTGACTTAAAAATTGAATTATTCTTTTCCTTTAACCATATATAAACACCGTGAGAAACATTTTAAAAAATGGGATGAGTACAAAAATCTCAATAAGGTACACAAAAAGGAAAAAAGAAACTGTTAAACCATGAATGAAAACATTTTCACAAAGTTATAATTTTAATACATAAAACATAAGCTCTTTATATTACCTTATGAAATCATAAGTTTATTATAAAACCATATAAATCATGAATAAATCATAAAAGGTAACTTTTTTAATCATTTTAATACCACTCTTACATTTAATGTATCTCTCCCAGATACACATGGAGTAACCATCATGGTTATACTTAGAAAAACCATAGTAGTATATTTCCATAATATATTAGAAGAAACCTAACCAGTTAACTCCATATCTTAACCGAATGCAATAGAGATATAAAATGGTATCACCCACCAAAAATTTATCATATAACTACCCATACTCATAAAAAATTCCCAAAAACCAGAACATAAGAATAACACATAAATCTTACATAAAATAAACATTCCCAAGGAAATTAATTTTTCTATTTTGAAGTCCCTTTTTGTTTTTACAATGTCGTGAAATCATAAATGAAAACATTTTATTTGAAAATAAATTTTTAAACTTTAAAAGGATATTAAAAACATTAAATCATCAAGAAATCAGGAAACTATGTTCATGTTTTATATGAAAAAAAAATTGTAAAAAGAGACATCAAAGAGGATTTTTAAAGGAAAGTCCCTTATAAATATCACATCATTGAAGTGAGAATTAATAAAATTAAGAGAATATGTATATTCTATGTAATTAAAAATAATAAAATTTAATATAATCAAAATTAATTACATAAATAATATTAGCATGATATCATCAATTAAGTATAAGGTTAACCGAAAGAATAGAAATTAGGTTAATAATTCCCTTACCTTATGTCTAAAAATGTTTTGAACTTGTACTTAATTTCATGGATAATGAAATTAGATTTATTAATTATATAATTCATAAAATTTTACTCATATATTTTATTTACTACTATTTTATTAAGTTTATTTATTTCTATTTTTATGAGTTATAAAGTTAAATTTCATCATTCTAGGAGTGTTTATTTCATGGATTTATAGTCGGTTCCCTTACGTATAATTATGGGAGTTCTTTTTAAATGGTGGAAAAACTAAAGGAGTGGAAATAAATGGTATTCATATATTTATATAATTTTAAATGATCCCATATATCATTTTTAGGATGATTAATTAGATAAAACATTAATGATAAGTGTTTAGTTTATTTTTGGAAGTTTTTTCGACCAGAAAAAACTAGTTTTGTTTTATTTAGTTTAGGTACATAAATTAGTTAAAGAAAATTAAAAATGATATAATATACATATTAAAATAATTTTTAACCATTATAATTGTTTTATAATCATCTTTGAAGGAGTTAAAATAAAATGAAAACTCATCGTCCATGAAGATGATGAATTGACACGTCACAGACGACATTTTCATTTTTTATAATAAGAGGAGAAGAGAAGAGGTTTGATGATGAATATTACAGTAACACAATAAAATTATAGTACATGAATGAAAATGGATTTATCATGTCACTTTGGATAGGGGAGGTGAGGATAAGGTAGAAATAAATAAAGAGGAAGAATTTAAAAGAGAAAAAGGATGATATTGCCTTATGAATATTGTCTCCTTGAGAACCTCTTTAAGACACTTGGTTTTGATCTTTTGGTGAGACCAAAAGTTCTTGGATTTGGTAAATAGTCTTAGAAAGGTAATTGGGTATAATTTATACAATATTAAAGTCTTATAAAGTTTAAGGATAAGGGGTGATGAGGGGTGATATTTATTGGGAGAGGAGAGGGGTGTTTTTGATTATTTTATTCATTTGTTTATTATTTTGGATCAAGACTATCCATAGTCTCGATTCGTGTGACTAATTATAGTAACTAGTTCATGTGAGTTCAAAATAATGAGTTCTTACATCATCCATAATTAATCCATGACTCAATAATTCATTTATTTACTTATAATTTTAGATATTGTAAATTATCATATGTCACTATTCATCAAAAATTCAACTATTTCAGAAAAATATTAAAAAAAACACCGTAACTATTTTTTGAGGTTTAGATTTCAAAAATGGACTCCACTTTATAAAAAAATATATCTAAATATGAGAAATTTAATTTTCAATTAAAATCATCATTTATTCATAAAATATTATTTTTAATATTATAATCAATTTTATGATACTTTGGAAAAATTAATTACTGCAGCATAAAATTATCTTATAACTATAATACAAAAAAATTAATTTATGAATTTATTTTATGAAAATAAACATTCTTTTAAATCATTTTATTTATTATAAAATTTTAAATAAATATTTACATTTCATAAAAATACAAACACTTAATTTTTCATTTTTAAAATATTTATTTACTTATTCCATTATATAAATATATTATATTTTCATTGATGAGATACCTAAATTTTATTTATAATTTCCTAGGTGAGTATATTATTCTAATATCCAGATTACTATTACCAATGGTCGCATTATTATTCTAATGGTCAGGTTACTATTCAATTAGTATAGATTCATTAATTTCTATAAACAAAACTTATTTCATTATACATTCATAATGAATTTAACTATTTAATTCTAGAATGAAAAAAATTCTCTAAGTACCTGGACTATTAAATTCTCACTCGCTTTTGAAAATTGCATCTTCATAATTTAATTCACTTATTAAACAAGTTATTATACCTTTACCTCATAACATTTTTTGATTCCCATGTTTCTTATTCAACCATGTGATTTATACAAAAATAATTAACCTCATGAATTATCTTATTCCACAATACTTTCTATATGTGATCCAAAATCTAAATAGGTTTCTCCTCATAAGAAAGGTTCTATTCTAGCTGAACTACTCCAGGGCTAGAAGCATGAGATGAATCCAAAACATATTTTATTAACTTTAAAACATGAAAAATATTGTGTACCTAGGACAAACTCATAGTCCAAGCTACTCAGTAGGCAACAGATCCAACTTTCTACAGGATTTTATAAGGTCCAATGAACCATGGACTCAACTTTACCTTCTTACTAAAATACATCCCACTTTTCCATGGAGAAACTTTGATAATTACATAATCACCAAACTTGAAAGAAATATCCTTCCTCCAGTTATCCGTATAACATTTCTGCCTACTCTAAGCTGTCCTCAAATGTAGCTAAATCATCTAACATTTCTTTTCCATTTCCTCTACAAATTCTGGTCCTGTCAAATTTATTTCACCCACTTCATCCAAAAATTAGAAATCTCAACACCTCTTTCCATATAATGTTTCCAAAGGCACCATCTATATACTAGAATTAAGAATTTTATTATAAGAAAACTCAACCCAAGAAAGATGGTGACCCCAACTTCCCTGGTAATTCACTGAAAAATCCTGAAGCATATCCTCTAATGTCTAAATTTTTTGTTTGGTCTATCCATTATATTTAGGATTTAAAGAAGTGTTGAAATTTAATTCAGTTTCCAATGACTTTTGAAGGCCTTTAAAAAAGGTATAAGTGTACCTGGTATCACGATCAAGTACAATGGAGAGAGGAACTCCATGCAACCTGAATATCTCTTTTAGGTACAATTTTGAAATCTAATCTCAAGAAATAGTATCTTTAATAGGAAGAAGATATTCATATTTATTTAGTTGATAAAAACTAAACCAAATATCATTGTTACCTATAGATGTTTTTCATAATCCCAATATGAAATCTATGGATATATTTTACCATTTCCACTCTGGAACCAGAAAAGGATGAAGAATCCCATTCAGTAATTTTCATTCTACTTTTACCTATTAAAAAGTAAATAATATCATGGTAAAGTTAGCAATATCGATTTTCATTTCATCCAACTAGTAATACTCCCAAAGTTCTCTTTATATCTTAGTGCTTCTAGGATGAACTCAAAATGGATAACTAAGAGCTTCATTTAATAACTCTTTCTTCAACTGTGAAACACAAGGTACAAATAATATCTTCCAAAATCCAAAAAAATATTTAACAATATTAAATTATTGGAACTTACCCTTATTAAACAATTATAACTTTTTATATAACTTATAGTCTTCCTTATGATCCAACTTAATTATGTATGATAGAGGTGATTTCACTGACACCTAAAACTAAACAGAGGAATTTCCTATACTAAGAACTTCCGAGAATAAATTCACAAAATCATTAAGAATCAGTCATGTTACAAAGGTAACATGATTTATGTAGAATTATTTTTCTAAATCAAATCATACACCAATATATTTTATTTTACAGGATAATAATTGATCGTGAAATCATAATAATTTATCAGTTACAACCATATTCTCTACCTCATGTTCAATTAGTTTTGAGAAAATATATACTTCAAACTTTTATGATCAGTATATATTTCAAATTTGGATTCATATAAATTATATATCCAAATTTTTATATTCAAAACCACAATTGATAATTAAAAAACATGTGTGGGATAGTTTAACTCATGAGGTTTTAGTTTGCGTGAAGCATAAGAAATTACCTAATCATTCTACATCAGAATCAATGAAGTAACTTTAATACAATTCCTCATAGAACCATATTTATTTTTAACAAAAAAATTGGACCACCCTAAGTTGAAGTAATGGGTTGAATGAAACCTTTATCTAGTAACTCCTTTAACTACCCCTTAAATTCTAGAATTTATACTTGATGCATTTGATAAGGGGGTTTTGAAATATTTTTAGCATTATAGATAAAATAAATAGTAAACTCAACCTACTAATCATGTATAATAATAGAAAACTCATTAGAAAAAACATCCAGATACTCATTTACCACTGGTAAATCAATAATATTAACAATTCCCTTATTTTCAACAAAATGTTCAAGATAACATTCATTTCCATAGTTTAACATTTTCTATTCTTTATAATATGCTATCAATGTTATGAGATTATAATTTTATATAGACTGAAACTCTTTCTAAAATACAACTTCTTTATATCTACAATCAATATTAGCATGGTAAAAATAAATAAAAGCAATATCTAGAATAACATCATGTTCTACCAGGGGAAGGAAAACAATGTTTACCAATAATTTCTTTCCATATACATTGATAAGAGTATTATTATAATTTATTTTTTCCTTAATATTTCTCCTAGGTGTTTTTACCATAAGTTCTAGTTTCATTTATTGAGGTGTAATTTCCAATTTACCAAAAAATTTCTTAGATATGAAATAATGTGTAGAGCCTGAATAAAAAAAGATATAAGAAAAATATGAGTAAATAAACAATATGTCTGATAACACTTCATTGTATGGACTAACATCTTTTGATGTATTTTAAAAGGATTTCACCACACCTTTATACTTATAGTCTGGATATTTTCCATCATTTGGGTTCCTCTTTGGACACTTGTTTTCATAATGACCCATCTCATTGCATTTAAAACATTTTAATGTCTATATATTAGAATTTTTCTTACCATGAACATGATATTTTCATTGTAATTAAGAGCCATCTAACTAAACAAACAACATCAGAAATAACTACCATACTTCAAAAGGCATTTCTAGTGTTTTTAACCTCAATTCATGCAAGTTGAAAATATAATTTTCTTAACATCAAACTTCTTTGACGAATTATTTACTTTTCCTTCCACCTCAAAATCTTTGTCTACTGGTTTTCAATGAACACATGATTATTATCAAACTTCATTGCCACCTTCTCCATATATCAAACATGTTTTTCATAACTTCTGAATTCATGAGAATCTAATGCCCTTTAATATTTTATAAATAATACTAAGTAAAAATTATTTATTTTACTATCAACATACCATATAAAATTTGGAGTATACCTTTCCAATTCAGTGAATTTTTATTCATATGAAACCACTAAATCCACCTCTTGTCTCAATTTCAATAATTGTTTTTCCATACTAAGTTGTGTATAATTAGGAAAATATTTCTCAAGGAAAATATTTTTTAATTCATCTAATTAAAAATCTTTAATTTACTCACTATTCCTAATATATATGACCATTTGACACCACTGGTTGAATTCACCTCAAAACGGTAAATAGAAAGACTCTCATTTCGATAGTCTAAACACCCCATGACATCAAAAATATTTCCTAGGGATTTAATCCACCAGTAAACTGCCATTACTTTAGAAGATCTCCTAAATACATGATGGTGTTTCCTCATAAAATGTTCCACTAATAACATATTCCTTTGAGGCAGATCTATCTGGTCTCATGCATGGATTCTACTGGGAGTAACCATAATGGTTATACTTGAAAAAACCATCATAGTATATTCCCATAATCTATTAGGAGAAACAAAATTGGTTAAATCTATCCCTTTACCCAATTCATTTGAGGGATATAATGGGATTAGCCACTATAATTTTATTATGGAACCACCCATCCTCATAAATAATTCCCAAGAAGCATAACATAAGCACAAACCATAAAACTTTTATAAAAGAAACATTCTTGAGGAAAATAAGTTTTCCATTTTGAAATCACTTTTAATTTTTACAAAGTCGTGCACTCATAAATGAAAAAAATTGTTTGAAAATAAAATTGAAAACATGTAAAGTAATCTTCAAAAAATTAATATGGAATGAAAGCAGGAAATTATATTCATGATATATATGTAATTTTTTTAAAGTGATACATTAAAGAGGATTTTTAAAGAAAAGTCCTTTATAAATATCATATCATTGAAGTGAGAATTAAAAAAATGAATGGAATATGTATATTCAATATAAAGACACATTATAAAACATAATATAATCGAAATTAATTTTACAAATAATCTTATCATGACAAAATAAATGAAGTATAAGGTTAATATAAAGAATAGAAATGGGGTTAAGAATTCCCTTAACTTATGTCCGAAAGTGTTCTATAGTTGTACTTAATGTATTTCATAATAAAATTAGATTCATTAATTACTAAATTAATAAAAATTAACACATATATTCTATTTATAACCATTTTACTAAGTTCAATTATGGCCATTTTGATGAGTTATAAAGTTCAAGTTTTTCATTCTAGGAGTGTTTATTTCATGGCTGTATGGTCAGTTCCCTTGATTATAATTATGAGAGTTCTTTTAAAAAGGAAGAAATAATAAAAAATTATAAATAAATGGTATTAATATGTTTCCATAATTATAAATTTTCCCATATATCATTTTTAGGATGATTCATCAGATATAACATTAATGATAAATGTTTGTTTTATTTTTGGCGGTTTTTCTGATCATCAGAAACTAGTTTCATTTTATTTAATATTATGTAAATAAATTAGTTATAAAACATTTTAAAAGCTATAATATATATATTAAAATCTTTTTAACCATAACAATGGTTTCATGACCCGCATTGAAAGTGTTAAAAGAAAATGAAAACTCATCATCCACAAAGGTAGTGAATCGTCACATCATGGACAATGTTTTCATTTTTTTAGAATAAGAAGAGAAGAGAAGAGATTTGATGAAGTATATTATTGAAAGACAATAAAATTAAATTATATTTATGATATAGGAGTTATCATTTCACTTTGGATAGGGGAGGTGAGAATAAATTATAAATAAATAAAGAAATAAAGAATTTAAAATAGAAAGAAGGATGATTTTACCTCTTGAATATCGTCTCCTTGAGAACCTCCTCAAGACACTTGGTTTTGGTATTTTGGTGAGACAAGTAGGTATTGGACATGGGTAAGAGTCTTGGTAAGGTAATTGTAAATAAATGTTAAAAGATTATAGGATTAGAAGGTATGACGAGAAGGGGTAGTATTTATAAGGAGAGCAGGGCAGTGTTTTTAATTATTTTATTCATTTGTTTATTATTTTGGATAAAGACTATCGATATTATTGATTCTTGTGTATAATTATAGTAAATAGTAAACTTGAGTTCTAAATAATTATTTATTACCTCATCCATATGTCATCAATTTCTCAATAATTCATTCATTTATTTATAATTTTAAATATTGTAAATTACCGTAATTCACTATTCCCAAAAAATTCAATTATTTCAGAAAAGGCCTAAAAATTCACACTAATAATTTTTTATCATATATATTTCAAAAATGGACTCCATTTTATATTTTTTATAAATATGAGAAATTCAATTTTTAATAAAAATCATCATTTATTAAAAAAATTTCGATTTTAATATTTTAACTGATTTTACAATACTTTGAAAACATGAATTATGGTCTCATAAAATTATATTATAATCATAATGAAAAAATATTAATTTATGAATATATTTTTTGAAAATAAATTTAATTTTAAATCATTATATTAATTATAAAACTATAAATAAACATTTACATTTCACAAAAATACCAACACTTAATTTATCATATTTAAAACATTTATTTAATTATTCCACGATATAAATATATCATGTTTTTATTTATGACCTAATTTTTTTATTCTTTCATAGGTGAGGGTATTATTCTAATGCCTAGATTACAATTTGTAATGATCACATTACTATTCCAACGGTTAGGTTACTATTCTATTTTTAGAGATTCCTTAATTTCTATAAATTCCACTTTTTTAATTATACATTTATAATGAATTTAACTATATAATTATAGAATGAAGTCAATTAATCAATAAGTTCTTAGGTTGTCACATAATCATATGAGACATTTAGTTGAAATTATTAAAGAAAACTCAATATTAGGATTAACCTTTTCTGAGTTAAAAAGATATATTTCCTAAGTTTGTAAAGTTAATATCTCTATAGAAATTATATTTTGAGTTGTGTCAATATTGTATATACCCTTAGATATTTTCACTAGTAAGCGATAATTAAAATTGCGAGGACACAATTTATTTATAGGGGATGGATGTAATACCTCAATATTTTACTATATACCTTACCTTTAAATAAATATAATGTGTTTAATAGATTTCTTCACACACAACACAGAACTAAAATGAAAAACATACCTTATTAAAATAATGTAATATTATGTGAAACATTAATAAGAAAATTACAATAACAATAAATACTTAAGTAAATAAAATGATAATAAATTTCTTCATTATAAAAATAGATATTTAAGCTCCCTATATATTATTATTTTTAAAAAATGATTAATTTATCTATTAAATTTAAGGTGTATCAGATAAAAAATTAATGAAAAGTGATTAAAACCATTAAATGATAAAAAAGGGATATTTTTCAAAGAACTATTTTTAATTTAATATGTATTTTACCTAATAAATTAAATTGATCACTATTAAAATATAATTATGGTAATAATTAATATTTTAAACTAATATATTATCATTTATCTAATTATAAATTTATATGAAATAAGACTAAGAACATTTAAAGTATAAAAGTTTATTTTTTATATGAAAATAATTTTTATTTATATATTTTATTTTCATTTAAAATATAAATATATAAAATTTAGAATTTTAATTTTAAGAAATGAAACTTATTTTCCAATTAAACTTGTAAAAATTAACTTACTATTAATTTTTTTTTTATTTTTTTGAATTAATTTATTTTTAGATGAATAATGAAAATAGACTTTTTACAAAAAAATATAACATTTATGACTATATAAATAATTAATTATAAATTAAAAAATTATAAAAAAAATTATCATAAAAGATTTATTTATGGAGTGAAATTATGTATTTAAAAACTACATTTAATTTATAAAACTCATGTTTAATATTTTGAAAATTAAAATATATTTTTCTAATAAAAAAACTATTTTTAGAATTTATTTTAGTTATATATTTTTTTAAAAATGAAATATGTCTTTGTATATATTTTAAAGTCATATAAATATCATTTTTTTAATAATAAACTAATTAATTTCATTAAAATAAAAAAACATTGATGATTTTTCCTAACATAACATTTATTCTTAAAATAACACTTTTTATAAAAATGAGTTTGTACTCACTAACCTTAAAATTAATATTTATTATAAATAAAAAATTTAATTTGAAAAAATTTATTTATTATTTGGAATAACTGGGTATAAATTGTTTAATAATATACATTTTATATTTATGAATTAAAAGTAAATTACTTAGGTAAATATTTATTACCATAGTAAAAACCAAAAATGGAAAAAGTGAAAATTCAAACAATAGAATACTTAAAAAAATTAAAACATGATTGAAAATGAATGTTTGAGGAATTATAAGAATTATATTACCCACCAGTCCATTATTATCCAGTTTGGTTCCACATTCCATGTGAAACATGCGCTCTCTTTATATTAAGAAGTTATATTTACAAATATTTCATTACCTTCACCTATAAAGAGAGATCTCCTCCACCCCATTTATCAATTAATTATTAAGTATTACCTCTACCACAAAACAACTCTATTTTTCCTCAATTATCTCCTTATTTCTTATAATTATTATTCTTTCAAAAATATGTAGCTAAGGATTCTTAAGGTGTTACCAAAGGGAGAACATTCCATGGGAGAGGTAATGTTCTCAAGTGATCTCTCTTAATTATTTTTTTATTCCTTACCCACAAACCTATTCTATCTATTAAATTATTTTAGCATTAATATTAAAAATTTGATGAAATTTTATTATAATAATGGAATATCCATTTTTTACCATCCTCCAAAACCATTCAAGAAATGAAGATGTCATGTTGTATACACACAAACTACGACCTCCATGAATGACGTGTTTGATTTTTCATCACCTCCATACACAGATAGTTATAGAATTCAATTTAAGGTATTAATGTCATATTTATAAAATTATTAATATTATGAAATTATAAATTTTTCTATTTCTTCTTCTTGATCTATGGAAAACAAACGTGTCTCTTAGTATACGTGCAGACTACCGCCTCTATGAATGTTACTAACATCAATTTTCACTCTATTATTTTATTATATATTCAAGTAACTTAAAATATATTTCACGACATTAATAAAATCTATATAATATCATTTTGATTATGTGATAATGATATTATGTAAAAGAATCACTTTATTAACCATACTCACCCATCAATTATAGAATGTTTCTGTTTGTGATGGTTTTACCACCAACATGAACAATGTTATAAATCTATAACATGGATAACTAGGGAAACTTAATTAAAAGTTATTTTAAAAAATAATAAGTAAATAATTATTATTTTTGGATCTAGAATGATAATAGTAATATCTAACTTGTTATCAACATAACATCCCTCATTCATGAAAATTACCAAAAAAAGTTTTTCGTTGACTTCCTCATCGTGATCATATATAAAATACTTATGAGAAGAATTATAAAATTATAAATCATTATAAAAAAATATATTAATGTAATTATAATAATCTCATAATTATTAAATTTGAGTTTATAAAATCAACACCACTATTATGAAATAAGTAAAAAATAAACAATCGTAGCTAATAACATTTTATGATGAAAATAAAAAATATATAAAAAATATATTTGTAATAAATGATTCTAAATAAAGTTTATACATGGTTATAGGTATGAATAAGGTTCTAAAATTATTTATTATGATATTTATTTGTGATATAATGGAGGTTATATAATGTCCAACTAAACAAGATTTAAGGTAACTGTTTTTATTGACTCAACTCCTTTTCTTGAGACATAATTATTAATTTTTTACATTGGTTATTAAAATATAATTTTATTCTATTATATAATGATATTATAATTATTTTTTTCATATTTTTTGGGTAATTAAATTGATGTACTTATTTCTTCAAAAAAATTTATGATGTTAAAAATAATTCCCATTCATTCCAAATGATATTTTTTCTTCCATATCCATATTCAATATTCCCACTAATATTTTACCATACTATTTTGAAATCCAAATATGTTTTATTTCTAGTAATTTTGAAATTATGTTTACCCTTTTTTCAAATGCAATATTTTTCACACCATTTATGAGGTGGGTTTCATTAAATGTAATTTAAAAATATTAAAAAGGATTTCCCTTTTAATTTTATATTTTTATCTTCCACTACATATTTCTTTTGGGAAAAAATTATGTCTATTTCAATGATCCATTATTTGGATTCCTTTTTAAGTAGTGTTTTAAAAAAAATATGTTACCTTATGGAAAATTATTTATGAAATTAATGCGTAATTTTGTCTCTTTACAATAATATTAGGGAATGATTTCTAAAAATATATTCTTCAGGGTTTTTATTCCATTTTCCTATTTAGAAATTATAAGTCATATAAAGTTATGTTTTATGAATCACTTTATAAATTAATCTTTGAAATAATCCTTTTGGGTGATCAATATTGGTATTAACATATATAATATCTGAAGTAACTTCATGCGATGACATTTGGGAATGAAATGAAACCCATTTTATTTCTATGGGTTCTTTATAATATGTTTCATGATTATTTTCAAGTAGAACACACACACACACCGACATATATATATGATTGATAGGTGAGGGAGTATATAGACCTCTAATACAGTGATTAAGGATTTATATATCATAAGATAAGGATGTTAATCATGTACATTTTTTATTAACGATAAGAAGTGTAAACATTTTGTTTGTTCAAAACATGAAGCGTAGAATTTTTTGTTCACAATGTTATATTTTTTATATTCTTATGTTAATTACAAAGTTTATCGTTGTTCTATGTTTCCATGAGATGTTACATTTCTATGTAATATTACTATGATTATGCTCCACAGATCACATTTATTATCTCACGATTATATGCTCTTTTACTATAGTATATATATTTTCATTTTTGATTACATGTCCTTCTATCATGACTTGCGGTATATTGAGAAGTTTTTCTTTACTAATCATTATAGATCACCCCTTTCTTATGTATTCATTCAATGGGTTATAAATATGAGTATAACTTATGATCAGTCTAGAAGGGAGTCTAGTATGGCTTAATTACGAAGAAATGTTTATAAGTATTATTAAATAAATTTCTTATGTAGCTAGTTCTGAAAAACACTAAAATTATTTCTTGGGATTGTGATTATTGTGATATGTAATGTTTAATTTATGAAAATTGTGTAAAATAAAGATAAGTTTACCTTGGATCATCTCCGTTATTTTGAAATCCAATGCGTAAAGTATTTATTTTTAGCACCGAATTTGAGAGTGCATGTATAGGGAGTCTCAAAATACGATAAACATATTGAAAAATAAATTAAAGAATATGATGAATGATTTTATACATCTATGTAATGCTATAAATAGGAATGTAATATGCCCATTATATATATGACCATTAGACATATAATGGTTTGACATATAGTTATTGAATATATGGCCAATGGATATATAGTAATTGGATATAATTATATATAATATATGCACTGAATTTGTGTAATAGTTAGTAAATTTTTTAAAAAAAATTAATTCACATATAATAAATTGTTCTAGAATGAAATAAAAATATAATAATTAATTAAAAATATTTATTATAATATATATATTTATATGTTACATATTATTATCATTATTATTATGTTTATAGAATTATTCAATGTGTTTATAAAATTTAAATAAATAATGTAAATGAATTGATAAATTTGAATTGTTAGAAGATAAATAATGGTATATTATTAAAACCATTTAATGTTAAAAATGGATATTTTTCAATGAATTTATTTTTTCAATTTGTTTTGTATTTTTATATTAATAAATTAAATTAATATAGTTTAAATGATAATTATAAAAAATTAATGTTTTAATTTATAATATATTATCTTATCACTCATTTAATTAGTAATTTAGTTGAAATAAGATAAAAAACACTTAAAGTTTAAAAAGTAATTTTTCTATAAAAATAGTTTTTTTTTCTATATATATTTTTTTATTTTAAAGTTAAATTTCTCATATTTAGAAATTTAATTTAATTAAATGGATTCCAAATTTAGAATCACCACATTTAAATTAGGTAAGATGTGTTATATTATACTTTAGTAAAAAATAATTACCATGGTAGATAATTAAACATGGTAAAAAGAAGTAACAATAGAAATAATAAAATGAATTAAAATTTTGATAACTAAAATGATATAGAAATAATATATATGATATTTTTTAGATTTGTGAGTAAATACTACAATTCTCACCCATATATTCTTACTTAAATCACCTAAATTACATGTGATTTTGTTTATACCCTTTACCTTACTCATATTTCTAATGAAATGCCCCACATTTTCACCTATAAAAGGAACTTTCTTACACCCAATCTAAAAGAATTATACCCTTTGGTTTTCTCTTGAATACTAGACTAAATTATCCCTCTTAAAGTGTTTTATAGGTTTGGTAGCATCTATTCCCAATAATGAGGCCTAAATCCATTATTCTGAATGAACATGTTTTGAGGAACAATTCTATCAAAATGGGTATCTAAATTTTATAAACAAAATTACCTTATCATATAATTTTTTTATATATATCATTATTCACACTAATTATGTTATATTAACATCATTATTATCCTATAAAAATGATATTACCATTGAGTCAAATGAATCATTTCATATTTTTTGTTTTGAATATCATAATACACTATATATTGAGTATGATTTAACAAGAAGTTTGTTGTTTATTTTTTATAAAAAAATATTATAAAATTTAATTATATTTTTTTGAATGGATGTAATCCTAATAAATTATAAAAAAAACGAATATTATTTGAATTTTTTGAATCCATGGTGAATTACATTCATCATAAGATGTTGTTACTTCCAATGTTATAATAAATGAACCCATAGATCTCAGATATTATCATTGTTAGTTTATCAAAACACTTTCTAAAAGTAATACTAAGATTTGGTAAATGGAATATGTTTTCACAATTTAAATTTTGAAGTTTTTCATCTTCTCACTGCTTTGATTCCTCACACTTTTGATGTTTTTCTATGTGCTTAGTAATATATTTATTGTGTGAAAATTCATTGTAAAAGGACTTATTTTTTATTTTGTAATTATTTTCTATGATCTTTGAGATCAATATGATTCTATTGAAGAATATGATACTTTTAATCATTATTATAGATTTGGTTGCACAAATAGAACCCCATTTCTTCTAAATATTTAGTTTGAAGAAGTACATGGTATTGGACTTGTTTCAGATTGTGTTGATTAGAAAGGTTCTTGGGGATAGAGATTCCTTCTATCAACTGCTTATTAAAGAACTTCCAAGTATAAAAATTGTACATATTTTGTTTTTTAAAAATTTTCTTGGTTTGGAGCTTAGATACAATGGTTATGGTTAACAAACCTCCTTCATCTTTAGGATAAAAGTAAATAGTTCCATAATTGGAAAAATTTATTAATAATATCATTTTAGGAGTAGTTGGATTATTATACAATACTCCAAGTATTATTTTTTACATTATTTATTTAATTTTTGATTGTATTTATTTATCAGTTTAGTTATTTAACTTCTAATTCATTTATATTCTATTGTGTACTTATACATTTATTTACTTTTATTTTATTTCAAATTATTAATTCCAATTATCTAGTGTTCTTGAGTGGGAATTTAGTGAGATAATTTTTTTTAATTCAATTCACCCCACTCTTTAACCTTACAAGTTTTTTATTATCTAGGAAAATAATTACTATTATCTAACTCTAAACTATTAATCATTCATTAATATAATATGTTCTTGTTTGGGTTAGTTCAACCACCTATATGAATGATATTATAACTGCATCATCATTTTCATCATGAATTCTTATCAATACATTAATACTTTTAATATATGAGATTAGTGAGAAAATAAATTTATCAATATATTTATATAAGGGTCATATAAAATTAAATATTCATTATAAAGTAACTCACTATTATTGGAAAATTATCCAAAACCATGCTCGTCATAAATTCAATTATAATGAACCATACACATAACTTTTATCAAATTAACCTGAGAATATAAAAATCATTGAAGCATAATGATAACACTAACTTGAATAATCCGATAATGATTATCTTGTTATCAAGGAATGAGAGCCGACATCGCCATATTAGAACTTGCACAATGTGATCAAAATTACTAACATCTAATGATGTAAATAAATCAGAACTAACTGATATATGTGTAATAAATGATTATAATTGAAGAGAATAAAATTTAATATATATGAATAAGGCTATGGAATAAGTTATTAACATGGTTATGTTTATTATACATGAGATTAAATCGCTTTCATGGAATTCATAAGTAAATTTAAAGGCTTTTATTCTATTTTTAATTTGAAATTGAGATTTTTTATGTATAAATTTCCTTCAGGGGAAATTTTATATTCTTTATCTACAAAACTACATATAATTTCTTCTACTTTGGTTATTTCTGAATTCTTCATGTCTTCTTACCATTTGAACTCCCCTTTGTTCAAAATTCAATCGAAAGGATTCTTGTAAGTGGTTCCAAACTCATCTCATTTTTGGTAAGGATTTTTTTCCCTATATGCCCATGTTTTTCATATAATTTTATGTATTTATTTATCCATACTTCTATTATTTCCTAATTTCATTTTCTATTGTATTTATATTTCTTTATAAAATTTTAAAATGAATCTTTTTTAACATTTTCTGCATGATATCTTTCTCCCACCATTTTCTTCGGTTGAATTTACGAATCTTCCTTTATAACTTTTCATAATTATTCAAAGAAATTTTTATTCACTTTCTTATTATTTTCTAAAAATATTTTTTATAAATTATTTCATTTTAAAATAAAAGTTACCTTAAAGTAAAGGATATTTCTTATTATTTTTCAAAGTTATTTTCTTATTCTTTTATAATGGGGTTTTCATCTATGTTAATATCATTTAATGATTCTTATACTTCACTATTGATATTCTATAATGATGACATGCACCTTCTTTTTATATATGTATTATGATCATGACTTATGGAATTTTTCTTAAAACCCATTTCTTTCACAAAATTTATTCATGATATGATTTATTTATGAATGTGATCATGTTTATGTGGTGTAAATATATATGGTTTTTCATTATGTGATGGGTGAGCCTAAATTTTTAAATCCCTCTACACAGGGTGAAGGTTAATATCTCATGATATTATATGTAATGTACTTGGTTGTTATTGAGTGGATATTTTCTCTTTTTCCTTGTTTATGTCTGTTTTGATATTTACTATTATCCCTCACTCTCAATTTATTATTTATTACAATTATTATATATTATATATATATATAATACTACTTTAGTCTATGAGTGTTTTTATTCTACATTACACAAGATTTGTATTTTTGGTAAAGAAAGGATATGTGAAGGTAATTATTGTGATGTGTAATGGTTCAAAAGTTATAATTTTGGAGAGACTTTGTTGCATATAGAACATAAAATAACTTTTATGATTCAGGGTTATTGAAAGTTTCAATTATAACTTAATAATTCGATTACTAAAGAATATATGATGTGTTCAACCTTCATTTTATGTCAACCATTGAATTTACTGTCTACATTCATCATGATGTTATTATAATTGAAGAGATAATGCTATTAAGGAATACTCTACCATACGAAATGACTCAACAACATGCTATAATTATTTATCATAGCTTTTGAAAGACTTTTTACAACTTATGATAATAGAATAAATGTCTAAGATTGACACTGTAATGAATTAATAACATATCTTTGAGGTTATCCTCTACGTGAAGTCATAAAAAGAACTACATTTCAAGTATGATCTTGAGGTTATGATGTTTACATCATCTTCTAGAGTATCAATATGAGAATATGAAGTTTCATAAACATAATTGGCATTGCGATACACTGTTTCAACTCCATTTTGTTATTTTTATTATAGAAGTTCATTATAGATTATTTATGATGCTTTATCTCTTTTTTATTAATATTAATTAACTAATAAAGCTACAAGAATTGGGTTGAGACTATTTTATGTAGGCACCAGTGGGAACTATGGTCAAATTTTTCTAACAACGCATTATGATATTTGAATATTGTGTTTATGGTTTTTTATGCAGTACTAAATTGAAGAAAATGTATTACCCACAATATTTTTATTATATATTATAGATATTTTATTAGATATAAAATACTATCGAGTTTTAACATGATAATATGATATGGTCCAATGTACTATCATAAAGAATAATGAGGCTAGATCACAGGGATAAACATGTTATTAAGAGGAATTATAAGGATACAATTCATGTAGAAAATACTGTTAAGTTATACTTTCAGGTTATGATTAAAGAGAATGTATTATAAAACCGAATAAAATTGGAATTATAAATCAGTTATACAATATATTTAAACTAAATTCATAGACATATTTTCTTGTTTTATTTATAACCATTACATCATTGGTTGTAAAGGGGATTATGAAAACATCCATGTAATGAAGATCATGGAGATTGTTCATGCAATAATTATCCATTTTTAATTCATTTATAAATTATTCCAAATCAAATAGATAATTAGATACGTGATAGATATTATCATTACTCCTATTATATAATAGAAGGGCTAAAAAGTTGGAAAATAAAAATTGTTCCATTCACTTCAATTTTTATTTTCTAAGGTTGTTATAGATTTACCAAAGCTATATCATTCCATTATATCTATGAAGGTCCAAATAAACTTGTTTCTACACACAAAAAACCATATATATCTTTTTATGGTTTAAATGTTTTATATTTTTGTGTGTTTTATTGTTCTGTATTATATAGTTCTTATTGAATTATTCTCATGAATAACACATGGTTGTGTCTATATTAAAAGGCAGTGTCTTGGGTTTGCTAACCTAATAAAAAACACAATAATATATTGTGTATTTTCCTTGAAAAAATTAAGTAGTTTGGTTGTGTCTCTAGGTGTGTAAAAGGTAGGTATTTGGGTCGCACCTCCACATGTGAAAATGGATATCTTGTTTTTCCTTAGTTCTATAAAATCTCATTTTATAAGAGTTATCACTATCCTTCAAAAGTGACATATCTAGTGTATGTCCATTATCTTGAAGTTGAGACCATAAAGAGTAGATATAGAATATTTTTCATCCAAATGAATATAAATCCTTATTCTATATTGTTTACCTTTACTGTTTTTACTATTCATAATCCATTTTTTGTATCTATTTATTACTAAATTGTTATATATTTTATTCCACCATATTATAATATATTAGTTTACATACTCTAATTATTTTAATATTTCTAATTTACTCCCTTATCTTTTCCATGAATTAATACTCCTAATAATAGGAATTATAGCATTGTTATTTTTGATATATTATTTTAATAAAATTTTATAAGGTTTAATTATAAAAGGGAAGATCATCCAAATGGTAAGCCAAAAATATAATGATCTTTGGATTACATATAAGTAACCCTTTTTAAATGTAAGTAACTATAGTTACTTGAAATATTAAATGAAATATTATCTTAAGTTTATAAGAAATAAGCATTGTATATCTATCACAAAACCATATAAACTACTCAAGATTGACCTTGATTCTATGATTGGTAAAGATGTAGCTATATATGTTCTAAATTATAAGATCATGAATATTTTTTATTATGATATTATCTAAAAATGTTTTATACATGTATATTCATGTAATACTGGTCGTGATATGTGGAAATTTTTTAATATTACTCATTATGGCTTGGATAAGTTGATAAGAATGAAGCTTAGTTTACTACGGGTTTAATATCAAGATTTCAAAATGGGGAAAGTTAAACTATCAATAAAATATACCATAGGTCCAAAATCATTTTGAACTGGTTGAGTTCTCTTATAGAAAAATTGGCCAACATTGTCACAATTGAAAGAGTTATCAAATATCTGCCAAAGTAGTGCCATTATAAGAGAGTAGACAACAATGAAAGTGATAAATTCAAATAATATACATTATATGATCTTATTAGATCTCTTTTACAGTATTATATTGAGTTTTAAAAAATTTATAATAAAGATAATGAGAAGAATAATTATATCTCTTTAAAAATTGTTGTTACTTCTTCTAGTTCCTCTAATTATGATTTAGGTTCCTCAAATGATAGAAATCAGAGGAAAAATAAGATTGTAAAATGAGTATAAAAATAAATTAAGAATAAACTATATTGAAGAGAGAAAACTAATTATGGAATGAATGTTATTAAAGGTAGTTCAAATAAGAATTTTTGTAATTTAAATCTTGCTTGTTTTGATTATAGGAAGCAAGGTCAAATTAAACCTGACTTTCTAAAGAATCAAATAAAAAAAACAAGTTCAATAATAAAAAGAAGAATTGTTTTTCTACCATGATTAGCAATGAAGATTCATATTCAATTCCTAAATCTTGAAGTTTGAAGGGAATTATTAAACTTTATGGTGAAATATTCTAAGTTAACATATTCACCTTCTTACTCATGTTCTTCGTGCGACTTTGGTGGTTCGATAAGGAAGCATAAAAATATATATTTGATGGATAACATGGATAAAGTAAGTAATTATAATTTATATTATAAATCTGAACTTTATCTTGGATGTAATAATCTCAATGTTACAGACTTAGAAAATATGTTTCATGAGTTACAAAATAGTGTAGTCACTATTTGTGATGCTTACATGAAATTATAGAAGGATCACAAATGTTTACTTAACGAGAAAAAGAATATTGATTTAGAAGTTTTGATACATCTAGAGGTAAATGAGAAGTTTAAAGAAGAGAATAGAAATATGAAGAACACTACTTACATTATAAATGAGGAAGTGTGTGATACTGATGAAGCTATATAGAAAGAGAATGGTAAATTAATGTATAAAGTGTAAAGTTTGATGGAATATTTATCTAAATTCACTACTATAAGTGAATGATTTGATAATTTTATGATAATAGAAAGGATAAACACAATGAATAATAAAAAATTTGGTTTTGGATATAATAAAAAATCACCCATAATATATAGAAACTACTTTATTAAAAGTAAAAGAAAAGTTACTTCTTTTGTTAAATGTTTTAAGTGTGATGATTTTGGCCATTATGAATCTGATTAATCCTTACATTTTGTTCAATATATTAGTCAAAATGATTATTTTCGATGTAAATATATTTTAAAAGTTAAGAGGACTAACTCTTTTACCAAAAGTGTTCCTAAAAGATCATACATGAATCAAATTGGACCTTAGCTATTTTATATGACCTTGTAAGAGGGTTTGGTATGGTCATAATGCATACCTCTTATTGTTTTACCTACTGGTATACTGATATGAGTTTATCTATGAGTTTTTTCTTTTGCATAGTGATCATGCTTATACAATTGTATTATTTGTTTTATTGACAAGCAATTTAACTTTTTATTTATTTTTTAATTATTTAAATATAATTAAATAGTTTCATAAACCCTTGAAGAAAATTGTTTTTGTACATAATGTGTTTAAATAATGATGATCATTCATTATTAAACCATTTATAGAGATGAATAATCCTAAATTAAGAGGGATATTCTATATTAATTATTATTTTTTTATTTCTTAAATAGTTATTATAATATCCCTGAAGCTTCACTCCTAGATCTGATGCTAAAAACATAATCATTATATTCTTATATTTGATACTGATAAACATGACCCAAATTTAGTCATTAAAAACATAAAAAATCAAACAAAAATGTTGGATCATTTACATACCCAAGTACCTTTTATGTTTAATGTTTTATAGAATTAAGACAAACTTTTACATAACAAAGTGAGCATTTCCACACATTATCAATTTTTCTCATAGAAAAGTTATTTATAAAGATGTACTTTATTCATTCAAGTTAATTCTCGTATATAGAATAATGGATTTATTAATGTTTATACTCATACTTAAGCCCTATGATAAATAATTTTAAAACATGGGATAAGAAAAAAAAACCTCAGTAAGGTATATATACAAAAAATAAAATAAGCCTATTATTTCATTTGGATTCCATGAGATCATATAAGAGAGTCTATCTTTAAAATAATAAACTTTTAAGATCAAATAATTATTTACTTACACATAAAATTAACTTTACTACCCAAAGTTTTTTTTTCATAAAACATTTTATAAGAAAACATAGATGAAAAATCATAACCATGATGGTTTCTTATAAAACATGAGAATCCATGAAAAACATTTTCTTAAAAACATTCCTTTTACCCTTATAGTTAATGATCATTATTTTATATAAATGATCATTATCTTACCTTAGGAAATTAAAATATTTTTGTGAAAAGTCATTTGTAAGAATGGAAAAGTCATGTAGGTGACTTGGAACATCACGTTCATTAAACCTTATCAGAAACCTTATAAATGGAACAACATACCCGGCTAATTCCAACATAATTCTTCAGATACATAATCATTAATAAATTCATTTAAGAGATACTTCAGGCTCACACATCATCATAAACAATGTACAAAGACTATAAAATACCTAAAAACATAGAATTTTTAATTTAAATTATAAAATATCATTAAATATTTTGCTGAACACATATGGAAAATCACTTTCGAGATTCATGTGAAAATAAGGATAACAATCCTTTCTCTTTGAAATCTCTTTAAAAAAAATTATTAGAAGAGTGGAAAATGGGATATTATTTTGAAAACCCATTAAAACATATAGATAAAGATTATAATGGAGTGGGATTATTCTAATTACATATACATTAAAAAATATATTCTTTTTACACTTTTTTAAAAATATCAAAAAGAAACCATTTGAAAAATGATAAAAATATTAATTTTAACCTTTATAAAGAAGGTAAAATATGGTTATAAATGACTTTAAACAATCATTGATTCATTGATAAAACATTATTGATTTTTTTCAAAGATTAATGGATATGAATACCTCATTAATTACAATAAATAATATATTTATATTAATTTATAGTGTATTAAGTACAACATATAAAATAAAACATGTTTCATAACATAAATTATATCTCAAAAAATTTAAATTGAGACCATGATAACCATTGATACTTTTATAAAATTTGAATCAATATCTCATGAAATATATTACATAAAAGGAAATTTAAATATTTTTATCAAAGATTCATTCATGATATAATATCTCAATAAAAATAATATACACCTTATAGAAGGATGTATGTTCATAATATGAGATATGTCTCAAAGAAACAATATTGAGATGGATAATATTTATAAAGATCATATCACTAAAGTGAGAATTGTCAATTTATGTGATTAAGTGTAATTTTTTTAAAACCACATAAAAAGTGTAAACAAAACATAATATAATAAAAGTTCATATCACACATAATCATGGAATAATTTACTTAATGAATTATAAGTTAACCCAATAAATGGAAAATGAGTTATGAAATCTCCCACCTCATCTGTTAGATTTCCAAATGCATTCTTTCACTCTTTTAAAAAAAATTTATATTAGTTATTTAATTTATTAAAAGATTAATGTTTATTATATTATCATAATCTCTCTTATTTTATTTATTACCATTCCTTATATAGTCACTCAATCAATTAAGTTCATATCAGACGTTTTGAGGTTAATCAGTTTATCTTCCCCAAAACAACTTTGCTAGATTGACTATGGACAAGGGTTTAATTATTAAATCATCTATATAATAATAATCATGACATTTTTATCATTTTTATACATCAAATACAATATTATATCTATACATGAAAACCAGTTATGAAAAATAACATTGGATTTTGAGGCGGTAGTCTTGACGTACACATAAGCAATATTTTTATTCTTTACTGTATGGAAAATATGGAGGGAAAATTAAATATTATATTTCCAAAATTATTATCATGTTATAGAAATAAAATTTACTCATTAAATCCATCAACATGACTATCCTTGAGAGGAATTTTTTAAAAAACAAAGTACATCACTACGTGGAGGTGGTGGTCCATACATACGCATGTGTGATGACTATGTTTTTAACAATTGGAATGGTATGGAGATATATGATATATTATATTTATAGAATAATAATTGTTTTATGAATATAATATATATATATATATATATATTAAATACATAATAATAACCAACCATGAAAGTCAATGATGGAAAATGTAATACATCCACTATGGGAAAAATGGGTAATAACGACGGGGTATTTGCGACGGGAATTATTCCCGTCGCAAATACCTTTCGCAAAGGAGTATTTGCGACGGGAAACTATTCCCATCGCAAATAATCTGGTATTTGCGACGGGTTTTTTTACCCGTCACAAATATTTTGGCGCGAAATGTGTTCCAAACCGCACGAAGGTTATTTGCGATGGGGTTCTATCCCCATTGCAAATAACCGGCGGTGGTTAATGTCACGACCCGACCCTACCTGGGCTTGAGCCGCAACTACCCCAAGCCCACCTCCATAGGCCAGGGGCTGGCGACCAGTGCCAAAGGCACAACAACTCGGGGAGGCCTTTGCCTAAGTACCTGTACACACACACAACACACTCAATGCAAAAGTGAAGAGTAAAAAAGAAAAGTAAAGAGAAACTGCTATAGATAAACCACAAGAGTGCATCGACCTCTAAACAATACAGGGTACAAGTTGAAAGGAAAAGGGGCAAAACACGCGCCCAACCCAAAAGTGCCACAACCCGACAACAGGTAAACAAAAAGAAACAGCTGACGGGTCTCCCACCTGGAACCCGGCCACGACCACCGCACGCGGTCCAAGCTCCCAAGCTCCTACGCTCCACCGAAGTCACGCTCCACCTGTCCGTCGTCTGCAAGGGCACACCAAGTGAGGGCAAGGCCCAAGCAGGGGTGAGTATAAAAATACTTAGTAGGATACCCCGAAGGCTCGAGGGAGCAACAAAGGAGGTACCGAAGGGTGAGCAGTAGAGCGAACATGAAAAGTAGAGGAGTACAACTAAAAGTGCAGTAAAGAGTAAAGTAAGAGTCCAGCTCACCCAAACAAGAGAAAGGAGGTAGAATCATCCAACCATGAGAAGAAAGACACGAAAATCACGTGGAATACCCCGCGCTTCTTCGCCTCTCCTAGAGGGAGAGTAACCAAGCCCATGAATCGGGTACTCGAACAAGGTATATACATATCTGTATGCTCAACAAGAAACCCGAACAACGTCGTAAGGGGATCTTCGTCCCATAGCTCAGCCCAAGAAAGAGTAGCCAACAGTCCCAGAAGTAACCACATCGATGCCCAGCATCCTGCACGTCTGCCCTAAACCGCAATCCAAGGGGCTCAATCACCGCACCTTGACACTATCCTCTTTAGGCGGCACTAACACGCCCGCACAGTTTTAGATCGCGTCACAAGAACGCATCTCGGTGGGGAAAGTGCCCCTTGAACTTGAGAGTTCTAGGGAAAGTCAAACCACACCTCATCACTGCCATGCAGTCGAGAGGTCTCCTCAAAGTCAAAGCCGTCACAACACTGACCCGTATAACCAAGGGTCCCGCTCCGGTAATCACGGAGGAAAGCCTCAGACTAGCCTAGTTGAGAGGACTCAGTCTGGAATGCCAGCAAATGACCCACTGCCCAGCCCCGCTGGAGGGTAATTCATAACCAGATATCGGGTGACCCACTGCCCAGCTCTGCTGGAGGGTAATCCCTAATATATCATCAGGCGACCCACTGCCCAACCCCGCTGGAGGGTAGACCTTAATACATCATTAGGCAACCCACTGCCCAGCCCCGCTGGAGGGTAGACCTGGAATAAGTCGGCATGCGACCCACTGCCCAGCCTTGCTGGAGGGTAGACCTGGAACTAGACAACGGGCGGCCCACTGCCCATCCTTGCTGGAGGGTAGGCCCTAAGAGGTCGTCGGGTGACCCACTGCTCAGTCTTTACTGGAGGGTAGACCCTAAGTGCGTCGGGTGACCCACTGCCCAGTCTCTGCTGAAGGGTGGACCTGGAACTAGACGACGGGCGACCCACTGCCCAGCCCTGCTGGAGGGTAGGCCCTAAGAGGTCATCGGGTGACCCACTGCCCAGTCTCTGCTGGAGGGTAGACCCTAAGTGCGTCAGGTGACCCACTGCCCAGTCTCTGCTAGAGGGTAGACCCTAAAAGTCAGTGCGCAACCCACTGCCCAGCCCTGCTGGAGGGTAAATCCGAAGAAGTCGATGAGTAACCCACTGCCCAGCCCCGCTGGTGGGTAGAACTCAGAACTGCTCTAGACATCTCCACTAGAGGGCACAACACTGGCCAACTGAACACGGAGTGGGTATCGCGAAACCTCCCAACTCCAGAACAACTCACCCAAAAGAGGTGCATCGTCTGCTCCAGCACTGGGTGTCACTAGCACCGCTACCAGCCAATCCATCGAGAACGAAACCAGGGGGAGATCACTCAACCCTACTGGTCAAGCAACGAGCACAGAGTCAGGGGAAAAACTCCTCCCTGCTGGTCAAACAAACACACAGAGGGACCCTCTACATCGCGAGAGGTCCAAGTACGCGAAGCAGAACACAACATGCACTGGGGGCCCACACGACGTGTGGCCCCAAGTCACACCCCCAACCAAGCGCACAAAAAGCATTAGGTACAAACCACACGTACCTCCAAGTGCTCTCGTATACTCCCAGAGTATACCACATCTCCAGCCCAAGGGCTATCGTGCACACGGCACCCAGCTTCAACTCGAAGGCGTGACGTAACAACTCCACCTCAAAGGCCCAGGCACGACCAACCACATCTTGTGAGGCATTTATGTCACTCTCGCAAGAATGTGCGATCACACGCCAAGGGTCCGCTACAAACATGGTAGGAAGAACTGCCATCGGAGCACCTTTCATGCTTCCACATTTAATAAGATCGCGTATAAGGCTCCGCACAACCAAACGGATCGCACCGTTTTAAATCTCGCGGAAACACACGCGAGATAGACTACTTACTCGCCTGAAACGGTCAACCGGTGAAAAAGGTACTATTCACCGTAACCAAACTCGTGTGGGGCCCACCCCAAGATCCCAAAACTGAACCAAAGGATAACGCCACTGCGATACCCTCGAAAAAAAACATGGGATTGAGTACTCAATCGCCCAAAACGAACACCCAGTGAAAAGGGCACTATTTACCGTAGCCGGGTCGGGTGGGACCCACACCACATCCCCGAAAAAGGTCGGGCGAACTGCACCATCGCAATGATCTCGAAAAGCCACATCAAATTGACTGCTTACATGCGTGGAACGGGTATCCGGAGAAAAAGATGCATTCCGGCGCACCGCACACTGGCAGTGCCACGTGGGACCCGCATGCCGGTCCTGAAGCTCAATGAACGGATCGCACCGTTGCGATATTCTCAAAAAAGCACATAGGTTGGACTATTCACTTTTCTAAAACGGTCGCCCGGTGATAAAGCTGGAAATCACCGTCAACTCCCGAAACGGCCCTAGCGGGGCCCGCACCATCATGCGGAATTACAATGGGCAGACTGCGCCAACGCGATGCCCTCGAAAAAACACCCAACATCGACTGCTCGCACGCCCCGAACGGTCGTCCGAGGAAAACGTCCCTAAAAGCTGCACGCAGCTCAAAAGATGGGCCATGGGGCCCGTGCCTCAACTCCGTCTACAATGCCCGGAACCAGCCTGGAAACCTCCGCCTCGACGCCAGGGTTCCAACGCCACTGACGACGCTTAAAACGGACGTCAGACGCGTCCGAGCCGTCCAAGACAAGAACCCCCAGGGAAACGCCCGACCACTTGACGGTCATACCGAGCCCCCGAGACCCTCGTTTCGGGAATTAAAAATTCCCGAAACCATCTCAAAAAGTCCGCCATGACACGGGCTCCACGCTACCGTAGACGGCGCGCAAAACGGACGTCCGTAGCGAAATCTACGGACGTCGGAAGTTAGAAGGGGGGGGGGGGGGGCACCCCTTGGGCCGGACCGGCCCGGTCCGGCCGGTCCGCCCACAGCCGGCCCGCGGCCCAGCTCACCTCGCCGCGGCCAGCTGGCCGCGGCCTGCCGACATCCGACCGGCCCGGATGGCCGGTCTCACTGTGCCCCCGCGGAGACCCGCGGTTCGCGGGTCTCTGTCCACCGAGGTCACGCCGCGCCGCGACCCCGGGTCGCCGTCCCGTGCCGGCGCCCTCGGCCTGCCGCCGCCGAGCCCAAGGCCGCCGCCCACCGCCAGCGCCGGAAAACGCCGCCGCCAGCCGGAGCCGCTCTACCTGGACACCGAACCACCGCGACGCCGCGCTGCTGCCTCCTCGGACCGAAGCCGGGCTGCCGCGCCTCCTTCCGCCGGAGCTCCCAAACCGACCGGAAAACCTCCAAAACCCGCAAACTTCGGCGATCTATTGCGAACGCCTCCGAACTCTGATTTCGAATCCAAAAAAAGCCTCGGAAAGAGAAAAATGCATACTACACGACCATGGAATTTGTTCAAAGATTAAACGACAATCCGATGCTAAAATTGGGGTTCAAATGGGGGTTCGGGATTTAAAACTCAAACAACACCACTTACCTCGTTGGGCTTCGCCCGGAGCTTCGCGTCGATCCGCCAGCACCACCGCACCTTGCTGGAGTCACCTCGCCGGAGATCGCCTCGCCGGAGGTGAATGAGGGGGAGGAGGGTTTGAGGAAGAAGAAGAAGAAGAAGAAGAAGGAGGAGGAGGGGGGGGGTGTTTAAGTACAAATCACTTAAACGCCCGCCCGACAGCCCCGAACCCGAACTCCCGACGGGGTCGGGATTTATCCTCTCCTAGGCTAAGAACCAAGCTCTGAGCGCAACGGTGGTCTCAGAATTTTATTCCGAGACCCCGTTCAAAAGTTATAAAATTTAACGTCCGAAGCCGCTAAATTACGAAAACGCCCCTAGAGCCATTTTTCACAAACGGCCCGCGCCCGCGAAACTTATACCCCTCCTTGGGTAAAAGGCACGCTCCGAACTCAACGGTGCCCTCAGTTTTCTAATCCGAGCCACCGTTTAAAAGATGCTAGCGTTTCTCCATTAAACGAATTAATTAATTAATTAATTAATCCGCTTAACGTTCCAGAAGCATGCGAGGGGTCCAAACATCCATCGCCAACATATTTTATGTCATTACTAGGGTAAACCACCCTTTACGGACCCATCCATACACTCGGATCTCTGATCTGAAGCTCAGTTTAGGATTTATCCCATTTATTTGGCATTTCCAGTGTGATCACACTGAAAATTTAATTCCGGCCACTCCGGGGCTCGGAATCGCACACCGTCTGAAGAAGCTGCTATGGAATATCATCAAGAATATTCCAATGTCTTTCACAGTAAAAACCGGGTTCTTACATCATTCCCTCCTTCAAGATTTTCGTCCCTGAAAAGAAAAACTAGGGAGCAACACAGGGTACTAAGCCCACACCTGGCTTCCCCATACCCAGAAGAACCCACGCACAACTCTGTTCCACCGCACACAGACCAAAGGATTGATCTGTTCATGCAAGGTTGGCCCTTGACGATTCCGTGCACCCACTCCAGACTTTGGGGTTAGGGAAAGGCGGTAGGGAACCTCGTCATCCCTTTGCACGGTCTCAAACGGCCCGAAGGCTCTCAGGGGTAGCTCACCTCCCCGACCGAACCCTTACGTCGCACGCCGCGACTGGAATCACTGCCCGCACCTGGAACAAGGCCCGATGATTCCCTCCTTCAGAATATCCATATGGTGAAACACCCAAGGATATCTGATCACACAATATTTCACAGTCGATGTCTCTCAACCAAAACTCTCTTACACGCTCGGAAGCGAAGGAGTCACACCATCGACTAAAGGAAAAGGTCTCACGCCTTTTTCCTTACCAACACAGGGTTACACCCAACACCATGCGTCACCCTGGTAACACCTCAAACAAGGAGCAAGGAGAAAAGCCTTTCACACACAGAGCATAACAATTCTACTGTAAGAAGTAGAAGAGTCGCAAGGGGTACCTCTCACTATCCCATGCTCTGCAGGATCACAGACATCCAAAGCTCGCAGATACCCGCGGTCCCAACTGTCAACTCCCAGAGCCTGACGTGGACCGCCTAGTGGTGATGGGGAGATCTCATAACATCGTCCCCCACTTCTAGCTCCTCCCGCTCCTCTGCTAGCACCACCTCTCTGGCCACTACTCCGATCACAGCGCTGCCTCTGCCGTGGTGGTGCGCCTGCTGCCTGCCCGAAGCTCTCACCAACTCGGGTCGAGCAGTCTCATGCCAAGTGACCTCGCCCGTCACAAGCATAGCACCGGCGCTCTCTGGGCTGCCCTGGTGCCCTCCGGCACCACTATGATGTACGACCACGGCCTGGGATCCACTCACGGAAGGGAATCCTCGGCTGAGGCCCTGCGCCTTTTCGTCATAGTGGTATACGACCACGTCTCCGAAATCGGCAGTTGCTTCGAGGTCCTATCCCCCGACACCTGCTCTAGCACCCCGGCATATGTGGAAATGCCCAAGGGTACTATGATAGCACAAATCTCTCGGCGGAGACCCTACTCAAACTTCTGCGCTCGGAAGTTGTCGTCATGGACCAAGTCCGGGTAAAAGCGTGCACGGTCTGCAAAACTAGCCGCGTACTCGGCCACCGTCATCCCTCCCTGCTGAAACTCCAGGAGCTCCTGAATCCGAATGGAGTTCAAGCAGGAGGGGAAAATTCCTCATGAAACAACAACCGAAAGTCGCCCCACGAAATAGACGACTCGTCAGGAACTGAGTCACCAGACTCCACCAACGCCAAGCTAATCCACAAAAAGGGGTGGCTTCCAAAGCCACTCTCTGATCTTTCGGCATCTGCACAAGCCTGAAAAGGCGAGCCACTATCTCTAGCCAACCCTCTGCTGCCTGAGGGTCTGGCTCACCACTGAACCTCATCGGTCTCTGCTGCTGGAACTCACAGAGTGCGCTCAAACTGCGCTCAAGCCCCGTCTGCTCTACTGAAGCTGTTTGCTGCTCAACAGGTGGGGGTGATGCTACCAGCCCACCCAGAGAAAAGGGCTCGCACGATGGGTCCTAGACTGTGGCCTCGTAGCTCACAGGGTCATCATCACGCACCCAAAGCTGGTATCCTGGCTGGCTGTCTTTGCGGAGACATCCTGAATATTATCAAGGAGTGCCGCGGTCAGATGCGAATATATGTATATACCAAAAACAACAAAGATGGGTAACTGACTCAAGAAGGACAGTCAAGAATCAGTCCTATGTGATGCACAAACAAATTTTCCCTGCAACAAGTGTCTCAGCATGCCGAGTCGACAAGCGGGTTATCAAGGTCCTGGTGAATGGATACGTCGGTCGCCGCACCATCACTGGACTCCCTAGCCTGAGATCCACTCTCGAGACACGTTAACACTGTTGCCCTATATCCCAACCAATTCCTCTTTTAGGGACGTCCGCACAACGTTCCAAGGAACGAACCACCTCTAATACCACTTTGTCACGATCCGACCCTACCCGGGCTTGAGCCGCAACTACCCCAAGCCCGCTTCCATAGGCCAACGGCTGGCGACCAGCACCAAAGGCACAACAACTCGGGGAGGCCTTTTCCTAAGTACCTGTACACACACACGCAACACACTCAATGAAAAAGTTCAGAGTAAAAAGAAAAGTAAAGGGAAACTGCTATAGATAAACCACAAGAGTGCATCGACCTCTAAACAATACAGGGTACAAGCTGAAAAGAAAAGGGGCAAAACACGCGCCCAACCAAAAAGTGCCATAACCCGGCAACAGGTAAACAAAAAGAAACAGCTGACGAGTCTCCCACCTGGAACCCGACCACGACCACCGCATGCGGTCCAAGCTCCCAAGCTCCTACTCTCCACCGAATTCACGCTCCACCTGTTCATCGTCTGCAAGTGCACACCAAGTGCGGGCAAAGCCCAAGCAGGGGTGAGTATAAAAATACTCAGTAGGATACCCCGAAGGCTCGAGGGAGCAACAAAGGAGGTACCGAAGGGTGAGCAGTAGAGCGAACAAGAAAATTAGAGGAGTACAACTGAAAGTGCAGTAAAGAGTACAGTAAGAGTCCAGCTAAACCCAACAAGAGAAAGGAGGTAGAATCATCCAACCACGAGAAGCTAGACACGAAAAGCACGTGGCATACCCCGCACATCTTCGCCTCTCCTGGAGGGAGAGTAACCAAGCCCAAGAAGCGGGTACTCGAACAAGGTATATACATATCTATATGCTCAACAAGAAACCCAAACAACGTCATAAGGGGATCTTCATCCCATAGCTCAGCCCAAGAAAGAGTAGCCAACAGTCCGAGAAGTAACCCCATCGATGCCCAGCATCCCGCGCGTCTGCCCTGAACCGCAAGCCAAGGGGCTCAATCACCGCACCTTGACACTATCTGCTTTGGGCGGCACTGACTCGCCCGCACGGTTTTAGATCGCGTCACAAGAACGCGTCTTGGTGGGGAAAGTGCCCCTCGAACTTGAGAGTTCTAGGGAAAGTCAAACCACACCTCGTCACTGCCCTGCAGTCGAGAGGTCTCCTCAAAGTCAAAGTCGTCACAACACTGACCCGTATAACCAAGGGTCCCGCTCCGGTAATCACGGAGGAAAGCCTCAGACTAGCCTAGTCGAGAGGACTGAGTCTGGAATGCCAACAAATGACCCACTTCCCAGCCCTGCTGGAGGGTAATTCATAACCAGATATCGGGTGACCCACTGCCCATCACTGCTGGAGGGTAAACCCTAATATATAATCAGGAGAACCACTGCCCAGCCCTGCTGGAGGGTAGACTTTAATACATCATCAGGCGACCCACTGCCCAGCCCCGCTGGAGGGTAGACCTGGAATAAGTCGGCAGGCGACCCACTGCCCAGCCTTGCTGGAGGGTAGACCTGGAACTAGACGACGGGCGACCCACTGCCCAGCCCTGCTGGAGGGTAGGCCCTAAGAGGTCGTCGGGTGACCCACTGCCCAGTATCTGCTGGAGGGTAGACCCTAAGTGCGTCGGGTGACCCACTACCCAGTCTCTGCTGGAGGGTAGACCTGGAACAAGACGAAGGGCGACCCACTGCCCAGCCCTGCTGGAGGGTAGGCCCTAAGAGGTCGTTGGGTGACCCACTGCACAGTCTCTGCTGGAGGGTAGACCCTAAGTGCGTCGGGTGACCCACTTCCCAGTCTCTGCTGGAGGGTAGACCCTAAAAGTCAGTGCACAACCCACTGCCCAGCCCTGCTGGAGGGTAAATCCGAAGAAGTCGATGAGTAACCCACTACCCAGCCCTGCTGGAGGGCAGAACTCAGAACTGCTCTAGACATCTCCACTAGAGGGAACATCACTGGCCAACTGAACACAGAGTGGGTATCGCACAACCTCCCAACTCCAGAACAACTCACCCAAAAGAGGTGCAGTGTCTGCTCCAGCACTGGGTGTCACTAGCACCGCTACCGGCCAATCCATCGAGAACAAAACCAGGGGGAGACCACTCAACCCTACTGGTCAACCAACGAGCACAGAGTCAGGGGAAAAACTCCTCCCTGCTGGTCAAACAAACACACAGAGGGACCCTCTACGTCGCGAGAGGTCCAAGTACGCGAAGCGGAACACTGCACGCACTTGGGGCCTACACGACATGTGGCCCCAAGTCACACCCCCAACCAAGCGCACAAACAGCCTTAGGTACAAACCATATGTACCTCCAAGTGCTCTCGTATACTCCTAGAGTATACCACGTCTCCAGCCCAAAGGCTATCGTGCACACGACACCCAGTATCAACGCGAAGGCGTGACGTAACAACTCCACCTCAAAGGCCCAGGCACGGCCAACCACATCTTGTGAGGCATTTATGTCACTCTCGCAAGAATGCGCGATCACACGCCAAGGGTCCGCTACAAACATGGTAGGACGAACCGCCACCGGAGCACCTTTCATGCTTCCACATTTAATAAGATCGCGTATAAGGCTTCTCACAACCAGACGGATCGCGCCGTTTTAAACCTCGCGAAAAAACACGCGAGATAGACTACTTACTCGCCTGAAACGGTCAACTGGTGAAAAAGGTACTATTCATCGTAACCAAACTCGTGTGGGGCCCACCCCAAGATCCCGAAACTGAACCAACGGATCACGCCACTGCGATCCCCTCAGAAAAACACACGGGATTGAGTAATCGATCGCCCAAAACGAACACCCGGTGAAAAGGGCACTATTCACCGTAGCCGGGTCGGGTGGGACCCACACCACGCCCCCCGAAAAAGGTCGAGCGAATTGCACCATCACAATGATCTCGAAAAAGCACATCAAATTGACTGCTTACATGCATGGAATGGGTATCTGGAGAAAAAGATGCATTCCGGCGCACCGCACACGAGCGGTGCCACGTGGGTCCCGCATGCCGGTCCCGAAACTCAACGAACAGATCACACCGTTGCGATCCTCTCGAAAAAGCACACCGGGTGGACTATTCACTTGTCCAAAACGGTCACCCGGTGATAAAGCTGGAAATCACCGTCAACTCCCGAAACGGCCCTAGCGGGGCCCGCACCATCGTGCGGAATTACAACGGGCAGACTGCGCCAACGCGATGCCCTCGGAAAAACACCCCACATCGACTGCTCGCACACCCCGAACGGTCGTCCGAGGAAAACGTCGCTAAAAGTTGCACGCAGCTCAAAAGACGGGCCGTGGGGCCCACACCTCAACTCCGGCTTCAATGCCCGGAACCACCCTGGAAACCTCAACCTCGACGGCAGGGTTCCAACGCCACTGACGACGCTTAAAACGGACGTCGGACGCGTTCGCGCCGTCCAAGACAAGAACCCCCGGGAAAACGCCCGACCACTTGACGGTCATACCGCACCCCCGAGCCCCTCGTTTCAGGAAATAAAATTTCCAAAAACCATCTAAAAAAGTCCGCCATGACACGGGCTCCGCGCTTCCGTAGACAGCGCGCAAAACGGACGTCCGTAGCGAAAGCTACAGACGTCGGAAGTCAGAAAGGGGGGGGGGACCCCTTGGGCCGGACCGGCCCGGTCCGCCCACAGCCGGCCCGCGGCCCGACCGCGGGCCCGGCTCACCTCGCCGCAGCCAGCTGGCCGCGGCCTGCCGACATCCGACCGGCCCGGATGGCCGGTCTCGCTGCGCCCCCGCGGAGACCCGCGGTTCGCGGGTCTCTGTCCACCGAGGTCAGGCTGCGCCGCGACCCCGGGTCGCCGTCCCGTGCCGACACCCTCGGTCTGCCGCCGCTGAGCCCAAGGCCTCCGCCCACCGCCAGTGCCGGAAAATGCCGCCGCCAGCCAGACCCACTCTGCCTGGCCACCAAACCACCGTGACGCCCCGCGGACGCCTCCTCGGACCGAAGCCGGGCCGCCGCGCCTCCTTCCGCCGTAGCTCCCAAACCGCCCGGAAAACCTCCAAAAACCCGCAAACTTCGGCGATCAATTGCGAACGCCTCCGAACTCCGATTTCAAATCCAAAACAAGCGTCGGAAAGAGAAAAATGCATACTACACGACCATGGAATTTGTTCAAAGATTAAACGATAATCAGATGCTAAAATTGGGGTTCAAATGGGGGTTCAGGATTTAAAACTCAAACAACACCACCTACCTCGCTGGGCTTCGCCCGGAGCTTCGCGTCGATCCGCCGGCACCACCGCACCTTGCCGGAGTCACCTCGCCGGAGCTCGCCTCGCCGGAGGTGAAGGAGGGGGAGGAGGGTTTGAGGAAGAAGAAGAAGAAGAAGAAGAAGGAGAAGGGGGGGGGGGGTGTTTAAGTACAAATCACTTAAACGCCCGCCCGACAGCCCCAAACCCGAACTCCCAATGGGGTCGGGATTTAGCCTCCCCCAGGCTAAGAACCACGCTTTGAGCGCAACAGCGGTCTCGGAATTTTATTCTGAGACCCCATTCAAAAGTTATAAAATTTAACGTCTGAAGCCGCTAAATTACGAAAACGCCCCTGGAGCAATTTTTCACAAACGGCCCGCGCCCGTGAAAATTATACCCCTCCTAGGGTAAATGGCACGCTCTGAACTCAACGGTGCCCTCAGTTTTCCAATGCGAGCCACCATTTAAAATATTCTAGCGTTTCGCCTTTAAACGAATTAATTAATTAATTAATTAATCCGCTTAACGTTCGAGAAGCGGGCGAGGGGTCCAAACTTCCAACGCCGACATGTTTTATGTCATTCCTAGGGTAAACAACCCATTCTGGACCCATACGTACACTCAGATATCTTGATCTGAAGCTCCGTTTAGGAGTTATCCTATTTATTTGGCGTTTCCAGTGTGAACGCACTGAAAATTTAATTCCGGCCACTCCGGGGCTCGGAATCGCACACCGTCTGAAGGCGCTGCTCTGGAATATCATCAAGAATATTCCAAAGTCTTTCACAGCAAAAACCGGGCTCTTACAGTTAAAGAATATTTGCGACGGGGCTGCAGGCCCGTCGCAAATACCCAGGCGGCAGGGGTTATTTGCGACGGGTCCCGTCTCAAATAACCATTTTTAATGCCGCCCATAATTAAATGTGGTCAGGGTTATTTGCGATGTGGTTCTAACCCCGTTGCAAATACCCCGGCGAGAGGGGTTATTTGTGATGGGCCCCGTCGCAAATAACCGTTTTAATGCCGCCAATAATTAAATGCAGTCAGGGTTATTTGCGACGGGACCCGTCGCAAATATTGTTATTTGCGACGGGGTTTCCGTCGCAAAAAAGCCCGTCGTAATTAATCTAACCTATAAATACTGCCAACCATTACAATTTTCCCACTGTCAACTCTCAACCGTTCCAATTTTTTTTGCTTTGAATCTTTTACGACTTTCAGTTGTAAATTTTTTTTCCGACTTCGAGGATTCAGTTGGTGGTGTTCTACAATTATAGCAGCTCGACATTGACATCAAGTTTAAGGTTTTTATCTGAATTGTAATTTAATATTTATTTTATTTATTATATTTATTTAGTTTAAATATATAGATTTTTTTTTTCTGATTTCTAATTAGATATAATTATGAATAAGTATTTATAATTAACAGTAATTAGAGACAATTAAACACTAATTAATTTAAAATAGTTAGCCGTAATTACAATTAATTAGCAGTAATTATGAAAAATTAAAATTAATTTTAATTAATTAATAATAATTAGAAATAATTAACATTAATTAGTAATAATTTATAATAATTACCAATAATTAGTAATAATTTCTAATAATTCCCAATATTCAATAATTGCCAATATTTTTCAATATTTGTCAATATTTTTTCCAATAATTACCAATATTTACCAAGAATTGCAAATAATTGTAAATATTTACCAATAATTAGGAATAATTAACAATAATTAGGAATAATTACCAATTATTAGGAATAATTACCAATAATTAGGAATAATTACCAATAATTAGGAATAATTACCAATAATTAGGAATAATTACCAATAATTAGGAATAATTACCAATAATTAGGAATAATTACCAATAATTAGTAATAATTACCAATAATTAGGAATAATTACAATTAATTATCAATAATTACCAATAATTACCAATAATTAGTAATAATTCGTAATGATTACCAATAATTACCAATAATTAGTAATAATTAGTAATAATTAGTAATAATTAGTAATAATTACCAATAATTAGGAATAATTAGTAATAATTACCAATAATTACCAATAATTAGTAATAATTAGTAATAATTAGCAATAATTACCAATAATTAGCAATAATTAGTAATAATTACCAATAATTAGTAATAATTACCAATAATTACCAATAATTAGTAATAATTACCAATAATTACCCATAATTAGTAATAATTACCAATAATTACAAATAATTACTAATAATTAGTACTAATTATCACTAATTACCAATAATTAGTAATAATTAGTAATAATTAGAAATAATTACCAATAATTACCAATAATTAGTAATAATTAATAATAATTACCAATAATTAGTAATAATTATTAATAATTACCTATAATTAGTAATAATTAGTAATAATTACCAATAATTACCAATAATTACCAAACGGATGTGTATATTGAGTAACCCACCTTCCAAACTTGTTAAAACTTATAATGCATATGTGGTGAATGGATTTCGATTTCACACACATGCATATGGGGAATAAAAAAAAATGAATAGTGGAGTTAGCTTGAGAGGATCTCATCATCGAGAAAATGAAGTTGACTTTTATGGCATACTTGATGAAATCATTGAACTCTGTTATCTTGGAAAACATTACATAACCATGTTCAAATGTCAGTGGTTGGATACAGATAGAGGCATGTGTGTTCATCTGACTCATGGAATCATCGATATTAAATGTAAAAGTGTTCTTGCAGTAAATGAACCATTCTTATTGGCTCAACAGGCACATCAAGTTTATTACGCAAAGTACTGTGCTACATCAAGAGACTTGACTGATTGGTGGAGTATAATAAAAATCAAAATTCGAGACAATCAGTTTAGTCAAAGTGAATGTGCTTTCACTGATGTGCAAAGAATTGAAGTTTTTCAAGAGAGTACTCAAAATCAATCTTTTTTACAAAGAGACATGAGTATCGATGACGACACCCCACATTTAAGAGTCGGTGATGATGATGATGTTAATGATGTCACATATGAATTTGAAATGGTAAGAGATAAAGCAACTGGAACTCGAATGGATATCGATGATGTTGAGGAGGAATATGAAGATGACATTGACATATATGAAGATGATGATGAAGATGAACACTGATAGAATTCCATGGTAGTTATATACAATCATAACTAATATATATGTATATATAATAGTAATTATCAATTATTTTCTAACAACATTAACATTTTCTGTTTCAGATGGACGATGACACATTTCGTGAGTTGGCGGATGCTGACCTGCCTTTCGATGCGGATGAGTTACTAGCAGATGACCCTCAGCTTGCAAGCGCTCTTGGGAGTACGCGGAGGGGGCGCGGTCTTTCACGATTGATGATTCCTGACCCCATCCCTGAGCGACGTCTATGTCTTGGGTTTGATCCACGCACACGGAGGTGTGATAACCTGTGTGATAACCTGTGGATTTGACTAAGATTTCATTAATCTATTCACATAATAAATGTTTATTATTTTTACAGTTTTATGCATATAGCAGTCGGACAGGGCAGTGCTATTTTGCGCAACTATTTCTCTCAGCCTTGGACCACATGGGAGAAGATTCCCATTGATGTGCAGCATGCCATGTTCGGCCATTGGTTGGTACGTACGTAAATAAATAATTTTTATTTTGAAAATTACTTCATTTCTAACTTGATATTTTGATTTATTTGTAGGGTTTATGGTATCCGATCGAGGATACCATGCGTGATGCCATCCACGAGGCATGGGAGGTGGCCATGCGTGATCGCTTTCGTCGGTTTTTGCACAATTTAAGAAAAGCTGCCACGAAGAAAGCAGGAGTGTCAGATTTTGACGAGTCATGTAGAGCACACCGATCAGAGTACATTTCATCCCATGTATGGGATGGATTATGTGCGCACTGGTTGATTGATGCCTTTCAGAGGAGATCATCGGTGGGGAGACAGAATTGGGGGAGACAGGAGGTTACTCATCGAGCTGGGAGTCATACTTTTAGTACTCACAGACAACATCTAGTATGTAAATTATTTATAAATATTTTGTATAACTATAAATATTAACAGATTATTTTTTATTCTTATAGGCTGTCGAGCACCCCGATATTATGGAGTACGACGTATATCGGAAGATGTATAGTGATCCTACTACTGGGGAGCTCAGAGGTGATCATCAGCGTCACATCGTGGACAGTATTATTTGTTTTCAAGTTTAAAAATTAACTGCGTATAATATATTCACAATTTTAATTTTAAATTGCAACTACATGAGTCATATGAGGCCGCAGCGTCACAGACCCGGCCTGAGAGTCAGGCCAAGTCATCAGATCAGACCACTGGCCGTTAGTTTGATGAGGCAGCATGGATGTAGGCCACCCAGTATAACTTCGAGAAGGGCCGGGTAGTTGGTATCAGCTCTCGACTGACTCCCAGAGATTATTATGGCAGTGCTGCGATGTCGGCATCCAGCTCGAGAGGAGCTCGTGCATCTTCTTCTGCTACACAGTATGAGGATCAGTTGCGATCTCATACTGCACTGATAGAGAGTCTCTGATAGGAGCAGGAGCAGATGCGTCAGCAGTAGCAGCAGTATGAGGAGGAGCGTCGACGCCAGCAGCAGCTGTACAAGGAGCAGATGAGTCAGTGGCAGCAGCAGCACCAGGAGCAGATGGAGTACATGCGCCGACTCACTCATGTTTAGGGATGAAGTTTTCTCCACCAACATCTGCAGATCCCCCCTCCCCCCTCCCACCCCTCCTTCAGATTAGAGTTTGTTTTTATGTTATAAAGTTTGTTAAATCAAAATATGATTTTTTTTCTATTCGTATTTTCAGTCTCATTATAAAATATTAATAATATTATATTTTGAAATAACAATATTAATATGAATAATAATATTATTTATATTTTATAATATTAAATTATATATATATATATATTAAAATTTTATAATATTATAATTTAATTATATTTTTTTGTAATATTTGAATTATTTTAATATTTGAATGTAAAATAATTCTATTATTTTTATATTAATTAAAATAACTTATTAATATTTTATTTATTTATGAATTATAATTCTAATATTATTATATTAATTAAAATAATTTATTAATATTCTATTATTTTTTATTTTTGAATTATAATTCTATTATAATTATATTTATTAAAATAATTTATTAATAATTTATTATTTTTATTTTTGAATTATAATTATATTATTATATTAATTAAAATCATTTATTAATATTTTATTATTTTTTATTTTTGAATTATAATTCTATTATTATTATATTAATTAAAATAATTTATTAATAATTTATTATTTTTATTTGTGAATTATAATTCTATTATTATATTAATTAAAATCATTTATTAATATTTTTTTATTTTTGAATTATAATTGGATTATTATTATATTAATTAAAATAATTTATTAATATTTTTTTTTATTTTTTTATAGTATTTGCGACGGGATACTATGCCCGTCGCAAATAGTATTATTATTATATTTATTAAAATAATTTATTAATATTTTTATTTTATTTTTAAAAATACTAATTACGACGGGCCCGTCGCCAATACTATTTTAAAATGTTTTTTACAAATATACGGACTGATATTTGCGACGAGAAGGATCTCTGTCGCAAATAATACCTTTAGCGACGGGCCCATCGCAAATGATTGTTGTTGCGACGCCGTTTTCCGCAACGGGCTATTTGCGACGGGGGCCCGTCGCAAAAGCCTATTAGAGACGGGATCCCGATGCAAATGCCCCGTCGCAAATGCCATTATTTCCAATAGTGATCGGTTCACAAGGCGATTGCCCACTTGTATGCACGGAAAATGGATTAATTTTACATTTTATGTAAAAAAGATATGAATAAGGTTATGAAATTAACATAATAATATCTCATTATATATTAGATACTTATGTTATTATATTGAAATGGTTAGGAAATAATTGAAGGAGGTAGATGAAGAAGTAAAATGAAAACACTTGACTAAGTCGATTACCTCCTCATGAAGAAAATCATTTAGTTCACTCTTTAAGGACCATAGAGATGGTATTTTAAGAATAAAAAACCTATATAATTTATTTGAAAGCCTCCAGATTTTTATATTCTCTATTTTAAAGTTTAATAGTTATTACTTTGAGTTTCAAGCATTTTGAGGGTGAGCCTACTGTTTTTTGGAATTTTTATAGAATTTTATAGGGGACTAAACCATAAAGGGAATAAGATATAGTGTGGAGTATGATAAATGTGTTATGGTCCAAAAATATATGGAATAGGGTCTTGGGGATTAATTTTTAGATCTAATTCCATATTTAGATTAGTCTTTTTGTTGTCACTAGGCAGTAGTTTAGGTCTTCTGTTTAGTTGACTGCTGCAACATGGAGCAGGAGGCTACAATGTAGTGGCCAAGAGGAGGGATTTGGTTGGTTCTTAAAAATATAGTACCCCAGTGGTGTGGAACTAGGATATGTCATAGCATACTTCTCGGGTGGCTTGGTGCAAAAATGAGGTGTCTTTGGCTATGTTAGAGCCTTTACCCTTTGATAATAGGATCTGGCAAGGTTTGACACATGGTTTCAAGAGTCCAGTTAACCAAGGGAGATTATGGTATGGATAAGGGGGATTTACGGTGTGGTTTTGTGGCTCTATAGAGTGATCCTCAGGGCTAATTATTTGTGTTGTATTTTATATATTGGCTATAAATTCTAGGAATCCCTTAGTTGTGGTTATTGTTTCACATTTTCTCTTAAACTTTAGGCTCCCAAGAGATATCTTTTAAGTCATTTGAATCCCTTCTTAATTGGATTCAACCCTAGGATTCCAAAGATCAATCATTGGTGTTTTCACTCTTTTCTTTATGTATGTGTATCTATAAAAATTCTTTACTTCTTGAATAACTTGAGGTTCTTATATAAGATCATTGGTTTTTTTATGAAATGGATGGATCTAATATTAAAGTGGGTTGGCATTGTGAAATATATGTTTTTAGATGGGTTTTTATTAAAAATAGTTTTAGACACATGATGTGTTATTGAAATACATTAAATTTGGTTTTACTTTTGAAATGGGGTTTCAAGTATGGAAGTATTAATGTTTATTTGTGAAAATGTTTTATAAAATGTAAGAAAGTTTTTCAAATGGTTTTGAAAAACATATAACATTGGGAACCTCGGGTGAATTAGGAAATGGACATATCACTTTAATGCATGTAATGCCACTAGAGGTTTTTTAATATTGATATACTATTATAGGACTCAATTTTGGTTAGATACACATTTTTCTTGGTTTGAGATTCTTTTTAAATCTAGTACATATCCTCATAGTATGGAGCTTAGACATTGTGTTTTTTTATTCTTGGTTTTATCCATGATAGTATATTTCATGGTTGGTTTCTCACATGTTTAAATTATAGTATATACATGTATGGTGTTTCTTATTCTCACCTATTTTATTATATATACTCTTCATATACCTTATTATGTGAATACGAAAGGATTTTTTGAAAAAAGAATGTTTTGAAAAAATATTTCATCTTATGAATATAATTTATAAACTAGATTTGTTTTAAATCTAGAACTAACATTTTTATAACATTAGGATTTTTATAGATTATTTAGCGAAATCCTATTGGAATTTTTTTCTTTCACGTTAATTTTTCCTTTGCGTGTTTGTAGACATGGTTTCGTAGGACCCATGTAAAGGGAAGGTATTTGTGTTTCTTGTTAGCTTCTCTTGGCAGTCGATGCCTTAGATTTGGTTTAGTTTGGTGGTGATGGATAGTCATATGGTTCTTTAAAATTTGACTTGCAGGTTTTGTTTTTAGGCTTATCCCATTAGGATTTACATTATATGTCTCATAGATATATAATCTTTTTTTAGTTATGTACTTTTTTATTCATCAATTATACGTGAGACTTGTTCGGTTCCTTATCATATGGTGAGCCGATTTGGGTGAATTTTTGATGTTAAACCAGGTTGGTTTGTTACAATTTATCTAAGGAATTTAATAAGATATTTGGGTAGTTTTTTTTAGATAAGTGGATCAATATGTGTAATTAAGAGAGGAGAGGTGGTGTCCTAATATAATAGAGGAGAGGGGTGCATTTGGAATTAATTAAAGTATTAAATTAATATAAATTAATTTTAATACTAATGTGGAAAAAATTGATATATTTTGAATATATAATGGTGATGAATAAAAATAATCCCATTTAATAAAATTTAGAAAATTTTTGGTTATGTTTTAACCCTTATCTCTTAGTTTTAACCCCTCGTTAGCCTTTTTAATGATTAACATGATATCAATGATTTTTACTCTTTAATGGTAAATAAAGTTATTATAAAAGGACTAGTAACCCATAAGTGGATAATGGTTGATATGATAGACAATATATCATTCAGTTGTCCAAATATAATGTTTTTATAAATTTTTAATCATTTAATAAAATTTTATTTAACATAAAATACCATTGAAGTCATTTTCAGATCTATTCACATAATATAAAGTAAAAAATATATATCAAATTCATTAAAATATAAAATTTTAACACATCAGTAATACATTATAAATAACTAAAAAAATAGTGTAACACCAAATCTGTCCCAAAAATTGTTACTTTCAGTGTTTTTAAAATCATTTAATATATTTTCCTACCTCTTCAATAAGTATTGTGTCAGCTTTGTGTAAGTTTTTAAGACAATTAGTTCATCACTAAAAATTAAAATAAATTACCATAATAAAAAATTATTAATATTCAAAATAACATTTTATAACTTTTAATATCTTGTTTTTATCCATATAAAAAAATATTACATATATTAAATGCATGAAAGAAACATTTTATAATTTTTAATTACTTAAAATAATATAAAGGACTTTATCAAAGACATGTGGAACCAAAATTACATATTTTCAAACATTTAAAGGTTTGTGTCAAAATAAACTCCTAAAAAAGATTAAAATCAAGTGTTAGGGTGATTTTAAATCATTTTGACATTAATTTTAACCCTACTTAACGTAATTTACCCTTTAGAATGGTGAAATATTTTACCATGATTACTATTCATTATAATGAAAATTAAGTCTAAACTATTTAAAAATTTATAAATGAGGATAAAAGATATATAATCCATTTTATCAAATTAAATTTCTATAAATTTCAAAATTAATTTTAAGATAAACCTGGAAAATTGGATGAAAAAATATTTTATTGAAAAATACATTTTTAACTATAAAAATGTTTTTATACTAAAATTAAGAAAAATAGAGATTCTAATGAAATTATTTGGATTATTTTTAATAAAAAATATATAAATAAATTTTAAAACAATTCAAAACAAAACGGGACCTTGTAAATACTTAAATAGGAAAATAATTTTCAATAAAATCAGTATTTTTTAGTATTCACTGAAAAGTTAATGTTTTTATAAAAAATCTCAAAATTTCATCCTAACATAAGTTTTATATTATGATTTAAATAATGATATCATTTTTATCAAATAAAGTTTCCAAATGTGTCATAAATTAATTATAATAATCACTCACAAAAATTAATAAAATTATTTTTTAAAGAAAATGTATTTTTGTAGCATAAATTTATTTTACCAAAAATCGAGTACTTAATTCCTAATAAATAATAAATAAATTTTTATTGAGTATGAAATTTATATATATATATATATACTTCATAATTTTGTTACACCTATTCATACCCATCAATTGAAAGACTAGATTATAACAATCATATTTAAATAATAATATTTCACAGTATTTAATGATCGATGTTTAATGTCATGTAAGCTATTGAACACAATATTATTTGAAAATATTATTGTTTTATATTATAATCCCTTAAATAAATTTCATCATCATATTTTTCATCTTGATATTGGTGATTCAAGGGTTTGATTTTGAAAATCCTTTTGTTGAAACCCCACATCATAAAAAGGGTTAATAAAACTTTCTTTTTAAAAAAGGGAAAGATAAATATGAAGGTTATCTAGAATAACACATAACTAGGTTTCCACATAACAAGAAATTTGTGGAAATTTAAAACATAAACGTGGAAATAATTTTCACTTGATAGATAATTTTATACTTTTTGAGAAGATAATAGACCATAAATTCATAAGAAAGTAACGTGAAAGGATAAATTTTTTATTTTAATATACTTTTCCTAGAGTTGAGGGATTCTTTTACCATCATGTGAGATAAAACAAGAAAAAAAACTTACTTGATTCATTTCTATTTTATAATCATATTTTCATCCTTTAGTTTTTCTTCTATCAATTTTTACTTCCATATGATCTTTTATTCCAATAAAAGAATATTCAACATGATTTTTATGCCTGAAGTACTAAAATAAACTTATAATAAATCAAATGATTTATAAAAAGATAACGAGTTATTACTCCTATATTTATTTATTAACCAAAACCAAAATGGTTATCACAAGTTAAGATAATATCCAACATGAAGAAATACTACATTAATATTAAAATCATCAACAAAAACACCCAGGGTTAAATTTAAACCTTTCATAAATAACTAACCTTAAAACTATTCAAAATATTCCTGACCAAGTTCAATACCCAAAAATCTGAGAGACTTGATCACATATTTTTTTGAGATCAATTTAATATTATCTTCAAACAACATTAGTTACTCATAAATTCATACACTCAAAAATGTATATGTCATAAAAATATAATCTCTAAAATATGTTACATTTTTTCATAAATAACCTGAATCACCATAGCATAAAAATAAAATCATAAATATTTCCAAAGATAAATCAACCTTTATTAATCAAATAAAATATCATTGTAGTGAAAAATATTTATATTTAACTTAATCATATAATGTTTCCAAAATAATAAACATATTTTCTGACACTCTTTGGGTAACTGGTGCATAAATATTTGAGTTTTTTTACCATTTGGTTTTTATTTGGAGGTTTAGGCTATCAGGGGTAGATAAAACCATTTGGGTATGGAGAACCCAGATTCATAGTTAGCGCATAGTTTTCTTAACCAATTATCTAACCATATAAGGGGTACAAGGGGTGAAAATTTGGTTTTTCATTTTTTTCCAAACTGTACAACACCCAGGGGTAACTGTGAAGATTGGGTTTTAGGGAGACAGTAGCCCTTCATAGTTGTCTCATGATTTCCTAACCATACAACCAAACTGTGCATATCCAACTCATTCAAATGATGATAATTTACAAAAATTCTCATATTTATTTTATACCCATTTGGACTCATTTCTTCTCCCCATATTTCATAGAACTCCTCCATTAGTTTGGATTCTTCCACCATTCCATTTTTGTTTTTTCTCCTTAGGATGTTGGTGTTATGGTTGGAGGTAAGTCCTTTTTATTAAGCTTTCTTCTTTATTTACCCATTATTCATGATTATTCTTCTATTTCAATGGATGTATGAAACCATAGGGGGAGGGGTTGGACAAAAATATAGTTTTTAATTGGGATTTTTTTCCATGTGGTTTAGGTGTGTGAGGGATTCTTCTTTTTATTCTGGGTGGTTATCAATGGAGGCGATGAAATTGGTTGTGAATATAAGGTAGATGTCTCTATTTAAGGGAATTTTTCATAACTTACCTTAAAATTGAGAATCTACTTTGGTTTATATTTTTTTAATTTACAAATAAATGATTTATTTTTGATTTATATCCTAGGATTGATGTGTTCTATGACTTGGTTTTGAAATTGGGTGTTTAAAGAGGGTTTTCCAAATGGGGGTGGCATGTGTTCTCCCTAAGAGTTTGATAAAATGTATCAAATGGATTTTATATATTTAAATGGATTTATAAAATTTATTAGAAATGGATTTACCTTATGAAGTGTATTTTAATTAATGTAGTAATTTTTTTTATTAAATTGGATCGTGAAATGGATTTTCATGGATTGGAACTTGTTTTTGATTATGTTGGCATGAAGTAGCACATTAGTTAACTGAGATTTGAGTGGGGGATTGTCTAAGGGACCAAGGGATACTTTGGGGAGGAATAACATATGATCTTATATTTTGGTTTATATGGGTTTGTGAGATACTTTGGGTAGAAAGACTATGAGAGATTCCATTTGGTTTTCGAGACACCATGAGAGCTCTTGGATTTGGGACCATTGAATATCATGAGAGCTTATACTTTACGTAGTTATCTAGAATACTTTGTTCAGAGTCACTCACATTATACCATTATGGTTTTATACCTAGGATAATATACTCACACTAGATTCGCGTATATAATTTATGCATTCTATTGGTTCAATGTTTGATGTGAAGAGATATTTTATACCCATTTTTTCTTATTGATTATATAATGATGATGTTATCATTTCCCTTTTTGTGTTTTGTATATTGATCATGTTTTTCCTTTTTTATTTATTTGATCCATGTTGATAAATTTTTTATAAAACATGTTTGATTTTAAATGGAAAACCATATGGATTTCAAAAGTTTATTTTAAAATGAAATATTTTCAAAGTGGTTTAGTTTTGAAAGGTATTTTCAAAATAATTTATTGATTTGAATTTTTAAAATAATTAAATATATTCAAGGTAGTATCATATTACTATATGTACTTCACACCCTATATATATTCTTTTGGGAGTATATAGATTCTATTTTCAGGACAAATATAAAGCCAAGGGAACCATGTATTAGTGTGTATCTTCTTGATTTTCATTATCTGTGTTTTGTGGAGGAGATGTGGTCTCACGGAGTTGGATCATGTTGAGTACTTTTGGTGTTTTTTCTATGGTATTTATATTTATCCCTTCTTAGTATGATTTATATTCTTTTTAATTTTGGTAATTTGACTTGAGAATCCATGCATATGTCCCACTATAACATGTTTTTGAGTATTACGTATATTATTTCTTATGTTATCTATTTAGTAATTATTGTATACTCTGGATGTCATATTATGTATTTTGGATTTTGATGATATTGGGGTGTCCATCCTATTTCATAGATAGTCATTCTGGTTTACCATGGGTGAAATAGTTCACAAGGGATTTTTGGTTATGCCTGGTTCTTGTCTCCCACCCATAGTGATTTAGAACATGCTTTGGGCCTTGTGATATGATGACTCGGGTGACTGGTTGGGTTGACCTAGGTTGTTTAATTATAAAATGGTATCAAAAAATTTATATTTGGGAGCTTTTGGTAGACTAGATCTAGGACCATCAGGACTTAGGAGGTAGGAGCGGGTAATTTCTTAAACAACTCTTCTTTATACCGAACCTTGAGTTTCCATTAGTGTTATCAGATTATGGTTATGTTTTGAGTTGAGTTATAGATTTTTAGTGATATCTTGAGACATTTACCAATTGGTGTCGAGTCTCAATGTATGAACATGGGTTGTTTTTGAGTTTTGAGGTGAAAAAAGGATGTCTGGAGGAGGAGTATGGTTAATAGTAACTGTTCACAACCCATGTCAGATTTCTTGAAAACATTAGAAAGACCCTCACAGTTGGTGTATAGTTTGTAAAACCATGAAACAAAACCAAGAATAGTGATAAATTATTTATATTTTTTATGATTTTGATCCATTTTCATTGTGATTTATTTTTTATGCTAGTGTTTCTTATTGTTACCCATGATAATGGAATCTTTTGGTTCTTTTGATGTGGTTATAAATTGTATTTTGTTTGATGAAACTTGTGTTTTGTGTCTTATAGAAAATTCCTCCTAGAAGAACCTCATCTAGGAATAGATATAGTTCTAGTAAGAACACACTATAGAAAAAACTCCTCTTGACTATAACTTAGTGGATCAATTTATTTGTATGATCCAATCCTTGGATCAAGTGGGTGGTTGGGAACATACATGGAATGTATACCATACTCATGCGTTCACGAGACAAAATCCATTGGTGTTCTACGGAAACAAGGGACCCAATGATCCTGAGTGTTTGGATAATATCAAGAAGATATTCAAGTTCTTAAATACCCCTGATACCACTAAAGTGGGATTTGACAAGTACGTGTTGGAAGGACCAGGTAGAAAGTAGTGGGAGTCAATGGTGCTCTTGAGGAGGCATGTGGATCTCACATGGACCACTTTTAAGGTGTCTTTAAATTAGTTTTTCTACCTAAATACCTTGAGAGTGGTGAAGGCCTATGAGTTATTGATGTTGGAGTGGGGAAGATCATTCAGTGATGGAGTATTCCACCCATTATCAAGTTAGTCAATGTTTCTCCGGATCTCATAAAAAACAATTACATCAAGGATTATAATTTTGAGATGGGTTTGTGCTAAATATCAGGTATATGCTTATTATTCTTTGTCTAATGACCTATTCAACTGTGGTTGACAAGATAGCTATGAAAGATAATGATTTTATTAGTAAGACATCTCTCAGTGGTGTTACTTCAATGAGAGGAACCAAGAGTTCTTCATCAAGCTAGAAGAGAAAGTAGGATGAGCCTCATCAGGGTAGTAACAAGAGTGTACAAAAATCATCAGGTTCTACTTAGGTGGATTCATCAGGGCACAATCCCATTGTCAATTATCAGTGTGTAAGGCTGGACACACCAGGCCTAATTACTCAAAGACTATGAGTGTGTTCCACCAGTGTGGACATCTGGATAATATCTAGTGATTTGGTTAGTTGGATTCATGGGAGAGAGACATGGGCTCCACATTTAAAAATTTCTCTTGAGTGTAGTCAGAGGCTTCCAAGGGTGGAGGATGTAACATACTGGCTCTGGGTTCCCCTCAAAAGTGCCCCGTGCATGGTTGGTCACATGGACTCAAGCACATTTTACCAAATGCTATAGGTTACCAAATAGCAGCTAGGGCCTTTGGTGTGATAGTAGGAAAACTATTCCCTCATTGGAATAGTAACACAATGGAAACAAATAGTAAATAGCAGCGGAAGTAGTAATACCATACCACAGAAGTAATCAACGGAAGACTGATAGTGTAAATGATTATAGAATATATAAATAAATGATGCGTGTCACATGTATCTGGGAAAGAATCCAAAAAATTCACAATAATGGAAATAAAATACTGAAACCAAAGTATAGAAAATAGTAAACTCTAACAACATCACAAGCCTCATCTTGGTATTGTTCTCTCCATCTTTAACAATAATCAAGTAACTGATGAAGAAGGGTGATTTCCATTATCTATACCTGCAACCATATAATCTATTTGGGCTCAAAAGCATGACCCAAATAGGGTGTGAGATGAATCCTAGTAGGAAACCACCAAAATATCTGTGCCTAATAGTCAATGAATATATATAGCAGTCAATATAAAAAGATAAAGTAATAAACTAGGAAGTACTCAAAAGAAAAAAAACCTATAGTTTTCAATTAACTTAATTTTCATGTATTAATTTTCAACCATTGAATAATAATTTTCAAGATCTAGCCTAAGATCTGTATCCCTAAATGTAATAGTAACAACAAACTTCATAGAATACCATATAACAATAAAGTAAGACCAAGTCCAAGCTTGTGGTTTGTCATGGAAGACTCGTCACAATCATTCAATCATTTAAAATCAACCCTCTCGGAAAGTTCTCATAGACTGACCCCTCTAGTTCAATATATAATCAGTTCAATAAATAATGACCCTCTGGGAAATCTCACATAGTATAACCCCTTTTGGTCCCACATAGCACTAATCATTTACAAATGACCACCTGGGTAGCTCTCATAGTAAATACCCCCTTGGTCTTCATAGCAAAAATAAATAATAATTACCCCTCATAGCTCTCATAGTTAATGCCCTATGGTCCAACATTTATTTAATAATGACCCTCTGGGTAGCTGTCATGGTCTAACCCCTCTGGTCTATGACCTCCCAGTAGCTCTCACAGCCAATACCTCTGGGTCAACACATCAACAATTACACATAAATGAACCTACCATGGTAATCTCTCATAGTCAATTCCCCTTGTTCATAGTTTCACAATGTGAAATCACATGCATATCATATAATTAGTAACTCCATTCTACAAACATGAGGCATGGAAAACAAACCAAGCCAAATAGGAATTATAGACCAAACATGCATAATCAAACAAACAAGGTAAACACACCCATTATCAAGGTATAAAACCTTATGCGTAAGCAATTACCCTTTTATCAATCTACAAAATCATAACAAGAAATAAATAGGGTCAAATTCCAAAACACTCAATACCCCAAACATGGGTATTCAGAACTTTATGCATATATATACCAAAGACAATCAAAGAGAGGCACAAACCACCCACATTGATGTTGTGAGATCAATACTCATGAACGTTGGCCCTTGAATCAACCTAGAAGAATGTAGATATACAAAAAGGTTAAAAACATTTAACCTTTAAATACTCACGATAGAGGAGGATTTAGGAAGAAAGGATCAAGGGGAAGAGATAACTCACCGGTGGGAATCCAATGCACCTGGAGACATCTCAATCAAAGCTCGGACAGAAGAACAGGAGGAGATTGAAGTTCTTTGGCCATTGTTTTCTCTCCTGTATGATACACAGGGAGAAGAAGGGCATTCTGGAGATGATATGTGACCGTCTCCGATTCATCAATTAAAAAGAATAGTACACAATATGTTCATTTAATATACGCATCGTATGCTAGCCTCAACCGACCCCCAGTTTAGGTGGTCTGCTAGGTCACCTATATGGCCATGTACTCGACCATTAAATGGGCAATACATGGCTACACGTGGAAACCAGGTACACGACATGTACTCAAAAGTACACAACACGTACCTAGAAAACTTCCCAATTCTTCCCTTTTCCTAAAAAACAACCAAAAATAAAAATCCATACCTGAAATGAAGATCCGGGTTCTTATAGATGATATCACCCTCATATTGAGAGAGATTCTCACTAGGGGAATATGACTCAGGGTGGGTATGATATAGGGAATATCCATGTTTTTGAGGTTATGGAAAAGGAATCAGATTCTAGGCTAGCCATCATGAGAGGTATGTTGTTTATTTATTATTCTATAGAATCTATTTTTTTGACCCTATAATATCACATTCCTTAATTTATATTAAACTAATTAATTCTTTGGGTACAGAAGTAGATTTTATTATAAATATTATGGATTTTATAACCTCATTGGGTAGGAGTAATGAGAAAGGATTAAAGATCCCTAAGTGTCATGTTTTAATAGCTAATGTGGAAGTGGTTTGAGACTTCCTTGTTTTGGACCTGTTCATTTTTAACCTTAGCATTAGTATAGGATAGTTGATCAAATTCATGGAACTAGTCTTGTGTCACCACCACTGGGTCTAGTTCCATACTCCAAATGGTAACTCTAATGTATTCTATGATGAGTGGGATCAACAATCAGGGAGGGAGAGACCAATTAATTTAAAGTTTGGGTTTATCTCATGCCAGTTGTCTAGGTTTTTCTTAATATTATTGAGCAGATCTCAATGAATGAACTTTCAGTGGTCATGGACAGGTACCTAGTTGTGTTTCTGAATTATTTTTGTGGTTTTCATACTAGGAAGAGGTAAAGTTTACTATCGATATACTCCCAGAGATAATCTTGATTTCTTTTTCATCCTACCAGATGGATCCGGCTAAGTTGAGAGTGTTAAAATTATGAATATAGGATCTCAATGGAATGTGATTTATCTATCCTATCTTGTCACCCTAGGATTCAATAGTGCTATTTGTAAAGAAGGTGAATGGAAGCTTCTGAATTTTTATAGACTACAATAATCTTAATCAAGTGACTATGAATAATAAATACACATTTGTCAAAATAGATGGCCTTTTTTATTAGATTAGAGGATACCATTGGTTTTTAAAGATTGATCTAAGATCAGGGTACCATCAGTTGAGGCTTTGTGAATATGTTGTTTCAATGATCACCTTTTGAATACGGTATGTGAATTTTGAGTATTTGGTTACGATATTTGGTATTACCAATGATCCTGTAGTCTTCATGGAATTAATGATCTAGATCTTCCATAACTATTTGGACTCTGTTGTGGTCATGTTTTTGGATACAATATTGGTGTATTACATGATGAAGGAGGGTAATTCTAACTATTTATAGGTTATGTTGGGTATTGTGATGCAGAACCATGAATATTCCAAGATTTCCAAGTACTAGTTTTGGATTTAGGAAGTAAGTTTTTTTTTTCATGTAATTTTCAAGGAAAGACTTTCAGTGGATCTAGAGAAAGTATGGGTGGTAATATCTCAAAAGAAAACTAGGAATGTGTTTGAGATCTATAGATTTCATGGTCTAGATAGGTTTTATAGAAATTTCATTTGGGACTTCACCAGGACCACTTCTCCCTTGAAGGCCTTAACCAAGAAAGGGGTGAAGTTTTTGTAGGATGAGAAGTGTCAGAATTATTTTGAGTAGTTTAGGCACATATTACATTCACACCAGTTTTGATTATTCCTGATCCTAGTAGAGATTATATTGTGTATTATGATGCTTCGAGAGTGTGATTTGGTTGTTTGTTGATGCAAGATGACTGTGTGGTGGATTATGGATTGAGGAAGCTACACCCACATGAGTGATATTATCCCACCCATGACCTAGAATTAGAATCTGTTATCCAATAATTAAATATGTGGTGAAATTACCTCTTTAGTTTATATTTTACTATGTATTTAGATCATAAGAGGCTGAATTAAATTTTCAATCGAACCTCAAGAAAATAAGCTGGATAGAATATATTTATACATTCAATTTCAATATTTCATATACACTTAAGAGGTGGAATGTGTTCACCAATTATTTGGTAATGAATCTTCTAGTGCAGGCAGTATGGGAATCAGTGGATGAGTGGTGCTTGATGAGTTTTCTTACTGACCTGCATCTAGAGGCCCATAAGGATGCATACTAGGTGTTCTTGTCTAGTGTACATGTTACACTCCCTCTCATCAATTGGGTTAGGAGTGAGCAAACATCTGACCCCAAGTTCTAATATATTAGGAATTATTTAGATAGTGGATAGACCTCATGTGAGTGGTCTCAGTATCCTAATGGTCCTCTACCCTTTCAAAGGTAGAAGGAAGTTCCTTTGATCCTGAGGTAGGAGATGATTCATGTGGGTAATAATTCTACCTGGTTACTTCACCTGAGAGAAATCAACATGTTTTATACCTTTAGAGGTCAGTATTTATGGCCTAGGAAGAAATGTGTAGTGGAAGATTTCATTTCCATATAATTAAACTTCTATATGATCAAAGCTGCACATCAGAGACCAGCTAAGATGTTGTAGACACTCCCCATTTTAGTGTGGAAGTTGGAAGAGATTTCTATGGATTTCATGATAGTAATAACTTATAATAAAAGTGGTAAATATTCCTTATGGGAAATTCTTGATCATCTGAAAAAATCAGACCACTTTCTTCCCGTTTAGGAGCCAATGAATGTATAGGACATATGCCACTTGTATGTCCAAGAGGTGGTTCAGCTTCACGGAGTTCCCTGAGTGGTATTTTCAAACTGATATTCTTGTTTTAATTCCTGATTATAGAAGGGAATCTTGGTGGGTTTGAGAACCCAGTTGAGATTGATCACTATATATCACCCACATATGGATGGTCAGTCTGAGCGGACCATCCAGACTCTTGAGGATAAATTGTGATAATGTGTTCATGAGTTTGGTAGTTCATAGGGAAGTAACCTACCATTGTATGAGTTTTATTATAAAAATAGTTATCAAGACTCGATCATGGTGGTCTTATTTGAGGCATTATATAGATGGCCACGCAAATCCCTGTTATGTTGAGATAAGGTGGCTAAGTATTCCATAGTTGGTTAGAGTATCATCTAGAAGATGATTTAGAAAATTTAGTTGATTAAGAAAATTTTAGAAATAAATTAGAGTCACCATAAGTCTAATGGTGACTATAGTTATTTCCCATTGAAGTTTCAGGTTGGTGATCAGGTGTTTCTTTAGGTATATTTTTTATTAGGACATCATTTCTTGTGAAATTAGGGAAAATTGATGCCACATTATGTCAACCCATTTCATGTTATGGAGAATATGGGAAAGCTATCCTATTGTTTGGAGTTTTTAGCATATATGACCCCAATCCATGACATCTTTTGATTTTCCCATTTGAAGAGATACCATATAGACCCATCTCATGTGTTATAGTTGTAAGATTCTGAGCATGAGCCTGATACCACCATAGAGAAGCATCTAGTTTTTGTTTTTTGATTTTTAGAATATGGTGCTATAAGGTAAGTATATCTCATTTTTCCATGTGCTTTGGAAGCATGTTGTTGACAACAGTAAGAAATGGGAGTGGGAAGCTGATGTGATAGAGTAGTGGACTCACCTATTTTCTTCGGATGATGCTTGAGGATTTTTTTAGGAAAAACTATTTTGGTGGGAATTTGTGACACCCTCTAGGTCCTTGGTATGTAAAATTTTGAGTTTTATTTGATTTTCAATTTTAGTTTGGAGGTTACAAGTGTCATAGATAAAAAAATATATTTATGGGGAAGGAAAACCAATGTGGATGGTTAGATCAAATTTTTCCTAACCATGTAGCTAACCATGTAGCTAACCATGTGAGGGGGGTGCATGGGTGATAATAAAGTTTTATACTGTTTGTGCATGGTTTTTCAAACCATTCAACAACCAGGGGTAACTATGTGTCTTGGATTTTGGGGAGACAGAAGCCCTACAATGTTGGAACACGGTTTGCCTAATTTTGCATCCAAATCATGCATCCTATCTAGATCATTAACATTTTGGTAATTTACTAAAATTAACTTGTTGATTTTAAACACCTTTGGCATAATTTATTCTCCCATTTATGCATTTACCTCCTCCCTTGGTGATAAATCTTACTACTTTATATTTTGGTGGTTTCTCCATGGGATATTGGAGTTGTGTCTTGAGGTAAGCCATTTTCTATAAGTTTTCTTCTTCCTTTCCCCCTTATTCATGTTTATTATTCTATTTCCATGGAACTGTGGAACCTAAGGTGATGGGTTTGGATAAACCCAGAGTTTTGGTTGGGGATTTGTTTTATTTTCATTTTCTTTAGGTGTGTAAGAGATTCTCTAACCTATTTTGGGTGGTTATAGTTAAAGGTGATATGATTGGAAGCGAATATGATGTTAGTGTCTCTATTTAAGGGTGTTTTCTATGGATTAAATTTAAATTATGAATCAACTTTGGTTTTTTTTAATTTACAAATAAATTATTTATGGTTTTTATATAAAATTATTATTGTGTTCTATGGCTTGGTTTTGTAATTGGGTATTTAAATAGGGTTTTCCAAATTGGGGTGGAATGTGTGCACCCCAAGTGTTTGATAAAAATGTTCAAATGGATTTTATGGATTTAAATGGATTTTTAAAATGGATTTAGAAATATTTTTACCTTGTGAAGGGTTTTTTAATGAATGAAGGCATATTGTTTTTATGAAAATGTCTTTTGAAATGGATTTTTATGTATTGGAAGTTGTCTGTGATTATATTGGAATAGATAATCACATTGTTTAACTAGGGTGTGAGAAAGGGGTTGTTTGAGGTACTTTGAGAACCTTGAGGGTGGAAGACCTTGAGATCTTCCAATTTGGTTTCCAAGAGACTGTGAGAGAATTTGGGTTAGAATAATATGATAGATTCCATTTTTTTTCTAAGAGACCACGAGGGATCTTGGATTTATTCTTGAGGAAGACCATGAGAGATTCCACTTTTCTTAGTTGGATATCATAATTTATTTGGAATAACTCAAATTATACCCTTATGGTTATAGTAGTATGTGTACCAAATAATACTAGATTAGTTTATATACTTTATGAATTTTATTGGTGACATGTTTGATGTGATGAGATATGTTATTCCCATTTTCTCTTTTGATTATATGATGATCTTTTTATGATTTCCCTTTTTGTGTTGGGTATATTTTTAATGTTTTAACTTGGTTATTTATTTAATCCATGTTGATAAATGTTTTGGAGAATATTTTTTATCTGAAATAGAAAACCAAATGGATTTTAAAAGCTTATTTGAAAATGAAATGTTTTCATAGTGGTTTAGTTTTGAAAAGTGTTTAAAAACTAGTTTTTTATTTTTCATGGGTAAAATCATTATATATATTCATGGTGGTATCATACTAGGAAATGTGCATCACACTATATATATGACTTTATTCAAATATAGATTTTTCTTTGAGGACACAAGTAAAGGGAACCATGTATCAGAGTGGATATTCTTGATTATTATCATACGTGTTTTGTGGAGGAGACATGGACTCATAGAGTTAGATAATGTGGAGTTGTTTGAAGATTTTTTATATGTGGTACTTATATTTAAGACTTGTTTAGACTATTTTCCATTCTTTTATTGTTTGGTCTTTTGACTTGAGATACCATGTATATGTCCTTCTATGACATGTTTTTATATATGATGTATATTATTTTTTATGTAATATTATTAGTGATTATTGTGTACTTTGGATGTCATATAATGTATTTTTTATTTTGGAAATATTGGTATATCCATCCCATTTCATGGATGGGTCATGCAATTTAACTATGGACGAAACCGTTCCTAATAGATTATTGGTTAAGACTAGTGTTTTTTTGCTAACTCTTGACAATCTAGAATGCTCTTCGAGCCTTGTGATGGGCTAACTTGGGTGATGAGTTGGGTCAACCCAGGTAGATTAATTGAATATTTAAAAATAACATTAATCACATAGTCACCAAATCACATTTCAATCCCATTTTTATCCATATGATAAAATATATTCTCCCATAATGTAATAATCCTTTTATTCTAATTAATCATAATTACCTCAACATCAAAGATCATCTTAACCCTAAAGTTTATTAACACATTATAACTTAGGTATATAAAATATAAAATAATTATTACTAAAATAACTTTTTCACTAGAACAATAGTTAAAGTTGAGGGCTGCATACCTCTAACATTTATAAAAAATCAATAAATGTCTCCAAAATTATCACCAATCACCTTAAAATCTCATCACATAAAACATAAAATGTGTGTATATACCTTGGAAATTATAATAAAACATAAACTTATAAAACCATTATGTAATTTATAAATCACAATTTAACCTCACATGAAAATATTCTAATCAACAAAGTTATCTAAACCCTCCTCTAATACTAACTATAACTACCCCGGTCCCGCACTCCTGGATTCAATGCTAAAAAAATGTCTTTAATTTTTTGGTTTTGATTGAAAATTAAATTTTTTATTATTAGAAAAGGAAGGAAAACATATGAATACATAAAGGGAAAAATAGACATGGAACACGGTGGCCTAAAGTGGTGATGTTCAAGTGTGTTTCCAAGAATAAAGGGGTTGCAACTTTTTGGAATAGAGCCTACACATATTTAAATGATAAGATCATCATCTACTCATCCTATACATGCCAGACTCTCTGCCGCAAAGTTTCCTTCACACCAAGTGTGATTGATGGAAATTCCATGACTAATTTTGATTCTAAATTTCATTATAAGATAAGATAATTATCAAGGAGAATCAGCTTTCCCTTGAAGCAGATGAACTGAAACTGTCGTGTCTAATTATATTTCCTCCACCTTAATATTGAATTGGTCATATAGTGACAAGCCAGTGAGCATCGCCCTAATCTCTTCTCCCAAGGAAGAACCCTAACCATAATAATAATTGAAGCCGAAGATGATGGAACCATTAATATTCCTAACCAGGCCACCACCGGTTATTTCCCCGTCAATATAGGATATGTCGACATTAAGCTTCAATCCCTTGCATGGTGGTAACCACTTAACCTATCTTCCCTGATTATTAAAGCTTAGGCCTATAGTACCTCTAAGTCTTATAAGGATTAAATAAATGTAGCTCTATCCTTCCCCACCACATTGGAGTTGACCCAGCTCTACCACTATAGATCTCAGACGAATCTTGAGGGTGGTGGAAGAAAGGGTCCCAACCTCTCTCTCCTATTTTCAATCATCCTAGAGTATCCATCATATTTCTTCTATAGTGATGGAACAACATTTTATCTCCAATTTATGGGATTAAATTTTTTTCTTTGATATCTATAAACATGGCCTAAATTTAGCCATCCAAAATACACAACATCAAACAAAAAATATTAGACCACTTACATATCCAAATATATTTTAGATTTAGAGTTTTAGAGAATTAGGATAAATTCTTACTTAAAAAATTGTACATTTCCACACAATATCCATTTTTCCCACAAAATAAGTTCCTTATAAAGACACACTTTTTTAAGGTAACTACCATATCTAGAAATATTAATTTATTAATATTTAAATTCATCCTTAATACTTGAAAAAAATAATATTAAAATATAGGATGATAAAAAAAAATTTGGTAAGGGACATATATAAAAAAGAAAATAAACCCATGAGTCCATTTTGAAACCATGAGATCATATAAGAGAGTTTTCCTTTAACATAATAAACTGTGAGATAAAATAATTAATTAATTACAAATGAAATTGGATTTACTACCTTGATTTTTTCATAAAAAACTTTATAAAAACATTATGGAAAAATCATAATCATGAGGGTTTCTTATAAAACACAAGAATACATGATTTGTTTTTCTTAAAAACATACCTTTAAACATTAAATTCCATAATCATTCCTTTAAACAGAATATCATTAGCTTACCTTATTGAATTCAAAGATTTTCATGAATACTAATTTTCAAGCATAGAAAATTCATGTAGGTTATTTTGGATATCTTTTTTATATAATCCTTTTAATAACCCTTACAAATGTAATATATTACTTGGTTAATTCCAAAATATTAATCTAGAGAACATAACCATTACCCAATGCATTACAGAGTTATTTCAGGCTCAAAAATCATCATAAATAATGTCCAAGGACAATAAAATACATAAAACAAATATAAAAATTAATTTCCATTATAAAATCTCATAAAATAATCCGTTTAACACCTATGAAAAAATAAGTTCAGGATTTATAATAAACTAAGGATACAAATACCTTTTCCTCCAAAATTATTTTAAAAAAATTCTAGAAAAATATAGAAAGGTTTATTCTTTTTAAAAACAATTAAAAATTTAAGAGGAATTTTATTAAATAATAATATCTATGAAATCATAAAATTATACTCATGTTTTATATGAAAAAAATATTCCTTTCACAATTTTGTAAAAATATAAAAATAATCCATTTAGAAAATGATAAAAATATTACTTTTGAACCTTTATAAGTAAAATAAAATATAATTGAAAATTAATTTTAACATTTAGTTATTCACAGAAAATAGTATTTTTGAAAACACTTTAAAGATCATGGATATGGAAGATAAAATATTCCTAACAAAAAAGAGAAATATGGCTTGTTTTTAATTAAAACCTTATTTTTTATCTTTTTAAGTACCAAAGAGTGGAAAATAAAATAAAATCATGTAAACCTAAAAAACCCAGAAATAAATTAACAAAAATTATATTTTAACATAAATAATTTATTTTTTAGTAACTTTCTTGTCAAAATCCATCAAAAACAAAAATGTGAAATATCTCTATGTATCCCATCAATTACAATATATAATATGTCAATATTCATTCATGGGGAAGTAAGTATTCCATATAAAATAAAATATGGTTCATAACATGAATTATGTCTAAAATAATTGAAATTGAGACTATAAAAACCATTTCAAATTTTATAACATTTGGATCAATATCTCGTAAAAGAGATAACCACAATGAAATTTTAAATATCTTGATCAAAGTGTCATTCATGATATAATATAAAAATAGGTCTAATATAAACCTTATAAAATGTACTTATATTAATTATTTAATTTCTTAAAATATTTTTAGGTATATTATATTATAATAATATCTTTTATTTTATTTATTACTAGGTTTTATAAAGTGAAAATTTGATTAAGTTCATTTAAGATATTTTGAGGACGTTCAGTTCATAATTCCCAAAATAACTTATACAGGTTGACTATGGTCAAAGGGGTCACTATTCCGTCAAATATAAAATAATAATCAGTAAATAATTATAATTTAATATATCAAATACAGTTTTATATCCATCTATGAAAATTAGTCCTGAAAGAAAAAAATACATCAGCTCTTGAGGCGGTAGTCCAAATGTACACAAAAATGATATTTTTACTTTTCATTAGATGGAAAATAATAAAATAATATAAAATATTATCTTTATAGACCTATTATTATGTTATAAACATCAAATAACTTTATTAAATCTATCCCTAGGACCATCCATGAGTGGTGGTTTTTGAAAAAACAAAGTACATCGCTATGTGGAGATGATAGTTAATACATATGAACATATGATGATTTCATTTCTAATGATTGAAATGGTATAAAGATATATGATATATTATATTTAAAAAATCATACTTATTTCATTAATATCATAAATAATTATTTTAAATTCATTATAATACCCATCTAATAAAGGTTGTTGTGAGGATGTAATACATCATTTTGTGAGTTGGTAGCCTATACATATACACAAATGATGGTTTAATTTCCCATTTGATAAGAAAATGAGATGAAAAAGGTTAGTTTAATGACATAATGACATCTAATTATATGATAGATTCTTATTTTATAATATTTTAATGGTTAGTATAGAATTGAAGGAGGTAGAAGAAGTAAAATGAAAATGCTCAGTTAAGAAGATTACCTCCTATTTAAAGAATATCATTTGTATCTCTCTTAAAAAAAATCCCAACGATGGTATTTTAAGAATAAAATAACCTATAAAATGGATATATGGAAGTTAATAATAGTATTTGGTAGGGTTAGGTCCAAATAAGTGGCTCAAGAAGTGTGAGGAAGAGAGGAGAGGTTGTTTCCTTATATAAGAGAAGAGAGGGGAACCTTTGGAATTAATTAAATTATTAAATTAGTATAAATTATTTTTATTGTTAATGTGGAACTAAATTAATATATTTCAACTATAGGATTATGGTGTGTCTAAATAATCTCATTAAATAAAATTTATACAATTTTATTTGATGTTTTAATCATTATCTCTTAGTTCAAACCCCTCATTAACCCTTTTGACAACTACCATGATATAAAAAGTGTTTACTCTTTGGGGATTAATAAAGTTACTATAAAAGGAATAGTGAACTATAAGTGGATAATGGTTTATATTCTCATCTATATCCCAATCACTAGGCCAAATATGGTATCTTTATGAAATTTAAATTATTTAATAAAACACTATTTAACATAAAATGGCATTAAATAATTTGTGGAACTATTCACATAATTGACCTTAAAAAAATAAAATATAGTAATTTAGATTGAATATAAAATTTTAAAACATCAATAATTTATTATATTTATCTAAAATATTCTTGTAACACCATAACTTACCCAAAAAATATTAATTTTATATATTCTAAAGTCATTTACTTGATTTTTCTACTACTTGGGCAAGTACTATGATGACATTGTGTAAGCTTTTAAGTTAATTATATCCTCAATAAAAATTACAAATAAATTACTATCATAAAAAATATTAATCTTGAAAATAAAATTGTATAACCATTCATAACTTATTTTTATGCGTGACATAAAATATTATAGATATATAAAGTAAGAAATATACATTTTTGGAATTTTCCTTTACTTAAAATGATATAAAGGTCTTTATCAAAGAAAAACGACATAGAAATTCCTCATTTTTTAATATTTGAATTAATTGATATATATAAACTCAGAAAAAAGATCAAAATTGTAAGATTCCCTATTTTTTCTGTTAAGTCCCTCATTTGAGTTTTGGTTGAACCTCTTTTAGTTGGGTTTTTCTTCTTTTAAATCTTGGTGGGTGAACTTTTTATTTGGGGATGAAGAGATTTTACTAGGGAAAATGACCTAAATTTTGAGGATGCATATTTTTTTTTGAAAAAATAGAGTCTAATTTTAAATGTGAAATTCTTAAGAGGATATCCTTTAAGGGTTTGGGATAAACATGGGATTTTTTCTAAGTGTTTATGCAAATATTTCCCAAAGGAAATTTTCACATTGTGAACTCGTTACATGACATGAATCCTTTACTAGGTAGATGTCGAGAACTGGTTTAGAGTGGAAATGTTTACATATCATTAAACTGGTTCACATCTTGAAAAGATCAACTGAGGTTATTTTAACCTAAGGAAAACTATTTTTCGTTGTATCTCAAAAATAAATAAATTCACATGATGAAATGGGTTCATGTTGTGAATATCTCTGGACTAATGGTTTTAAACCACACTACACATAAGAAATTTTTTCATCTATAGTGTAGAATTCTATTTCGAACCTAGGGAGACTTCATGTTATTTTCACGTGATTCCTTCCCTTTTGGACATCTTGGTCTATAATTTAATCTTCAGAGAGTTCCTTCACTCTGGTTTCCCCATTTCTTTGATTATCCCCCATTATACTTGTGTGATCTCTTGATCACCATTGAATTAAGTTTTGATCTTGATGCTTGTGTGATATGGGTTTTCCTTATGATCTACATCATGTTCATTATTCATTGGTGTTCCCTATTGAGAGTGACACTTTGTTCACTGAATAAAGGTGGGTGATATAGAACAAATCCAAATGGTCTATTTCAATTTTTTATGTGTGTGAAATACTATGCGATCATGCTAAAATAACATGTGTGTTAACTGATGAAAAAAATGGGTGATGAGAATCATGTTTTTGGACAACTCCTTGGATCCATTTGGATCTAATAGTGTTGATACATGGCTTTTATCCACCCATGCAACACACCTTCCCTTAAGGTTATAATGAAATGAAAATTATGAAATTTGAGTTTTGGATTAATAATTTGAATTGAGTTTTCAGCATGATGAAACTTGAAAAATTAATTTAGATAAATGGAAACTTGTAATGGTTTGATTGTGGTCATTTTACATGTCATAGGATAATCTACCAATTAAGAATACATGTCTAGTTAATATAATGATATAAATTAACCAACTAGGAATGTGATATGAATAGAGATGAAAGGTATAGATGGTTATATATATATATATTTGTTTGTTTGTTTTATAAGATTAAAAAGGTAATTTACCACTTTCAAATGAGATATGGAACTAGTGGTTCATCCTGGAATAGAAGAACCCACTTATTTAGATGAGATTCACCCCTTGTGATGTGCACATGGGAATATGTAAGTGACTCTAGCATGGTAATTTTCACGGAGTCTAGTATGAGTTGGTTCCTTTCCCCTTAGCATGATATTTCACACAGGGAAGATATAAGTGATTTTAGCCTGAGAATTCACATAGATACCGGTTTTTCTTCTTAAGACATGGTACATGAAATCCATCCTAATACAGGAGGATCAGCCATGCAATAGAGAAATCCAGCATGGAGCCGAAGCAGGTTTGGCTAGCCTTGAGTGTTAACCCAAAACACAAGGTTCGGTAGGTTTATTTTATATATTATATTAATTGATTAATTAATACTATTGTTTATCACTTTATTACATGTACATACCATTAGAATGGATTGTTTAGAGATTATGGTGTTGACCTACTGAGTTTTACACACACCCTATTTGGGCTGTTGTTAGGTACCCGAGAAGATTTCATTGATGCGGGTTTGGAAAGGGTAAAAGGAACTTGTTGTTGATTGTTTCTTACTGGATGGATTGGATATTAGAGATAGGAATGACATGGAGATTGGGACTGAGGTCTTGGGTGTCTTCCTTGAGTTGTATTTTTTTATTCATCTATATTACTTTCAACTTGAAATTTAAATACATTCCAACCTATCATTACATTAGTATCTATATTGTTAGATTAGATAGTTTCCTTCACTAATTGGTTTATCTATCATTGTTGTACTATTTTCATTATTTCTATCACTCTGATATTGGTTTATTTTCATTATTATTGAAACTCTATACAATATGTTATAGTCTCCCAACTATTTTCCTTACACCCCCACTGCTTGTGAGTAGCCTCCATCATATAGGGAGTCACACTTGAGTTCTAGTAATTAACCCATTTGGCTATGTGAGAGAGTGCTAGATCAGAGGATATTATAAAGTGGTATCAAATTTATTTAGGTTTTCTTTTCTATAGTTTTACTATTTTTGAATGGTGTAAAGGATACTTCAAATGTGTCAGGACTTGGAAATTAGCTTGTGTATGGGATTAGTTAACCCATATATGGGGGAAGATAAGAGTGCCCAGGGATGAGATTATTGTTCATCCTATTCACTTGTTACAATGGATTTTATTTCACCTTAATAGATTCACATGTTGTGTGATGTTATTGTTTTTCATGATTTATACTCATAGCCTAGTATGGAAAGATATGAGTATGCATGCATTACGATAGGAATATAGGGATAAGTATTGAAGTAAATTGTTCAAAATAGAGAAATGCTTATTTCTTGTGATATATTTTCCTGTATGAAATGTGAAATGATATGCCTATTATATCGGATGAAAAATGGAATAAATGAACTGATTTGATATTCCAATTCACTAATTAAGCAAAGTATAAGGGAACCTTATTTTAATTTTTTTCACTTATTGGGTTTGACCTTTATGTTAATCTAGTGTTATAAGGAGTTTTTTTATATTATAGAGAAAATACCTCCTCTTCATCTTCGAATAGAGCATTAAGAGAATGGAAATAAGTATTCTCCTAAAATAGATGAACTGATGATTCCTATGGCTCTTGAGAATAAGATGTTTGATCAGATTAGTGATAGCTTTTTGAGGGTCATGAAATCCATAGAGAGGGAGACTATTCACACCATACCTTTGATGTTTGAGCTAACAAGAGGGTTTTAATTTTAGTATGTACCTATGTTCACTGGGGAGGGATGTCCCCAAGAAGTTTAGTTTTAGATAGATTCAATCTAGATGATCATTAAGAACCTCAAGACACCAACTAGTAGAAGGGTAAATGATTCTTTATACATTCTTCATCGACCATCCAAGCATTGGTGGGACATTAGGGAGCAAGATTATTGGCATGAGGAGTAACCTGGAAGGACTTTGAGGAAAAGTTCCTATGCTAATTTTATCCAAATATTTTGAGGGATGATAATTCTTGCGAGTTCATTTACCTGACATAGGTGATATTTTCATTGATGGACTACATTGGACATTTCTATGAACTGCGTCATTTTTGTGTATCCTTAGTAGCTGATGATATAGCCAAGATGATGCATTTTCATGATGGAATTTTCTGCGAGATATGATCATAGGGGAATGTATTTCACCTAAGTACCTTCAAGGATATGATGAATCATGCTATAATCATATAGGGGAATATAATATAGTCCCCAATTAGTAACCATGTAGTTTCAGAATGGAGATTTGGGATCTCTTCTTATAGTAGCAAGAATAACCATTGAAAAAGTTACTTCTAGGTTAGTGAAAGGTATAATAGTTAGTTGAGTAGATAACCTTATCATAATTGTGCCCCGTTGGAGTGATTTCAGCGTGTAAAGAGAAACCAAAAGTTCCATAAGTTTCCTTATCTCACTATGGTGTGTCATTTTTATGGCATGATGGGATATCCTCATAAGTTCTATAGGAGCTCACAGTAGTAGAGTAGTGGAAGAGAATCATGCCAGGAACCAGATTCCAAAAAAGACTCAGCTACCTCTTAATAAACTAGTAGCTAGAGTTCCACCAGAAATTCAAATCCTAGATGAATTGGATATTTTATCCTTTTTTGGAATAAATTGTGGTGTCTTTCATCGACAACATTTCAGTGTACTCCCAGTTAGGATAAGATCATGTCCAATTTCTTGACATTCTCTTGAGTACATTGTGAGTGCATCATATTTATGTCAAGATATTTAAATGTACATTTTGGGTTGATAAAGTGAACTTCTTGGGACATTTAATCTTAGAGGCTAGAGTATCGATGGACCCAGATAAGGTTGTAGCCATAGTATCTTGGGAGAGACTCTAGAATTTCATTTAGATTCAGATATTTATGGGTTTAATAGCTAATTATCGGTGATTCAACCAAGAATTATCCCATTTGACAGCACCAATGTTCGAGCTGACCAATAAAGGTGTTAAGTTTTTTTTGACCAAAGGCTTGCAAGAGAATTTTTTGGGAGTTGAATTGTGGGCGCACCTTAGAATTGATCCTCACCCTAACTATGATAGGTAAGAGATATACCATGTACCATGACACACTTGGAGTTGGAATCAAAGCAGTTCTGATGTAGGAGGATTGAGTTGTTGCTTATGGATCCATATAGCTGAGACCACATGAGAGAAATTACCTAACTCATGATCTAGAGTTAGCTGCAGTGGTCCACACCCTGAGATGATGGAGACACTATCTTTTGGGTGAGAGCTTTGTGGTGTACAGGGACTATAAAAACCTATGGTACTTCATTTCTTAGTGAGAACCGAACCTTTAGTGGAGGAGGTGGTTTGGGTGTCTACTCTCTTTCAACTTCAAATTGGATTATACACTGTTAAAGGGAAACTTCATTGTTGATGCCTTAAGCTAGATGATATATAAGGAGGTAGTGCATTAGTTTTGTGATGAGTGGAGGATAATGGAACTCTTTGTAGACATACATCTAGATGTTCATGCATCCTAGGAATGAGTAGCTCTAACATTGAAATCTGTTATACCCATAGTTTTGGACCAGATCAAGACTGAGTAGTTATTTGATCTAGAGGTCTTAGCTCTGAGTGACAACACATATGGTTGTTAGTCACCACCAAGATGGTTTATTGGAAGTGATTATGTTATCCTTATCCATGGATGAGTATGGGTTCCTATGTGATTATGCGAGGCTCTGATTATAGATTTTCATGATTCTAGATGGGTGGTACATCCAGGGATAACAAAGATGTATCGGTATCTCGATAGATAATACTGGTAGCGAGGAATGAAAAAAGAGGTAGAAAGATTTGTAGAAAGATGTCAGACTTATCAGTAGGTAAAAGATAGGAACTAGAGGCCAGTTGGGTTATTGAAACCTCTATTCATTCTGAAATGGAAATTAGATGATGTCATAATGAATTTAGTGATAGGGTTACCCAGGAAACCTCATAATATTGATACAGTATGGGTGATCATAGATCGACTGATGAAGGTAACCCACTTTTTATCCATTAAGGAGACCTTGACTATTGACGATATAGGTAGTCTCTATGTGGATGACATTGTTTGACTGCATGGTGTTCCGAGGAGTATTTTTTTGATAGAGATAATCATTTTACATCTCGGTTCTAGAAGGATCTTCAAAAGGATCTAGGATTATATGTTCTTCTGAGTAATTCCTATCATCCTCAGACTGATAGCCAATATGAATGAACAATTCATATTCTAGATGCTATGTTATGAGACTATGTTCTATATTTTGGTTGTTTCTGGCAGTATTATATGGCACTCACATATTTCTCTTTTTAATAATAACTTCCAATAATCGATCTATATGGATCCTTTCGAGGACTTATATATAAGTTTATTCTAATAACCACTTTTCTATATTGAGACAAGTTAGTTCGTTCTTGTTAGACCTAGTCTCATGCAAGATATGTCTAAGCATGTTCAGTTGACTAAGAAGCGGTTGGTGACCACATAGAATGGGAATAAATATTACACTAACTAGTATAGATGAAATCTAAAGATTGAGGTTGGTCATCATCTTTTATTTCAGTGTCACCTTGGTTGGGAAAATACCATATCAAGAAACTGGGAAAGCTAGTGCCCAAGTTTTTCATTCTATTTGAGATAGTGTGGAGGGTCAGTCTAGTGGCCTACCAATTGGCCCTTCCACAGTGCTACAATGCAATTCACGAGGTATTTTACATATCATATCTTTGAAGGTATCATCCTAACCCTTATCATGTCATAGAAGTTTATGAATATGGGATTGGTGTAGATGCATCCTTTGAGAATCATCTGATATGAATTGTTGACCATAGTGATAAGTATCTTTAGGGAAGGACTCTACCTCTAGTGCAGGTGTAGTAGAAGAATGGGTGTGTTCAAGAGGATAAAGGAGATACATAATCTGATATAAGAACATAATAGCTAGAATTTTTCATCAAGACCCCACAATGATTCTTGTAGAAGCTCAGGGATAAGAAGTTATATGTTGGGGAGGTTGTAGGATCCCATATTTTTCTAGGTATGTCCCTCTTTGAGTTTTGGCTGAACCTCTTTTAGTTGGGTTTTTATTCTTTTAAATCTTGGTGGCTAATTTTTTAATTTGGGTATAAAGAGATTTTGAAAATGAAAATTACCTAAAGTTAAAATATGTATGTTTTTTTAATAAATGGAGTCTAGGAATAAATGTGAAAAAGGCTTTAGAGGATGTTCTTTAAAGTTCTGGGTTGACCCGGGGCCTTTTTCTGAGTGTTTTTTCATAATATTCCAATAGGATATTTTCACATTATAAATTTGTTACAAGACATAAATCCTTCACTATATAGATTTCATGAACTGGTTTAGATCATGAAACCTTTACACATTGTGAAATAGGTTCACATCATGAAAATTTCGATCGAGGTTATTTTAACCTGAGGTGGTGCGTTTTTTAACGTATCCCATAAATCAAGAAATTCACATCATGAATATCTTGGGACTAGAGGTTTTAAACCACACAACAAGTATGATTTTTTTAATCCTTGGTTAAACCTCCTCTCTCAATCCTAGGGTGACTCAAGTAAATTTTTTCATGATTCCTTCTAGAATTTAATTTAACACCATGAAATTCGAAAGCGAGAACATTGTATTTGATCGTGTGTATGAAACAAAAAACTAAATGCATAAGGGAATATAAAATCAAAAGACTTTACAATATATTTAGTATTTTAAATTAACTCAATATATGATATATATTTCAATTCATGTGATACTAAGTTATCATTCATCACACACAACAACAATTTTCTTCAATGGCTTGCGTTACGCGCAAGTCCGAGTTTTACCGAGAAAAAACATATTTTTAAAATAAAATTATTTAATATAATAAGATAAAACATATCTGTTAAATTAGATGTTATGAATACAATTAAATAACTTATGAAAATATATGAATTCCTTGATTACTAATCAAATAGAAATGAATATAAAAACCAATTAAATATAAAGGAAATGTTTATATGATCACAAAGGTGTTTTATCCTAATAAATTAAATTAATTACTCTTAGTGAATGATATTAATGAAATATATATGTTATATATTCAATAAAATATTTTTTACGTTCATGAAATATATTTTTTAGTAATAATATAAGAGAAAACCCAATTTTTCACATAAAATCCTATATTTTTCTAAAGAAAATTTTACAGCCTTTTTTTGGAGAACCTATTTTAAATATAAGTTTTTAAAATTTTATCTATTTTATATTTAAATATAAAATTAATGTTTTAAATAGAACCATAAAAATTAGGTTAGGATGATTTTTTGGTATTTTTCTAAAATATTTCGTTTTTTGGTGAATATTGAAAAATACTGAAATTTAATTCAAAACTTATTTTTCATCTAATTTATTTATGTGTTTAAATTATGTTTTTCATTGGTTTTAATGTTTAATTAGATAAATTATAAATCAATTAATTTAATTTAGTTCATTATAATCAATTTCACATTTAAATTTTATATAAAAACATTTAAAACTTTAGAATTTTTTTACTTAAAAACCCCGCTTTATCATCTTGTCCACGAGATTAATTTTAAATTGATTTATGCCACTTATGTAATTATAATTTAAAAAGTAAATTACATATTTACAATAAGTATAATTTATAATATCAAATAAGTTCAACTTATTTTTATAAAAAAAATATTACTGAATGTAATTAAAATTAATTGTAGCGATTAAGAGAAAAATTAGCTTAACAAGGGACTAAACCTTAACCATAAGAGCCAAAATGACAAAAGAACTTATCCCAAATCAATTTTATATTAGTATTTAGACCATAAAATTACTTTTTTATAAGTTTTTACATTATTTTATCCACTTTACATTGGAAAAATGTGGGTGGAATTCCATTTTCAAAAAATTACGAGAATGCCACTCCTCCTACACTCTAAAAAGGAACTCACCCCTCCCACTTATTCAGACCTATAAAATTCTTATTATCACAAAAAATACACCGAAATAATTTTACAACATACCTACCCTAATATTATAATCATCACTATGAGAATAAATAAAAACAAGGAAGTATTTTGGTATAAACCAAATGGAGTAACCCATAAAGGAGGTAACATTCATCAAATGTCACTTTCGTATTATTTCATTCACAAACAATTAAATTCTTATTGTTCCATAATTATATAATGAAATAAGTATCATAAATATACTAAGATTTTGTTATTATAAGTTTAATAACTACACTTACATACACTTCCATAAAATGGGTAATGAACTTACCGTTCATGTATAGCGAACTTACCATTCATGTACAGTGAACTACCGCCTCATCAAATGACGTCGTTCATTTTTTTCCTTTACCACCTCTCAAGATTGGTAATTATTATAGAAAATTTGTTTTTATATGGTATATAATATATTTATTATTTCTCCATGATTCTCTAATTTTTATATAACACATACATTCATGAGTTCCATTTGGTGTAAATATGATAACATCGTTTGTGGACGTGTGGACTACCGCCTCCTCAAAGCAATGTGATTTGTTCACACATTACATGGAATGTATTGAGGATGTTTTTAATTAAAAATATGTTACATATATGAGATAAATATGATAATATATTCATAATACACACTCACACACACACAAAAACATATATACATATATCATTTATTTTTCATTCTTTTAAATATGACAAAAAATGGAAGTGGCATTCATGCCTACGTACGACCTATCGTTTTCATGAATGGTGAATTTAATTTCCTATATAAAAATATTATATATTAATATAATTACATATATAATGAATATATATAACATTTAAATCATTACATTTAGGAGATGATGAAATCATTAACTAAGTAACAAGAACAAAAAATAAAAAGTCAAAACATACTCAAAAAAATAGGCTATTAAATCCTAAAATAGTGAAAATAATGAAAGATTGTTAAGAAATGGGTAATGAGATATTATGAGAAGAGAATATTTGAAATTATAAATATGATACTGGTTATTTAATATGTTAGTTAATTGTTTAAAAGCATTATATAGAAAGTTAAAGGACGTTCACCTGAAAGGAAACACAAGGTAACAGATTCTTGTCTCACTTTTCTTTCTGTGAGCCATATACCATTTTCACCACTAAAATATTTTGTGTGGTGTATATAATGTACATATTGTATTTTATATGTTGAATATATTTATCTTAATATTATTTAGAGTTTAATTTTAAATTATTTCTTTCATGGGGATTATAATTCAAAAGTTACCAAGTAGTTTGGGACTTTATCTCAATTTCCATTCTTTGAGGCATACTTTATTGTTATGAATCTAATTTATTATATATAGTATAATAATGAAATATTGACATGTAATATAATTATTTATTCATTATTCATGATATTTTAAGTTTAAATTGAATTATTTAATCAGATGGGATTTACAATTAAAGTTATCCAAGTGGTATAAAAATTTCATAACCCAACTCCTTTTCATTAGGTTATATTACTTCCTCATTATTGTTAATATTCTATGATTATGTGTATAATGAATTTGAATATCTATTTATGTATTTAAATTTATTTCATGTGTATTTATAATTGGCACATATAATCTAATCATTTATAAATTATTATATCAATGTTAGGACCATTTTAAGGGTTTATTTCACAGTCTCATTCTAACCGAGATTGTTTATTTTGAAATTTAATTAAAGAAAGTTATATAGAAATTGTTCAATAAACCCTTTAATTTGATTCTAATATGGTTATTTATGACCCTTTTCAAGTAACAATACCATTTTTACACTCATTTGTGCTCAAAATGTTTTTAAGAAAAACTGACTTCATTCCTCTCTTTAGTCAGATAACCTATTTTCCTCTAAAAACCCTATTTTCTAAAAAAGATTTTACAAATTATTTTTAACCTTTCCAAAATGATTTATTAAATAAATTTTTCTAACCTTTTTTATTTTACAAATGTTTTCAAAGGAATATTCTTATCTCTTTCATACCAAGGAACATTTATAACATTTTTACCATGAAAAAAGAGTGTTCTTTTTACCTTGTACGACATGTAAAGAATTAATGGAAATTACTTATTTACAGATTAATTTTCATTGTTAAAAGGTTAATTATTAAATTAAATGTTTTTTTAAAAGTGATTTTTAAAGAAAAATATTTTCAAAATGTTTTTAAAATTAAAGAGGTTATTTTCCTCAAGAATGTTTTTAAAATGACTTTTTATAATATTACCATTCATAAATGAAAAAAACCATTTATTTTTACTCCATTTGGGATAATTTTTATTGATACCATACTTATTATTAATAGGGAAGGTTTTTGATTGATTTTACAAAGGATAGTATTAACATTCACTTCCTTGATTCACTTTTTGTAGTCCCCTTGAGATATTCAATTTTCTATAACCCTTGAACATTGAATTTACCCAATTTATCCATATCATTTATCATGGATATGTCCATTTCCTAAACTGTATATCATTTTTTACATATGGTGATTATTTTGGAAGTTATTTGATTTACTAGGGAAATATTAATAAATCTGTATCCTTTACTCAACACAGATATTTTATATGGAACATTGTTTTTTAATTAAATCTATTATTCAATATATTATGAATGCTTTGGACACATAAAATATGGGTTAGGGACTATTTAAAGTAATCCCCTCAATGCATCAGTATTCTCATGAGATGAAATCAGTGGAAAGAAACCCTTTGAGTTTGTTTCCAAGAAGAATATATGGGTTTATACCCATAAATTCAAATTGTCTTATGAATGGTCTTGATAGTAGTATGATAAACCATCTTATGAAGGGTCTCGATGGTAAATGTACATGTTCCTAGGAAAAATTAAGTTTGATATATAATAATTTCCTTTATTCACTATTAATTTATTATAATCCATGATATTTTTTCGTTGATATTATCTATGGATGCATTTTATTCTCATTTCATTGATTAAATGGCATCTGTTTTAGTTATTTTACTTACCATATTGATTATTCCTTATCCAGTTATATTTATTTCATCCATGTTTAGTTATTTACCTTTCTATATTTTTATGCACTTTCTTCTTATATTATTGATTATGTGGCATGCATGTTTAGTTATTACCTTTCCATATTGATTATTCTCATTGATTCATTATTTATTCCATTGTACTTTACTCTTAATGAGAATTTGAGATCACCATTATTTTGTTTCCTTCCCCTAGAATCCATGAAGTGTACTAAGAAAGATATGTAAGGATACAGTAGTTGGAATAAATTTATCATCAAAAGAAAAAAAATTATGTTGTAATAATTGTATTCATTTGTAATAAAAAACTCATGTATGTATCTTATTTACCAAGAATACTAAACTATTTGGTCCTTTAGGATTTTATTCCTTTTAATAATTCTAGTTTAATAGTATTAGACACCTACTCTAGGCTTATTGGGGTCAATTCTCTATAGTTGGTATCAAAAGAAGTTTAATAGTAACCTTGGGAACTGTATTTAGGAAAAACATAGATTAGAGAACATAAAACTAAGGTAGAATATAAAGATAAGTATATAATAACATCTAAGAATTTCGGTAAAGTAGATATTTTGTGGGTATTCCTATAAATACATCCTTGTCTAGATACTACAAGTGGAAGTGGTTCTGACCCAGATGTAACTAGGGGTAAAAACTTTGAAAATGTGCATTTGGATTGACTCAAGTGTAACTTAGTACATGAAAATGGGCCTTATTGTGCACCTGGTTTGACACTCCTAGGGGATATGCTTAGAATAATTCTCATTTTCTTTACAAACAATTGTGATGGATTTGAACATTTGATGAAAAAAATATCTAGGTTAAACCTAAGGTGTTTTATGTTGAAAATAAGGTTTCATGATTTAGATATCCTATAAATGATTATACATTTGTTTCACTATGACTATTGTTAGTCACCCTATGCTCCCTAGTTTTAGTAAATGGTTGGAACCCGAAAGAGTAATGTTAAAATTAAACATGAAGGAAAAGTTAGTGACAATGAGAAACCAAATGAGTTGTTTATAGGAGTCAAAGATATCACGTTTATGACTAATGGGTTTTCCCAAAATTTGAATAACAACATATACATTAACTAACTCCCTAACTCACTATAAAAGATAAGGATGGAGGCTTCTAAGAGATCGAGTGGTAGATACCATAGATAAAATAAGGCTTGATTTCCATCATGTAAGAAACGTGAAAGGAGGAACCCACAAAATTTTCTTAATGGAATGGGGAAATTCTTTATGTGTGGGAAAAAAAAGAAATAAGGAAAATAATTTCATAGTAAAAATTAAGAGTATGATGGAAGGAAATGAAACTCATCATAAGGATCTATTTATGGTTCATTTATTTAAATGTGGGTAACATGGGAATTACCTGAGTTAATTCCCTCTTCTAAAGGATAAACTCTAGATCAAGGAGGGACTTACGTGGAAATAAATGGATAAAGTATTTATGTATTGAAGTTGCATTGAAAAACTTAGTTAAAACATTATTTAATGATTAAATTTCAAGTATTTATATCATTTTTAATTTGGATTTATATTAGCATGATTTTAAAAAGGACAAAATGTACATCGGGTGATAACCCATAAAGTCTGGCAAGGTCGTGGGACTTGAACCCATGAACGAAGGATGATAAGGGTTTCATTCCTACCACTGGCCTACATGATGTTCTGGTTAATGTATCATTTCTTTTAGATAAAAAATTTGAAGAATAAATATTATTTATGAACCGATAGTGTTACATTTTTGGTTTAAGGATTAATTTATTAACCATAATGGTTTTATAAAATAGTTAGAGACAAATATAATGAATTGTTTTGTCGGTATTACAATCCATTAAAAGAAGAATTTTGTGCTTCAAAAAATGGGTTCATTCTAGGATATCCATTTTATAGAGTAAGGGATGAATTAGAATTTGATCAATGAATAAAAAAAAGATGTAATTTTTCAAATGAAATTGAAATATATCAAGTATGTATATTTCTTTATATTCTTAAAAGAAATTTTCAACATTAGAAAAGGGACCTTTAAAAAAATGTTATCCTAATGCCTTAATTTTTGTTGAATTGATGGTTTTCTAAATCATAAAATATTTATGGATTTGATACCCTCATCTTTCCATAGATCATTCAATTGTTTGTTATTGATGACCTCAATTAATCCCTATAAATATATACATTTTTCTTCCAAGTCCATATTTTCACTTTCCTCTAATGTTCTCCTACTTAGAGACATAGTTATATGTTAGTCTATGTGACCTTTGCGCTTCTCATTATATCTTATTAAGAGGATATTTTATTAACTCTTATCCTAATGTTTGATTTCAAAAAATTAAATTTTCAAATATTAAACCCTATATTACCAATATTGTGTTTAAATCGCGAAGACACAATTTATTTAAGGTGGGGATAATGTAACACCCCAAAATTCTAAAGCGTGAACATTGCATTCGATAACATGTATGACATGCAACACCAAGTGAATAAGAGAATATAATATCCCAATAATTTACAATATATTTACTATTTTAAATAAATTCAATCTATGATATAGCTTTTAATGCACATGATACTGAGTTAGCATGCATTGCATGGAATAATTAGTTCCTTCAATGGCTTACTTACATACAAAACCGAGTTTCACCGAGAAACAATATATTATTAAAATATTATTATTTAATATAATAATATATAACATAACCTGTAAATTAGTGTTTATGGATAGTATTAAATAACTTATAAAAATATATTAATTTATTGGTTACCAATTAATTAGAAATTAATATAAATACCAATTAAATACAAAGGAAATATTTTTATGCTCAAAATGTTGTTTTATTCTAATAAATTAAATTAATTAATATTAGTGAATGATATTAATGAAAAATATAGGTGATATATTAAATAATATATTTTTTACATTCATCCAATATATTTTATAGTCATAATATAAGAGTAAACCCAATATTATGCATAAAAACCTATATTTTTCTAAATGCAATTTTACAACATTTTTTTGAGAACCTATTTTAAATATAATTTTGGAAGTTGTTCCTATTTTATATGTAAAAATAATAATTTTTTAAATCTAAACTAAAAAATTGTTTTAGGGTAAATTTTTGGTATTTTTCAAAAAATATTTCATTTTTTAACGAAGATTAAAAAATACTGAATTTTAATTCAAAAATTCCTTTTCGTCTAATTTATTTAGAAGGATAAATTATATTTTTTAATCATTTTAAAGTTTAAATATTTCAATTATACATAAATTAATCCAATTTATGTCATTATAATCAATTTCACATTGAAAATTTTTATAAAAATATTTCTACCCTTTGAACATTTTTACTTTAAAAACCTGCTTTGTCGTCCCTTTTGTAGGATTATTATTAAATTGATTTCTGCTAATTATATAATTGGAATATGTAAAAATGGATTCCATGTTTGTAATAATTATAATTTATAATTTTTAATAAGGTAAACTTAGGTTTATTCAAAAAATGTTAGGGAATTTAATTTAAATTAATTACATTGATTAAGAGAAAAAATAGCTTAATAAGGGGCTAAACTGTAAACTTAAGGGACAAAATGACCTAGAAAGTTATTAAAAATAAATTTTATAATAATTTTTAGACCATATACTCTATTTTATATAATGGTTTACATTATTGGAGCCACATTACATGGGATAAACGTGGGTGGAATTCCATTTTCAAAAAATTTACAAGAATGCCACTCCACCTCCACTATAAAAAGGCACTCACCCCTCCCACTGGTTCAGACATATAAAGCCATTTTTTCAAACAAACTCTTCCTAAATAAGATCAAAAAATACACACACTCATCCTATAATCCTCACCTTGATTATAAAGAAAACCAAGAAAGAATTTTGATATAAACAAAAAAGAGTTACTTGAAAACGAGGTAACATTCTTCAACGATCATTTTCGTTTTATTTCTTTCTCAAACCAATAAATTATTATTATTCCATTCTTAAATAATAACATAATTATCTTAAATATACTTATATGTTTTTATGTTAAGGGTTATACCTACAACTACACACACTTCCATCAAATGGGTAATGAACTTACCATTCATGTATGATGAACTACCACCTTACGAAATAATGTCATTCATTTTTACTTCACCATGTCTCATGGTTGGGTATTATAATGGAAACATTATTTTTATTTTATATATATGATATTTATTATGCCTTTTTTCTTCAATAATTTATATATAACACATACCTTTATGTGTTCCATTAGTTGTAAATATAATAACATCATTTTTGGACGTATGGACTACAACCTCCTCAAAGCGATGTGATTCGTTCACACATTAAATGGAATGTATTAAGGGTGTTTTTAATTAAAACTATAAAAAATATATGAAATGAATATTATAATATAATTATAATATACATATATATATATATATATATCATTTAATTTCATTCTTTCAAATATGAAAAATAAATAGAATCAACATTCATGCATATGTACGACCTACGACTCCATGAATGATGTATTTCATTTTCTATATCCAAATATTATGGATTAATATAAATATATATTTACTGAATATATAAAACATTTAAATCATTATTTAAATTTATTAGTTTATTAAATCATTTTCTAAGTAATATGAACAAAAATAAAAAGTTAAAACATACTTGAAAAATTAGACAATTAACACCAAAAATAGTGAAAATAATGAAAGATTGTTAACAAACAAGTAATGAAATATCATAAGAAGATAATATATGAAATTATAAATATAATTATAGTTATTTTACATGTTATTGACATGTTTAAAAGCATTTTAAATGAATTTATATGATTTCCACCCGAAAGGAAATGCAAGGTAAGGGATTCTTGTCCCACTTTTCTTTCCGTGCGACATATACCATTTTCACCACTTAATTATTTTATGTGTTGTATATAGTAAAAATATTTCATTTTATATCATTAATACATTTATATTCATGATATTTAGAGTTTTATTTGAAAATTTTTCTTTCATGGGTACTATAATTCAAAAGTTACCATGTTGTAAGGGACCTCATCTCAATTTCCATTCTTTGAGGTATAATTTATTATTATACACCTAATTTCATATATATTATTTAAATACTTTTAATTTGAAATATTATATCAGGATTCATACATTATTCATGATATTTTGACTTTTAATTTTAATTATTTCATTTAAGGTGATTTACACTTAAAGTTACCCAAGTGGTAAAGACATTTCATAACCCAATTCCTTTTCATTAGGTTATATTACTTCCTTGTCATTTTAAATATTATATGATTATGTGAATAATTAATTTGAATATATATTTATGTATTTACACTTATTTTATAAGGATTCATATTTTACACACATAATCAGTTCATTAATTAATTTTCACTTCAACATTATGACCATTTTAAGTGTTCAATTCATAGTCTCATTCTAATCAAAATTGCATATTATTGAAATTACATTAAAGGAATCTATATGAAAATTGTTAAATAAAAACATTCATTTTATTCTTATCTGGTTATTAATAACCTTTTTAAGAAATTTTACCATTTCCACTCATTTTTAAACAAAATGATTTAGATTTTGTTAAGAAAACCTGACTCCATTCTCCACTTTAGTCTACGAACCTATTTTCTTATATAAAACGTATTTTTTAAAAAGGTTTTAAAAAATGTTTTTTACCTTAAAAAATGATTCATAAAAGAAATTTTTACCCCTTTTTTCTTTTAATTTTTTTTTCAAAGGAATCTTCTTGTCTCTTTCCAAACAAGGCATTGGTTTAACCTTTTTACCAAGAAAAAGCTATATTCCTTTTACCTTGTATGACATATAAAAAATTACACACAATAATTTCTTTTAATATTACTTTTCATGTTTAAATGGATAATTTTTAAAGATTTTTTTAAAAAAGATTTTTTTTTTCAAATAAAATATTTTCAAAAAAGAAATCAAAATAAAGAGGTTATTTTCCTCAAGAATGTTCTTAAATGATATATTTATAATATTTCCATTCATAAATGACAACAAACCTTTATTTTTACTCCACTTGGGATATTTTGTATTAATACCATCATTATTCTTCCTCTGGATTGTTTTTATTGATTAGGCCATGGATAATATTGACATTCACATCCTTTATTCTTTTTTTATAGTCCCCTTGAAATATTCAATTTCTTATGATCATTGAACATTTAATTTTCCCTAATTATAAATATCATTTATCATGGATGTGTTTATTTTATAAATTGTATACCATTTTTACATACAATGATTACTTTGAATGTTATTCTACTTACTAGGGAATTATTGACAAATTTGTATCCTTTACTCAATACGAATATTTGATAAGGAATAATGGTTTTGAATTAAAAAGATTATTTGATATATGAGGAATTATTTGGACATTAATTACATGGGTCTAGGATCATTAAAAGTAATCCCGTCAATGCATCGATAGTCTCATGATATGTAATCAGTTAGAAAAAACCCCTTTGAGTTTGTTTATAAGCTGAATACATAGGTTTCTACCCACATATTTAAACTATATTGTGAAAGGTATTGACATTATCATGCTAAACCATCTTGTGAAAGTTATTGATGATAAAGGTATCATGTTCCTAGAATAAATGGTGTCCAATAGTTAAGAATTTCCTCAATTCAGTATTCAGTTATTATAATCCATGATATTTTTTCTTTGACATTATCTATTGATGAATTTCATTCTTAGTTCATTGATTAAATGAAATATGTTTCAGTTATTTTCCTTTCCATATTTATTATGCCTTATCCATTTATTTTTATGTAATGTGTGTTCAGTTATTTACCATTCAATATTTTTAATTCACTTCCTTATTAAATTATTGATTATATAGAATGTGTGTCCAGTTATTACCTTACCATATTTGTTATGCTCATTGATTCTGTTTTTCTTATGTTGTACTTTAACATTACTTAGTATTTGAGCTTTCCCTTATTTTATTTCATTCCCCAGGAATACAAGAACTATAATAAAAAATATATTCAAGGATATTCTAGATGGAATAAAGTTATCCTTAAAAGGAAAAAAATATGTTGTCATTAGTGTATTCATTTGTAATAAAAACTAATGTATGTACCTGGTTTACCAATAATACTAAACTCTTTGTTCCTTTGGGATTTGATTCCATGTAATCATGCCAATTTAATGGTAGTAGACACTACCTCTGAGCTTACTAGGGTTGGGTCACTACATTTAATCTCTTGTCATTTACCTCTATTTGGTTTCCCCCTTTCTTATATTATCCCCCCATTATAGTGGTGTGATATCTTGACCATCATTGAGTTAGGTTTTTATTTTGATGGTTTTATGATCTAGGTTTTCCTTATGATCTCCTTTTCATTTTTTCTTCACTGGTATTCCTTGTTGAGAGTGATGCCTTCGTCAATGGTCTAGAACAATGCCCTATGGTCTAATTCAATTTGTTTAAGTGTGTGTAATACTATAAGATTTTTTTCTACATAATGTGTGTATTAACCATTGAAATATTGGGTGATGAGAGTCATGTGTTTGGAATACTCCTTGAATCCCTTTGTATATAATAGAATTGAGACCTAGATTACGACTACTGATGTGGTGATACTTAACTTGAATTTATAATGAATTGACAATTATGAAATTTGGGATTTGGATTATCAATTTAAATTCAGTTTTCAAGATGTTGTGGCTTAAAAAATGAATTAATATAAGTGAAAACTTGGAATGGTTTGATTTTGGTTATTCTTCAAGTCATAGAAAAATATACCAATTGAGAATATACTCCTCGTTATTATAATGAGATAAATTAACCAGTAAGGAATGCGATATGAATTGTGATAAAATATATACATGATTTTCTGAAATATATGTTTTTTACAGGATGAATGAGAGCTTGGACCATTATCTCATGAGATGTTGCACTATTGGTTCATCCTGGCATAGGAGAACCCAACACTTGAGATGTGATTTACCCCTTATGATGTGCACATATGAAAACGTAAGTGACTCCAATATGGGAATTTACATGGAGTCTAGTATAAGATGGTTACTTTCCCCTTGGAATGGTATTACACCCTAGTAATATGTAAGCGACTTCAGAAAAGGAATTATCATGGAACCCGGTTTTGATTCTTAATACATGGTATAAGCGACCTGTCATAATGTTGGAGGATCATCATCCTAAAAGAGATATCTAGTATGGATCCAAAGTAGGTTTTTATGGCTTTGAGTGTCAACTTGGAAATCAAGGGTTTATAGGTTTATTTTATATATTATATTAATTTATTAATAAACACTACCATTTATTGTGTTATTGCATGCACTTACTATTAGATTGGTTTGGTTATAAATGGTACTATCGACCTATTGAGTTTTACTCACAACCTATTTGGGACACCATTGGGTACTCGAGAATATTTCAAGGATGAATTTTCGTAAAATGGAAGATGAAATTATTGTTTTTTTCTAACTGGATGGGTTGGAGCTTAGAGATGGACCAATGTGGGGATCGGTACTGGGGTCTATTCTTGTTTTCTTCATTCATTTGTATTACTTTCATCTTGAAATTTAGATACATTCCATATTATCATTATATTCTTCATAATATTATTGGATTAGATATTTTACATAAATATTTGGTTCATCTACTATTATTGTACTATTTATGATATTTATATTAGTCTAATATATATTTTTTATTGCAACTCTATATGAGTGGGTAAAGTCTCTACACAATGTTTTTTACACACATACTCCTAGTCAACAACCACTAGAATACAAGAGAATTGCTTGAGGTATATTAACTAACCTAGTTCGAATATGTGAGAGAGTTTTAGATTAGGGTAAGTTTCAAAAATGAACTTTTATGGTGATTTTAAAACCTTTTCATATTATTTTTTACCATAGTTAACCCAATTTACTCTTTAATGGGGTGATAGATTTTTCCATGGTTACTATAAATTTTGACCAAAAATAAAGTTTTACTATTTAAAAAATTATTCATTATGATTTAAAATATGTAATTAATTTTATCAAATTAAAATCTTATAAGTTTCAAAAATTACTTTTAATATAAACCCACAAATAGTGATGAAAAATGGTTTTCCAGAAAAATGTATTTTTAAGTTTAAAAATGTTTTTATACCAAAATTAAAAATAATTTTGATTATAATGAAATTATTTGGATAATTTTTAATCAAAATGAACTAATTAAAATTTAAAATAATTTCCAATAAATAGAACCTTTTAAATGATCAAATGGAAAAGATAGTTTTCTATAAAATCAGTAATTTCACTTTTCACTAAAAAATTAATCATTTCAAAAAAGATTCTAAAATTTCATCTTAAGATAATTTTTATATTATAGTTTAAAAAATGATACCATTTTTATAAAATAAAATTTCTAAAAGTTTCATATATTAATTATAATATTCTCTCACAAAATCAATAAAAATCATTTTTGAAGAAAATATATTTTTGAAGCATTAATCAGCTTTAGCAAAAATCTGGTGCTTAGTTCCTACTTATTAATCAATAAATTTTTATTAATTATAAACTTTATATAAATATTTTATAATTATAATACTCATGTTAATACCAATCAATTCAATGACTATATTATAACTTTCATATTTAAATAATAATATTTCATTATCATTAAAACTTGCTGTCATGTGTGTTGTACACTATCAAACATTATCTTATTTTAAAATACCATGGTGTTATAGTTATTATATCTATTTTAATTATGAAAATTTGGGGGGGGGGGGTTTCCTTTTAAACTATTGATATATTATTGAGGTTATTTTTATTCTATAATAGTTTTAATTTAATTCTTTATCATGCAAGTTTAATTATTTATTATTGTTTATTGTTATTTAGTGTTTTACATAGGTGGAGATGTTTCTTTCATTGTTGTATGCATTTATATTATTTATTTTTTTATTTTCTATTTGTTTTTCATTTTTATAAACTGATCTATATCTTATAATCTTTTTTATCATATAAAAAGTGAGGGAGAAGCTTTGTTTTTGTAATTATCAAAAAGTGAGAGAATATTGAGTTTCTTCTTTCTCTTTGTCCTTATTTATATGTTTTTTGATAATTTATATTATCCTCAACTAATATTTTATTATTTATTATTATTATTCTATGTTATATATAGAATTGTTTATGATTATATTGGTAAGTGTTTTTATTTTATATTTTATAAGAATTTCTTTTTTGGAAATGGATGGACATGTAAAGGTAATTTTAGTGATGCATTAAGGTTTAGATGTATATGTTTGGAAGTTAGCCTGCTGGAGATAATTTAAGGTTTGAGTAACTCATAATTAGTTTTGTGATTCAGGTTTATCATAAGTTATGATCAAATATTAAGTGTATTATTTCCGAATAATGTATGTTGCATCAAACCTCTATATTACATTCACCATAAAACACTCTCTCAAACTTCATCTTGAGGTTTAAATGCCTGAACAATGGACACTACGCATGAATACGCCAATATAAAACTAGAATCAATGACATGCTATAATTATTTATCATAGCTTATGATAAAAATTCTATAACTGATAATGATAGAAGATATGACTGATCTTTAAACTAAAATTCATATAGAACATATCTTTGAGGTTATTCTTTTCATGTTGTCACTTCAAAATTACTTATTAATTATATTCTCAAGGTTATGATGTTTTTAACATATTCGAGATTATAAATGTGATAATATTAAGTTTTACCAATGCAATTGGCATTGTAATACTCTATTTCAACTCTATTTTGATATTTATATCTAATGTAGTTTATTATTATTTATTCACAATGGTTTATCAACTTTAAATTCATATTTATACTCCAAAAAATCTATTGGAGGTGTGTTGATAGTGTTTTATATGGTAACAAGTGATATCTATGATTGGATGGTTTTAATGGAACATTATTATGTCTGAATATAGTATTTATAATATGTTATACGACATTACATTAAAGACAACATATTATCTAGAATATGTGCTAGGATTTTTTATGGAGACCACAAAATTTTGGGATGTAAGGAAAGACTATGTTAGATAGAATGTACTATTGAGTGTTAATGGTATATTATGATATAGTGTAATGTACTATTAAAAATAATCACGAGGATACATTTTGTGGTTGAATATTTTGTTGAAAATAATCGTAAGTATATGTTTCATAAATAAAACACTATTAAGTTGTACTACCATGTTAAAATTGAATATAACATATCATTAAAACACATAATATGTGAATTATATTAATCATGATATGAACTATACATAAACTGATGTAATCTTCATATTTACTTATTTAATTTCTAACTATTTCATAATATGTTGTGAAGATAATTTATAAAAAATCATTTTAAACAATATCATGTAGATTGTTTGGGAAAGAGTTAGATTTCTCTAATTTATCTATAATTGAAGGTGAAGAAAATAGGAAGTGATATATACAATAGATATGATTACTACTACAATTTGATAATTAATTTTTTGTAGAGTTAGAGGAGTAGAATTATTCCATTCACTACCATTCAGTGTTATGGGGTTTTTTTTGGATTTTACAAAGAAATACTGTTTCATTACATTTATAAAGGGATAAAATAACTCATTTCTATGCCATTAAAATTATCTACCTAATTCTATGGCATAACTATTTTATATTTTTTGTGGTTTATTATTATATATTGTATAGTTTTTTTTGATTTTCACTCATGAATCACACATGGTTCTTCCTTCATTAAAATCCAATGTCTTAGTAATGTTAAACTAGTAAAAAAAAATATCACTAGTTGTGTTATGTCACTGGAAAAAAGGTAGGGGTCGGGTTGTGCCTCCAAGCATGAAAGATGTAGGTTTTAGGCTTGTTTCTATATGTTTGAAAATTATAGGAGATCTAATTGTGCCTTGGTATAATTAAATGAATGTTTTTAATATTTTCCACTATCTTTCATAAGTGAAATATATATAAAAAAGCAGGCTCTTGGTGTTGAGAGTTTGAAGAGTAGATATAGTAACTTGGTGATCCAAACTGCTATAAATCCTTGTGCTATTTTTTAACTCTAATACTTTCATTTTTCTCACTTACTCTAATTCATAAATTTATGTTTGAATTATTATATAATTTATACCACTATATTTTTATTTTGTTTTTGCGTACTATTATTATTTTTAGATTTATAATCCACCCCTATATTATCTTTTCTTTCCTTTGTAGGACTTAATAGTTGTTACCCCAATACACTATGTTTATGGGAATGGGGAGAGAAATGAAAAAACTATTTTATATGACTATATATATCATGTAATTATGAACATGGTAGTTATCCTTGATATATGAAATTAATTTATATTCTTATGTATACAACATATTCTTATGCCAAATTTCAATGTTATGTGATATTCCTATATTTATTTTTCATGGATCATTATTGTTGACTAATGTTTCTACAGTCCTAGGACTCATTTATTATATTATTCCCAAATCCATATGTTATGATCCATGATCTATGATCCCTATTTTATTAGTTATGATTTACTTTTGATATAGTTGTGTACCTTGATTATGTATGCATATTCACATGTTTATCTTATACTCACATATGATCTTCAACTGATATCTCACATGCTTACCATTTCTGGGTGTATAATTACACCCATTTTTATATTTTACTAATCTAATAAATGGAAAATATTATTGTGTATGATATGTCTATAAAGGTATCATGTGTGAATATTATTTGTTTTAGATGTTAAAGAATATTTATAAAATAAGTTTGGTATATATCAAATATCTAAATACACTAAACCTATATGTTATTGAGTTTGATTTAATATGAAATGTAAGGTATGCTCATGAAAAAAAATTTAATATGCATGTTTTTTATGGTTGGGGTGCACAAAATGATCCTAAAATCCTTTAAAATCAATGAAGATTTATATAATATTCTTTGTTTTTAGATGATCTTTAAACCCTCTTTTTTTTATAATTTATAAGTCTTATTATGGGAAAATCTATTTTTTACAATAAATATAACCCTTAATCATGTATTTTTAGGGTTACGTAAGGGTTAAATAGGTTTATAATCCTCTTCATAAGAGTATAGTGGTGTTTTCTTGAGTTTCATAGGGCTAGAGACACTTTTACATAGTATGCATAAGGGTAAGCCTAGTTTTCTAATCATTTCGTGTGGGTAACCTACCATTATGTAAAGGTAAAAATAATTTCTAACATATTTAATAAGGGTAATATTGAAGATGTGTAAGGGTTTATCCTGGATTCTAAAGGCCGCATAAGGGTTGTTCTCTCACTGTATATGGGTAACTTCTATTTCCTAAAGGATGCACAAGGGTAAACAGGAACTGTGTAAGGGTAGTTCCAACACTGCATAAGGATAACACCTAAATTCTAAGGTTTTTATAAGGGTAAAATGGAGTTTAAATAGGTTTTGTATAGGTAAATACTTAACACCACATGATGTTTAGGATATGTAAAAGGGTAAAACCATATTACACTTACACATTTACCTTTTTTGGAAAATATTTCAAAACATGATTTTTATTCCTCTCCTTCCCCAATAAACTCCTGTAACCTTTTTTCCAAATTTTAAAGGACAAAAATCATTGGAATTAATTCCCATATTTAAGTTTCATAACTCCTATTTTAAATATTTTAATCACTCGGGTTCCAATATCAATATGAGGAATATTTTTAAATATAAATTAATAATGGGGTTTCCATATACTGGAAACCAAAACTCTGGGATGTTTTCTTAAAATTATCTTAACCCTTACCATATTCATATTTTTTTGGATCCTATTGAGTGTTAGTATCCCATTTTTCCTTTATGTAATATCTTAAAAGTCTTCCAAGAGCAATTCAAGACCTTCTTTTGGTTTCTGGTCATGGAAGTGTTCGCTAACCCTCATCTATTATTAGGTGTGGAGTCTTAAGGGAATAAATTCTAGGGTCTTTCCATGAGAAAATTATGAATTAAATATCTATTATGATTTTTGGAATTTGATAAAGAAATATTGAAACCATAAAAACATATAATTATCAAATAATTATAATAATGAAATACTACATGCTTATCTTAGATTATTTTAGAGAGATAAAGTATTATCATATGTGGTTTAACAATTAATCTTTAAGGAATAAATTTCTTGTACATGTGTTGGTATAATATTGATAATTTGTAAATTATATAGTAGAGATAATATAGTATCACATGTAGTGTTTTATTTTTTTGTAAATAAAATAAATAGAATCATTTCTACAAATCCTTGGCGACCAGTTGGAACTAACTAATATATGGACAATATTAAGGTTATGATTCCTTGATGAACCTTGATGTTGGATACAATGACCTTGAGGTGGGAAGTTTCTTACCTTTTGGGTTATCATATACACTTTTTTATTTTGTATATTTATTATATTGGCATACCTTTATGACATTTATATATTGTGATCACATTTGGGGGTGTGTGTAACCCATTAAACCAATTATGATGTTGATTCCTTTAGTATTTATAGAGTAAATCATTTCCATGTTTGATGATGATAACTTGTTGTTATGTGTTTCTAATATATTCTCATGATTCTATTGATTTCTTTATTTGATCTACCCTATTTTGTTTGTTACCATGCCTTGGAGTTTCTTCTTGGTACTTGAGATATGTAGACCATTGTGTGATGCTTATCCCTCATAGGGGGTTCACAAGGAATGAAATGGTGATAACTGGTGTATGATAGTCTAGAGACCTAACCCATAATGAGTCAGGATACGAAGATCTTGGGTCTTGATCTGAATCGATGCCTTGAGACCATAGGGATATGTTCTTATGAGCATAGTGTCTTGTTCTTTATCACATATGAAATTATATGGTTATCCTACTAGCATGGATCCAAAATAGGTATAGTTAGGGGTCTGTGATGGATTGGTTAGCGCATGACTTCTCAATACACGTGGTATGATTTTAATTATTATTAAACATTTATTATCTTAAGTTAATACACTTTTTTTACATGAGAACACTTATTAAGGACACATTTGTGGTGTCCTACCAGGTGTATTACTCACACATTGTAGGGGAATTTTGATACACATGTAGACTTCATGTATAGAGATTTAAGTAAGGTAAAGGGGCCCATGGAAAATGGTTGAGAAGAGGAGTATATAGATGGTAGTGAACTGGGAAAACCTTTGGAGGACCCCACTGTTTTATTTATTTATTTACCTGATACTTTTATTACTCTAGTTTGGATTTCCACTATAAGATCATGTTTATTACCTGTATAACTAGTATTCCATTTTTTAGTTTTTGTATGATGCTCTAATTATTATTTTTATTATATTATTTTATTATTATTTATGATATGACATGATATTATGGCTATATCCTCCCCACTGATGGAATTCGACCCTCACTGCTTTTTGGTAGCATTTTATGTACAGGGAGACATACATGAGGTTATGTGGCACTCCAATTCGGACTTGGTGGTTAGATCTAATATGTTACAAAATGGTATCAAATCACAGTTTCTTCTTTTATTTTTGTGACTAACCTGGGACATGGTATAAAGGAGATAGTTTTGTGGGACTCGAGTGGGGGAGTTTCCATGTGTTTGGCTAGCACATGTGTAACAGAATTCCGAGTTACATTGATGAGATTATTATTACTATTTCTATAAGTTTTTTAGGGTCTTCATTCATAATGACTAAGGATGTAGGTTCTCATTCCATATATATACATGTTTTTTTTGTATATTAGTTATTTAATTTAATTCCTTAAATTATGTTATCAGTTCGGGCGAGATGTGTATTCTCTGTTGTGTGATATATCTATTTTGTCTTACTATTATGATATATTTCTTTTGGTATTAATTAATTTAATTGAGCTTGTTGTTATGTTTTATTATATATATGATGATTATGACTAATGTGAAAGAATGAGAATTTGGTTAGTGTTAAGAGGGTTATACCTTGGGTTATGAGTAGAATACTATGGAATCCTTTATGTGATCTATTAGAATGATTAGGCTATAATGTCTTATGATATAATATTTACATTTATCTTTCAAAACATTCCATCTCATAGAATATTGATGGGACCACCGGAAGACACAATTTTGGGTGCTCATAACACCATTGTTCTACCATTTGTTATGTAGGAGGGTGCTATAGAGCATGCTTCTACACTACTCCAGCGGTGTAGGTAGTAGGCCCACTCTAACTGGGAGTCCTTCTATTAACGTCCATGGTCTAGCACACCAAATGCTTCTAGATTCAATTTCCTCCATCCATTCAGGAGACTGATAGATTGTATGATGTTAAAGTCTAGTTATATATCATCCATGGTATCTTCGTTCTTGTAGAAATATTAGTATATAGGAAGGTGAAGATGTTGGAGTTCATTATTTTTGGAAAAAACATGTGTTAGTGGGGAGTCATGGGATAGGTTGGTTGATCTGAGAGACTCACTTGGGAAGCCTTCAAGGAATTATTCTTCAAGAGTTTTCTTTCCCTATATGCTTAATATTGATTGATCACAAGATCTAATAGATCTAAAATTTGATTCCATGATAGTTTCCACCTACTCCACTCATTTTATAGAGCTTATTTTCTTTCCAAATCTTCCAGCTGGGAATGAGGCTCAGAAATCTAGGAAGTTTAAGATCAGAATTCATCCCAATATCAGATAACAGGTCTATAGCTTCAAACTAGTGTCATACCCTAAAGTTTTATGGAAGGTCTTGACCATCTAGAAGATCTTAAAGGAGTGCTGAGAATTTGGTATTCTTCTACCCTTTAGTGATCAAGTTGGTGGACCTCTTATTACTGTAATGAGTACATTTTTCAGTAGAAAGAAGAGAAATACCAAGGGAATGTAATAGTGCAATGATATAGAGGTGGATAAAAGTTTAGCTTCTTCGGTTCCCTCAAGATGTGACCCATAGTTTTTTAACTATGGGAATATCATACATTATCATAGGGACTTCTCAGTACCTTAGAGAAAGTACATGCAATGTGGTAATATGGTCCATCTCCTACAGTTTTTTCATAGATCTTTTAGATCATGCTTCAATAAGAAGCGAAATCATATCTGGTCAGGGAACTAGGTATTCAGTCTATAATGTCTCAGTTTTTTTCATATAAAGATCTGAAATATATCTATTAATATTTTCATATCCAAGCGCTGAGATGATGTGATATTTCATAGTCTGGTGAGCCTAGAATTGATATTTAATTAATATTAAATATATTAATATGAAATGAAAATAATTTTAATAAAAAATAGAAATAACTCCCAAATAAAGCATCTAATTGGAAATATGGATCCAACATTGACTTCAAAATGTGGGTTTTACCCTAAGAGTGACATAATCTTTGTTGATGTCAGTCATTTGTGAAAAAAATTGTCAGATGAAAATAATAAATAAATAAATAGATAAATTTATTTATTATAATGAACCACCAACATAATTCCTCCTATATATATACCTAGTTATGGGAAAATATATGGGTTAATAACATAACCTTTTAGATCTATAGAAGATCCATTAGAGAGACTTTGGAAGATGACAATGGATCGAGATCGGATAGAGGATCATTTTTCAATTGGAGTTCATTGATCTTTCCAATGATAGAAATGTAAGATCATTATTCATCAACAATCAATCCAAAATCCTTGTAGGATGTTTGATTTATGTGAAATCATTGCATTAATTTATCCTGTGTCGAACATGGAAAGAGTAAACAAGATGAGATGTGTACTTGGACACAACTAGGTGTACACGAGCACAACCCAAAGTACATAGGCATAAACAGATGACATGGGCGGAGTGCTGTCAACCTATACACACCATGTACCCTTGGATGACATGATGTGTATTTTAAGGTTTACATGTTATGTGATAAGATGATACATGGGCAGACCATAGGTTATAAATACACACCGTGCACCCATAGTACATGTTGTGTAATCCCTTTGAGGGTGTTTGGAACACTTTGTTTCCTTAATAGAACATGATTAGTTGACTATGATTCCTCAGTCCCTTTACATGAGGATAAAATGTTTTAGTATGACCTTGGGACTCAATAGTGATCCCATTGATAGGTTTAGTTTAAGATAGAGTTCAGTGCATTCTCATATGGTACAAGGGTGGGATCCTCTATCATTCTTATGCGGGGTTTGTGGTATCAACATGACCACCATGCATAGGGAATCGATCCACTATCTAGAAGATTGATCCAATAGGTTTTTTTCTACCCCATAGTGTCTCAAGGTGGGATACCCTACTCGGATGATGAGATATTCATAGATATAGTGCGTATTTCTCAGGTGGGGCCTAATGATCGCGACCTCTTGGGTAAGAGTCATCACTGATGTCATGGATCATAGAGTGAGTAATCCAAAAATGAGCTTTACCTAAAAGCCTCAAGTAGTATCATGTACACATATACACATATCTAAATACATGATAGAGTAATTTGGAGTGTAGACAACTAGAATAATAAATTCATGAAAACTCGATAACATACCACAACTGAGTAAGACAATACATAGTCATGTAAAGACGTAAAAATAAAGTTCCAACAACCTGTAAATTGGTTCAACCAAGAAACAAGAAAACAAATACTCTCATCACAAAACCACAAGTCAGTCTATATTTTGAATACAAAATCCACCCAATTCCACTAACCAACACTGATTCTAGATCTCCTTAGATATCCATAAATAATACAATTGTCTACATAAGACATGACACGTGTGGGTAGAGCCCATACAAGGATGAGTATATAAATTCTTCATAGTAAACCCTAAAATCACTAAGGATTAAATTTTAAAAAATGAATAATTATCATACAATATAAGAAACCTACATATGATCATAGAAAGATACATGTCATAGAGCTTAATCACAAACTCAAATCCAACAAAAAAAATCAGTATTCCTAGCTTCTAATCGAGAAGTCTCAAGAAATCAACATTCTGATTCCCTCAAATGATGTTAGAGGATATATATCCTATCATTCCTAGGGTGAATCCTACATTTTAGATACAACTATGGTCTCAGTTTATCCATTTGATACCTCGTTCGGGAGACAACCCTTTATTTCTAAAATTATGTGTTCGTGTTTTTTAATTTATTTAAATGTTTTTAATAAATCAACATCAGGATTATACAACACTTGAAACTACATTAAAACTTTATGATTAGTATAATAATATAATTTAAAATACCCAAAGTTACTATTCATAAAATTGTAATTGTTACACTATCCCCACATTCATTACTTTTCATCCCAAAAAATAGGAATTAATTGAACATATGTGAGGATATTGGACTCACATCTGATTATCTCATTCCCATGAGAACAGTTGAATATTATCATATTTCCAAAAAAATACAAGGGGAATCATCTACCCATGAAATATCTTCTCTAGTCAATCCTTGATTTCCACTATGTACTCTGAAAAGATATACCCATCTTTAATTTCTAGCTCACCCTAGTCAATAATGATTTACAAATAATTCATGTACCACCTACAATATGACATGAGGAAGATCTCATGAACTGTGTTTAACTATGGAGGAAAATATAGGTAGTATACAACCTCATTAATCCTTTTTAGAATAAAAAATGGTCCAATGAACTTCATAGATAGCTTTCCACCCCACCCAAATCTATATAAACCATGTAGAGGTGATACATTCTAAAAAACATAGTCTCTACAACTAAATTCCAAAGGCCTCCCTATTCGATATTCATATGAATTATGAAGGCTCTATATTTTCATCATCTTATCCTAGACGATCTCCACTTTTCCTATCATTTCTCCAACCAACTTCAAACCCATACGCGTTGATTCTCCCAATTATAACCAATATATTGGTGATCTACAAGAAATCCCATAAAGGGACTCAAAAGGTGAAATACCAATAGTATAGTGATAGCTATTATTGTATGAATACTCAAATAAGGGTTGATGATTCTCCTAGATTTTTCCAAAGTCCTACATGAAAGCCCACGACATGCCCTCTTGGACTTGATTATTCTACTCAACCTGGTCATCTCTTTGGTGTGGAAAGTTGTTCTAATCTAAAACAATGTCTCAAAATCATCCTAAAATCCTCCCCAAAAACTAATACATGAAGTGAGAATCATATTCTGAGACAATTTATAAGGGGAAACCATGAATCCAAATGATCTACTTCAAGTAAAAAAACCAAATCTTTCCACCAAACCCGTCACTTTTATGGTAACAAAAGTTGGCCAAATTAGTGATTAAATCTATGATCACCCAAAAAACATCATAACCTATTTCCATTATTTTAATCCTTTTTTAAATTATATTGATATACTTACTTCCATTCCAGTACCTCAAGGGATGGTCTAACCCCACTGGTACCAGATGCTCAGCCTTCACCTGCTGATAGGTGAGTCATAAAGAGATGATATTTGTAATGCTATTTTTTAACCCTAGCCACAAAAACTAGTGCTAAAGGTCATGGTAAATATTCACCATTATAGGATGTACCTCTAAGGGGGGTGAATAAAACTCTATTAGAACCTCCCCTCAAATAAAAAATGGTACCATTATTTACACTTGCAAGAGGATTACATGCTCTCTACCTTTATAAAATTCGTCAGGATAATGTCTTGTTAATATATGACCATGTAATACCTCACAATAATCATCACTGATGTATTCTTACCTCATGTTTTATATAATCATATGATTGAAAACCATGGATCAAGGGTATAGTGATTCTACCACATCTACCAAGGATAAATAAATTAAGTCCAACTACTCTAACACCTTGCCTATAAACTGGTAATGATATTTCCTATTCAGAGCATCAGACACAACATTTCCTTTCATAAGAGTATTTAATTTCACTAATTCATATTCCTATGGGAAATACATCTACCACCTATATCTTATGTTTTGATATATCTAGGTGAAGATAAATATGAGACTCTTATGGTCAGAATAAAAAATAAACATCTCACTAAAAATATAGTGTAAAAATGAATTAAGAGCGAACACCACAACTACCATCTATAATTCATGGGTAGCATATTTATCATAATGGGGTATTAGATTCCAAAATCCATAGGGTATCACAATATTCCTCTACAACAACGCACACCCAAGACCATTACTAGTGGAATTATAGAGAATTATTTAATCAAACCCCTCTTCTAGAAACCTCAATATGAGAGGTTTAGTCAACCTCAATCATAACTCTTCAAAGTACTTCTAAGATATCTCTATCCAGATTTATGGATTCACGTTTTAGTTCATAGTATTCAAGGGAATCAAAATTATAGATAATTATAGAATGAATCTCTAATAAAATTCATCCAACTCATGGAATATCTATAGCTCTACCATGATCTTTGAAAGCTCCCAAACCAAAAATATATCCATATTCACTATATTGAAAACTACACCCGTATCTAAGATGATGTTTCCTAGAATATGGATATCCTAAATCTATAACTTTAACATATAATGTTTCCTAAAAATATGATCCTCTAAAAGTAAATCTAGGACCATCCTCAAATGTTCTTCATGATCATCCTATGATGCTTAGTATATGAGAATTTCATTGATAAAGACCAACATAAACATGTTTAAGAAAGTCTTGAAGATCTAGTTCATATGTCACATAAACAGTTTTGGGATATTCTTCATGCCAAAGTGTATCACTAGGAACTCATAGTGGCCATAGGGACTTTAACAAACCATCTTAGGTATTTCATCATTGTGAACTAGTAGCCCGTGATATCCTAAACTCAAGTTTTTATTTGAGAACCACCTTTCCCCTTCCAACTAGTTAATGAGATAATAGATTCTTAGTGGTGGATTCTTACTCTTGATGGTTAATTGGTTTAGGCGATGGAAATATACACAAACACTCATGTTCCCATCTTCCTTGTTGGTGAAAAATTTAAGATATTCCCAAGGGGACACATTAGGTCCAATAAATCCATTCTTCTGAAGGTATTATAATTGAATTCCCAAATCTAGAATCTATAAGGTGTCCATCTAATACACCACTAAAGATATCAGATATTTCCCTAGATGCAAGTGGATACCAAAGTAAACATACCAACGAGGATGTAACCTGGGAACATCCTCAGGAAATATGTATGGGTACTTCTATAGTATGGCATGGAATCAATATTAAACTGATTTTTTTATACCAAGAGTCAAGTTATTAAACTGATGAGAAATCAGTTGTAATCACCTGAATATAATACCATTATACTTTGAATGAAATTCCTTCTCTCTGGTAAAGAAAAATATCAGCATGTATGTTGAGTTCCACTATATTCACTAATTTAAATAATCAATATAGTTATGGATAGTAGATATCTAGTACATAAAAATGATGAAATCATATGATATCATCATACCCATGAAAAGATCCCATGAAAAACTCTCACCACTAAGTCCAAAGTTTCATGACTAACAGTGGAATGTAATAATATAATCCCCTAGAGTATGAGTGCTTAGCGGTAAGTGTTGGGATATGGGATTTACTAAAATCTATGATTATTCAACAATGTATAAGTATAGAAATTAATGAATCATACTTTTTTCTATAAGAACTAAATATAGGGTGTATAATACAAGAATCATACATCAGATTTTTCATGGATCATATGATTCATAAGAAACAATCATATAATACTGATTGTGTCCCTAATCTCCAAGTCCCCCAACCTTATGGGGACCACATGGAGGTGGTGGTGGTAATATCCAATTAAAATGTCAACCACATCCTACAACTCTCCCATATCTTATAACTTGACCATATCCATTTGGTTCCCCATAATCATGAAACTATCTTGAACTTGGTGAACCATCTACGGTCTATTGATCTGATTTTGCATAGCGGGTCAAGCAGTCTTGTGTAATATGACCTCTCCCATGATAGGTAAAATATCACCACCTCTCAATAGAATGGATCCTCTATATGAATCCCAGAATGTAGAACCTCTTTTTAGAGAATGTATATGTTGATTATTTGAGTTTCATAAACTTGAATCCTGATAATGTCTAATAACTATTAAAGTATCTTCTCTCAGGTGACTACTATATGTACCAGTTGGCAGTAAATAGCCTTCTAAAAATATTTCAACCAATGAGGCAAGCTCCCGCACCTTGGCATAGGTGGGGATGAAAAGGAAAATAACTATATCTCAAATGTATAGATTTAGTCCACACTCAAATGTCATATCCCAAAAATACTCAACATAAAACATTTCTTGATAGTATCAAGTGAGGTTGGTGATCCTCAATTCATACCCATCCATTGACATGATGACCCACTAAATCTGTAGATACACCTACATTTGCAATAATAACAGATTCATTGGGAAGAAATCGTTCTAAAAGAGACACTTTAACTTGATATATGGAAGATCCACCACATCATGGGTGTACATCATCAATATCAACAATCATACTTTCAAACCAGGGAGAAGGATATACACTAGAACAACCATCTTATCTGAAGTGGTAAAAATAAGAAGGAATCCTTGGGTCATAGAATCCAACCAGTCTTCTACTACCTGTGGGTATGGATCACCATAATACATGGGTGGTCATGGCCTCTAAAACCTACAAATAATTCTCATTCTATGAGCATTATAGTCCTATACTACTATAATTATATAATACCCAATAAGAGGTAAAATGATGTCACGAACTACTAGAGGTTGGTCTTCTCACTGGTCAAAGGGTGGATGTACCACACACTATCCACATGGAGGGAACACCTCATCAACATTCCCCTAAACTGATGCCTCATCACTAAGCTAATCCTTATCATGACCCTTTCTCAAAATCCTATATGGATGTCTATGTGGAGGTATCCTAAAATAGTCAAGATGTACCATGTTCAAAAGAGAATATCTAGGAAGAAAATTCAAGAAGGAAATGGAAACCACGAATCATTCTTATATCATTCATGTGAAATTTTTCACAAAACAAATATTACCTCTGCGTACTGAGTAGACAAGGGGGTTATTATAATCCTGATGGATGGAAACATCATCCCCTGTGCAATCATTAGGGTCCCTAGACCAAGATCCAAACTCAAGACACTTAAACATCATAACCCAAAATCATAATCTGAACCTCAAATCTAATCTATCACTAAATATTTTCTGGGTCAACTTTCTCTGATACCACTTTAACATGACACCACCCACCAGGTCTTGCCTAGCCGATGGTAAACCAATTGTTCCACTATAGTCCCACCTCTAATAGTTAGGGGATGTTGAATAACAATGAGTATGAATATCACTCAATTGGGAAGCCATACCCTATTTCACATGTACACATATACATATATATAAATACACGCCAGAGTAATGTGGAGTGTAGATAACTAGAATAATAAAATCATAAACTACCTCTATTATCCCATAACCGAGTAAGATAATACATAGTCAAGTAAAGAGGGAAAAATAAAGGTCCAAGAACCTATAAGTAGTTTCAGTCTGACAATAAAAAGAATTGGAATATAATATAATAAATCTATATATTATCATAGAAGGATACATGTTATAGAGTGTGATCACAAACTCATAGCCAACCAAACAATTCAGTATTCCCAGTTTCCAATATACAAGCCTCAAGAAATTCACATAGTGATTCCATCATATGATGTTATAGGATTCATAACCCATCATTCTTAGGGTGACTCCCACATTTTAGATGTAACAATGTTCTCAGTTTCTCCATTTGGGACTTTGTTCAGGATACAACCCATTATTTCTCAAATTATTAGTGCATGTTTGTTCATTTATTTATATATTTTTAATACGTTAACATCAGGGTTATACAACACATAAAACTACATGAAAACTCTATGACTAGTTCTAAAAATATAACTTATAGTATCCAAAGTGAGTATAAAAAAAAATTGGAGTAGTTATAATATCACCACCTTAAATACTTACCAGCCCAAAAAAGACAGAACTACTTGAACATATGTGAGGATATTGATCTCACATATGATTATCTCATTCTTATCAGCTATCCTAAATATTCTCATATTTACAAAATATATACAAAATTTAAATCATCTACCAATGAATTATATTCTCTAGTTGATCCTTGATTACCACTGCGTACTCTGAAAATATGGCTCCACCTTTAATTTCTAGCTCTCCCTAGTCAATAATGTGTTACAAATCTCGCATTTTCCTCCTACATTGTGACATATGGAAGATCTCATGAACTATGTCTAACTATGGAGGAAAATATAGGTAGTACACAACCTTGTTAATCCTATGTAGAATCTAAAATGGCCCAATGAATCTTATAGATTGCTTCCACCCCACCCAAATCTCTATAAACTATGCTGAGGTGATACCTTCAGAAAAACATAATCTCCACAGCTAATTTCCAAAGGCCTCCTTATTCAATCGATATAGAAATTATGAAGGATCTGTGTTTTCCTCATCCTATCCCGAATGATCTATAATTTTTCTATCATTTCTCAAACCAAAATCAATCCCATAAGCATTGATTATACCAATTACAACTAGTACATTAGTGACCTACATGGTATCCCATAAAGGGCCTCAAAAGGTGACAAACCATTAGTATAGTGATAGCTATTATTATATGAAAAAGTCACTATGGTTGGGTGATTCTTCTAGCTTTATCCGAAGTCTATCATGAAATCCCATAGCATGCCCTCTAGGACTTGAATGTTCTATGCAATCTGGCCATCTATCTGGTGTGGAAAGTTATACCCATCTAAAAATATGTCTCGAAATCATACTAAGATCCTCCCCATAACTAAGACATGAAGTATGAATCATATTATAAGAAAATTTGTAAGGTTAAACCCTGAATCCAAATGATCTACTTCAAGTATAAGCATCCTAAACTTTCCACCAATCCCTTCACTTTGATAGTGAGGAAGTGTGCCGAATTAGTGAGTCGATATATGATCACCCAAACAATATCATAACTTATTTCCATTCTTGTAAATACTTTCTTAAAGTATAATTAAATACAATCCCACTTCCATTCCATCACCTCAAGGTATTGGTCTAAGCCCACTGGTACCCGATGCTTAGCCTTCACCTAATGATAGGTGAGTTATCAAGAGATGAACTTTGCAATACTCTTTTATAACCCTAGCCACCAAAATTAGTGTTGAATGTACTATTAAATCTTCATCACTCTAGGATGTACCTCTAAGGGGAATTTATGAAACTTCCTCAGAACCTCCTCTAAAATCAAAAATGGTACCGCTATTTACACTTGAAAGAGGATTACATGGTCCCTACCTTTATAAAATTAATCAACATAATGTCTTGTGAATATTTGATCATGTAATTCCTCACTATCATTATCACCAAGGTATGCTTACCACATGTGTAATATAAGAATAGGGGTGAAAACCATCAATTGGAGGTATGATACTTCTCCCAGATCTACCAAGGATATATACAACAAATACAATTACTCTAAAACCTCTCCTAGAAAATATGAATGAGATATCATACTGAGAGAATCATCCATAACATTACCTTTCCTAGGAGTATTGAATTTATATGATTTTAAGTCCTATGGGAACTACATCAACCAACTCTATCTTAACTTGTTATATATCTAGGTGAATATGTATATGGGACTCTTATGGTCATAATAAACAATAAAAATCTCACTAAAAAGATAGTTTCAAAAAGTATTAAGAGCAAACACCATAATTACCAGCTCTAAGTCATGGGTAGAATAATTATTATCATGGGGAATCAGCTTCCTATATCCATTGGGTATCTCCACCTTCCTCTACATCAACACTCACCCAAGACTAGCACTAGAGAAATCATAGAGCATTATGTAATCAAACCCCTATTATCAAAACCTCATGATTAGAGGCTTAGTCAGCCTCCATCACAACTCCTTAAAGGCCTTATAGAACTTCTCTACCTAGATTTAAGGATTCCCCATTTGGTTCATGGGAGTCAATGGAATAAAAATCTAAGAGAATTATAGCAAGAATATTTGGTAAAGTCCATCAAACTCAAGGAATCTTCACAGCTCTACCATGATCTTTGATATCTCCCAATCCAAAATTACCTCCATATTTACTATGTTGACAACTACACCCTTCTCTAAGATGATGTGTCCCAGAATGTGGATCTCCCCTATCATGAACTTAGACTTCAAGAGTTTCCCAAATAGATTATTCTCTTGAAGTACATCTAGGATCATCATCCAATGCTCTTCAATCTCATCCTATCATAATGAGTATATGATAATTTCATTGATAAAGTCCAAAAGAAACCAGCCTAGTAAGGGCTAGAAGATCTAGTTTATAAGTCCCATAAACATTGTTGGGATGTTATTCATACCAAAGGGTATCACTAGGTACTCATAGTGACCATAGCGACATTGTAATACCATCTTAGGTATTTCCTCCTCGTGAACTAATAGACCATGATAACCTGAGCTCAGGTTGTTCTTTGAGAACCATATTAACCCTTTCAACTAAATGATGGGATCATAAATTATTAGTGCTGGATTTGTATTATTTATGGTTAATTGTTTCTGGTGATGTAACTCTACAAAAAACCTCATGTTTCCATCTGCCTTCTTGGTGAATAATGTTAGAGATTCCCAAGGGGATAATTTAGGACCAATAAATCCCTTCTTTTAAGGGTCCTCCAATCGCATTCTAAACTATATAAGTAATAAGAGAACCATATAAAACACCACTAAAGATTTAAAATATGTAACTAGAAGAAATTAAATATAAAATTAAACCTCGTGATGCGGTTTTAACCTAGGTACATCCTCAGGAAAGAAACATGGGTGATTTGATAATATGGAAGGGAATAAAACATTTAACACGCCCAATTTCTATGGAACTTTTCTCAAATGAATTTATTTTCATAGATGTATTACAATGGAATAAGTAAAATATTAATTTCACATGGAACCTAATTGGCTTTCACTTTATGCAACATCGACTTGGCGTACGTTATACACAAGACTGAGTTTCTACGAAACATCATTTTATTATTATAATTATTTTAATGAGATAATTATAACCTAGATGTTAAACATAGTAATCTGAATAATAATAAATAATTTTAATATATTATTTATAATGTCTTCAAATAAATAAAACATATTTATAATTAAACATATAATTTTTTGGTAGAGTCTTTATATGTTTTAAAATAATATTTTCTTAAAGAAACTGCTTTTTAGGTTCTTTAGTGATCAATAATAAAATTAATTTTAAACACTAATAGAAATTTAATTTGATAAAATGAACAAAATTTTTCAATTTAGGGGGTTGAAATTAGCTTAGGGTGAAGTTTTTTAATTTTTCCAAGAAACTTCATTTTGGGGTGAATACTAAAAATAAATGCAATTTAGTTAAAAACACCCTTTTAGTTTGAATAAAGTTAGTGTTAAATTATATTTTAGTTTTTTTTAAAGTAAAAATAGATAAATTATGAATATATTAATCTAATTTGGTTCATTAGAATCGTTTTTATCTTTAAATTAGATATAACAACTTATTGAACTTTTGAATATTTGTACTTTAAAACTTGTTTTCTCATCACGTCTATGGGATTAGCGTTAAACTTAATTTCCCCACTTATGTTATTTTAATTTTGAAAAACATAAATAAATAGTTGTAATCATTATAATATTTTTGGTCTAATAATATCAACTAAATTTTTTACCCAAAAAATTAGTGAAAGTGATTAAAATTAATTACGGTGGTTAAGGTAAAAATAAGATTAATAAAGGACTAAATATTAATCATAAGGACCAAAATGATCAGGAAACTTCTTCAAAATCAATTGTATGACAATAATTAAAACATCTCTCCTCTTGGTTCAAGTTTTATGGTTTATTGGGATATTATTAAATAGAAGTTCCCAATATAAAAGGTTAATTAAGAAAAAAGAAAAAAATGGAACTTTCCTCACCTTTAGCATTTATAAAACATTGAGATATGAAAAAAGATAATATTTTCTGTTATACATATCCTTTTGAAAGATAAATGGGTTATTATTATCATAATTATTTATAAATATTTTTTATAGGTGATTTGGTTACATAAAATTCTTCAGAAACACAAATGTAGTGATTATTTGGTTAATAATTAACTAAAATAAATGATACTATAAATATTAAAAGTGAAGTGAATTTATTGAATTATTATTTTTAATTATTTTTTAAGATGAATAAATCATATTAAATATCCTTAAACTTAATATATTTTAATTCAAATATTATTTTGAAATTTTAAAATTACAAATAAATAAATAATGTCAAAATTTACATTATTGTTATTTTAGAATAAATGATATTTTATTAAATGATATAAAATTAATAAAAATAATATATTATTCCAAGTGATTTTTAATAATTAAAAAAATTAAATATGGTCTATTAATGGAAAAATTTATCTTTTATAATTAACATGTTGATATATTGATTGTAAAAACACTATTAGCATGGTCCGGGTTTAAGCAATGTTTTGTATGTCACATACGCTTGTTTTAAAAGTTAATTTCCAAAACATATAATATTTTTATTTTAAAAATTATGTATAATATTTATAATTCATTAGATCTATATTTTATAATAAATATAACTTTAGTTTAGTCTCAATGGTTAAATTAGTTAGGTTATAAAACTAGATACTTTAATGAAAAAAAATAATAAAATTAGGGAATCTTAGAATTTAAGGAACCAAATTATTAAAATAAACATATTTTTGTGTGGTGTAGATTTGGTTCAGCCCTAATTTCACATTAATCCATTATTTTTCCATTTTTGACACACATTATGTAAAGTATATCTTCCATCACTAAATAGTTTTTGGTATTTACCAGAGTGTCACTCCCCCTCCACTATAAAAAGCCATGCACTCTACCTCTTCCTCACACCTCTCAATCCACTTTGGATCATGAAACCTATGCCTAAATAGCCCCTAAAAATACCTCTCATCGATCTATAAGCATAAATTTAGGCATAAATCCTTCCAAGTAATCCCTTTGGTGGAAAGAAAAATGATTTACCAGATTAGGAGGAGGTTTGAACAAGTACGATGAGAGTCAAGACACAATGTAAGGGAATTTCATCTCACTTTTAATTTCTGTTAGATACATACTTTATTCACCACCCATTCCTTTTGAGTGGTGTATATACTTACCATAGATAAATTATTTGATTTTTATACTTAAATTTAGGGGTATTTACATATCCATTTTATGATCTTTCTTTCATGGGGTTTAAGTTTCAAAAGGTACCAAATCAGTATAGTAACTTTCTTCACAATTTTGTTTCTTTGAGTCACATGACATGTTATGCACCTATATTTTTACATTAGGTGTATATAATATATTTTACATGTTATATCACGAATATACTTGTTTTTATGATATTTAATCTTCATTTAATGTTATTATTTTAAAGTTACCAAATTGGTAATGGTCTATAGCTACAATCTCATTGTTTATCGAGATTATTTATGATTATGCTTCCATTAATGAAATCTTATGATACATATCTAAAGAAATCTCAGGGATTTTCTTACCCTATGGATATGAATGTTATATAAAAGTAATGGTACCATTTTTACACTCTTTGGTACTAAATATAATTAAGAAAATATTTTTATTAAAATATAACCTTTTTTCTCCTTTAAGTCGGAAATCTATGTTATTTAATAACAAGGTTTTCTAAAAATGTTTTCAATTATTATCAATAAGTTTAAAATATATTTTAAATCACAAATTTTATCTAAAAGTTTTCATGAATTATTTATAATATTTCGAAGTGTTTTCAAATAAAATGTTTTCAAATAAAATGTTTTCAAAACATTTATAAGATTTCATTATAAGTTTTCAAAGTGATTTCAAATAAATGGTTTCCAAATTGTTTTCAAGATTATTTTACAATTTTTCAAATAAAAATGTGATTAGAATGTTTTTAAGACTATTTTATGAGATTTAAAGGGAATTTTTTTTTTCAAAATGATTTCTAGCATTCTTTTTATGTTTTCAATTCATATTCAAATAAAATGATTTTCAAAAGTTTTTATTTTTTAAAAAATACATTTAGAAGAATAAATGATATTTTCCTCAAGAAATATTTTCAAAATATATTTCCATGTTATTTTCAATATAAGATGACATTTTTTGTTGTTACTCGATCCCTTATAAGAAATGATCCAAATTTTCCATTCATATTCTTTCTTAAATGGTTTACATTTTTATGGAATCATGCTAATGACACCCATTTCTTGTCCATAGGTAATATGATTTTGAAACCCGCTTCATTTCATGAGTTATGCTTTGATGAAATGATTATGAAACCTATATATTTTCTATAGGTTATTATGTTATGAAGTGTTAAAGATACCCATTTCATTTCATGGGTTATGATTTGATGTTTATTGAACCCATCCCTTTTCATGACTTATGATATGATGAATATTTATTAGCACATGCATGTATAATTTCATTATATAATGGGTGGGACCTATATCTCCATCCAATGTATTGGGTAATGATAGGTTGTATATGATCTAAAAGGGTACATGGGTTATAACCCAATCCCAAAAACCAGAAGGTGGGAAGGTTGTAGCTCAATACTAAAAGTAATAGGGAACATGAGTTATAGCACAATCCCAAAAACAAGAAGGTATGTGGTTTGTATCCTAAGCCTAAAATGTAAGAGTGTACAAGGGTAGTTTTCCAATACCAAAAACAAGAAGGTACTTGGGTTTTATCCCAAGACTGGAAGTAAGAGGGTATATGGGGTGTATACCAAACCAAAAAACAAGTAGGTACATGGGTCGTATCCCAATCTTAACATATTTTCAAGGTCTTGGTAGGTTTCCTTGACAGATGATTTTCTATGATAATGTGTATGCCAAAAATACCATGTCTTATTCCTATGTTATGATTTCATGGATTATGTTATTTATTTCCTTATGATTCATATATTATGTATTGAAAATATTTATGCCATGATTTATGTTTATGATCTTTTATATAAAGGGTGTAATCTTATAATGTTATGATCCCATTCCCATACCCCTATTCTAATGTTTATGCTTACATGTCTTCCTTCTTTACCCTTACTGAGCATCTAAGCTCTCCCCATTTAAGTTTCCATCCCAATGTTATGAAGATATGTATTAAGTATGATGTGTCTAGGAAGGGTTCTAGTCACAAATGACCTATTGGGAGATAATAGAGCTCGCTTATATACCAGTGCTTATGTTTCCATGTTTCCAAAAGTACTAAACTAATATAGTATACAGGCATTTATTTGTATAATGTTTTAATTATTCCTCAAAAGTTATGTAATGTTAATGTATAAAAATTGAGGTTCACTATATTTGTTATCATAGAAACAGTTTAGTTAACCATTGGAAAGGAGGATGATAAAATATTAGTGAGAACTCTAAGTACAAGTCTAAGGATAAGTTTAAGGATAATGTCCTAGAATTATGGTAAAGGTTAAAGTGAGTGGTTTCATAGAAATACATCCATGTATAGATACTACAAGTGGATGTGGCTCTGGAACAAATGTATCTATGGGTAAAAACTCCAATAATATGTCACAGGCCAAACTTGGGCTAATCTGGTACACTACCATGAGCCTTTCTACACACCATGTTTGACACTTCTAGGGGATATACTTTGGGAATTCATAAACTCTTTACAAACCATCATGAAGGATTTAAATATAATTTGGTTATGAATAACCTAGGATAAACCTATGGTGTCATCGATTAAAAATTAGTTGTTTTAATTTATAAATTCTATAAGTAATTTTTCATGATTATGTGGTTTTCTTATATGATATGTGTTTCTCACCCAGTTCTTTCTGGTTTAATTCAATGGAAAAAACTAGAAGGAACATGGTTAACATTAAATATTTCATATGTGTAAATTATGGGTATTATGAAAATAAAATTTTCAAGTGGAAATCTCATAAAGAGAATTAGGAAGGTGGTATGAGTATTGATTATACTTCAGAAAAAAGAGACTAAAAACAACATGTGAAAGGTATGTGATATTATTCGAGTGTTTTTCACATAATAATCATGAATAGATTAAGGTTGAGGAACCTTAAAACATGATTTATATTTCATATTCAAGGAAAGATGTGTTAAGTAATAAGTTGATGAATACTAAGTAATGGTTTAAGAATAAAGTTGGATGAATAAAGTATTTATGTTTTGGAATTGAAATATTATGTTATATAAATCATAAAATCTATAAGTATTTTTAGTTTAAGTTTTCATTAAGGGTTGAAAAGGACATGTTGAATAGTGATTAAGATATAGAAAAGTGATTTCATGGAAAAGGTGGTATTTTTATTAGGGGAAGGTAACCCTTAACTAAATCCTAGAATTGAGATAATGATGTTTGGATAAAGATATATTGGATATGAATTAGTAAAATGGATGGTATGGATTACCTAGGAACTAATTATCAAAAAGTGTCCCATGTCATCAAGTATGAATCTTATAACTTCTTGGATTTAAAGAATGTATCCAGTAATCATTATAATAAGGAATCATGCATGCTTTCCAAAAGGATTTATGGTAATTTCGGTTATTACTATGTTTTAAGAGAATATGTGATGAGGGTATTCACATGTTTGTAATGTCACAACCAAGTGTTTATTTGTGATATATAGGGGATCAATGTTACGATAATTATATGAATTTACTTCTAAAGTTTTGGATTTTCATATTTCAAAAGGGTTATAAGGTTAACCATTTATGGAAATATTAAGTTAAACATCAGATCAAGTTTGTGTGAATAAAGTATTATCTCACCACATGAGGATTTATGCATATTGGAGAGCCTATTCTAACCACTTGGTGTCCGTGGTAATTGAAGAAACATGGGATGGCTTGTCATAGATCTCATGATCTATTAGTACTTCTAGAATGAAATTTTTTTTATCATGTCTTAAGGTGATAGATGAAGTGTAAATATATCAAGGGACAACCAAAGATTGAGATTTTACTTATGAAAGGGAACGAAATAAAGTAATTATAACTTCTCATGATTTTTTTTCTACCTTAGGTAATGGATTTGGAATCCAAAAAGGTTATCCTAGTACCTTCTTTTCCAATGAATCAGATGGTCCCTTAGATAATTATAGATTTATGACTTTGTGATTGTTAACTTTCTCTTAACCATGTTCTCTATCACTCTCCATTAGAAAATTATATTTATATTTCTCTTCCATGTTCTTATTTTCACTTCCCCCTTATGTTCTCCTTTGTGGAAACCTATTAATATGTTACTTTGGGTAATCGTGATGCTTCCAAGTCTCCCTTTTAAGGGATGTTTTAGTATTCATTTTTACGATGTGGGTTTCTATGAATGACACTTTCAAGTATTAAATATTTGATAACACTACTAAAAAATTGGGTTTATCCTGTTCTAGGGTTTTAATAGTTATAGCTAAAAGTGTTATTAAAAACCACCAATATCAATGCAAGAAAAAGCACTGTTAAAGGGCTCCCTTTATCAGCCTTTGTAAAAAAGCACTGATAAAGGCTCCCCCTTTATCTACACTAGTAAAAAAGATATGATAAAAATGGAATTTATTAGTGCTTCTAAAAAAGCACTGATAAATGGTATATTTCACAAACACAAATATTTCATTAAAAATAAAATATTTATATATTTATATATTTATATTGATATAAATATAATATATATATTTTTAAATATGTTTTAGATAATGATAAATAGAAATTTAAATATAATATATGAGATATTTAAGGAAAATGTATTAAAATTCTAGAAAATCCCTACAACCCAAGAAAAACCTGAAAACTGATAATAACTCTAGAAACCCTTAATACCCAAAAAAACATTAAGAAACCCCAAAACACAGAAATGGCCATAACTTTTGATCTGGGAATCTGTTTTAGCTCCACAAATAGTAAAATTGAAGCTTATGAAATGAGATAAAACTATATGAGATTTAAATCATGTGATAATCAATGTTATAAAATATATTATAATTTCAAAAAGGTTATAATTCATACTTAAACTTTAAATGACCATAACTTTTAATCGGGGTGTCTGTTTGGGCTTCCCCACATATCAAATCGAATCCTAAAATGATCTTTATTCCATATAGGGTCTATTAATGAGGTATAACATCTTTTTACTATTTTTAATCCCCTAATAATTCTAATAAGACATCTAAAACTTAGTTTTTAGTCAGGGTACCCAAATTTCATAACATTCAAATGGCTATAACTTCTGATATGAGGTTCTGTTCAGCCTGTACCACATATAATATCAAAAATCATTTCATGATCTTTGATTTTACTAGTTGTTGAGATGAAATGGACTCTTAGATAATAAGTTATAGTCATTTCATTTCTTTTAGGGGTTTTAGTTTTTCTGAGTTTCTTAACGTTTTTATGTGTTTTAATGGTTTTTAGAGTTAATATCCATTTTAAAATATATATCATAATAAATATGTATTTAAATAAATAAATAAATATATATACATATTTATAAAAATATATAAATATATGGGTAAAAAAATATAACGAAATATATATAAATATATTGATATATCATAAAATGTAAAACAAAATAGTATAAAGGAGTCCAAAAGGCGATGGTGTATAAGATGGAGGTCTTAGGTTCAAAAATCACTGGCGGCAGGGCCATGTGCTGGGGGGTGGTATTATCTAAAGCATTGATAAAGGGGTGGGGTAAGTGCTTATAAAGGGGGGTGGGTATGAAAAAAATTATACCCTTTATTAGTGGGGCCTTTATAAGTGATTTTTTAGAGATGTTAAAGAGGGTATTTAATAGTGATAAAAAACACTAATAAATGTGTCCTTTAACAATTCTAAAAAAAACATTGACAATGGACCCCTTTATCAGTGCTAAAAAAGTGCTAATAAATCCCCACATTATCGGTTCTTTTTTAGTGCTCTTAAAGGGAGTCTTTATCAGCGCTTTTTATGAGTGTTGTTAAAGATAAAACTTTAAAACACATACCTTATCAGTGCTTATATATCACTAATAAATCCATATTACTTGTAATTTTAAAGGACCAATTTTAATTAGTTTAACCCATATGAATTTCAAAGGTGAATTCATTTTAAGCGAGGTAGAATGTAACACCCCCAGTTTTTATGGACCTTTGTTTTTTTGAATGAATTAATTTTCATTGATGTATTTCATTACACTAATTCAAATAATCCTTTCACATGGAACCTACTTTTATTTCACTACATGCAACATTAACTTGGTGTGTGTTATACGCAATACCAAGTTTCTACAAAACATCATTTTATTATTATAATTATTTAAATGAGATAATTAAAAACTAGACATTAAACTTAGTAATATGAATATTAATAACTACTTTTAATATAATATTTATAATTTTTTCACATAAATAGAACATATTTATAATTAAATATATAATCTTTGTTAAAGTATATATTTTTTAAAATAATATATTATTAAAGAAACTGTTTTTATGTCCTTATGTGAACAATAATAAAATTAATTTTATACACTTATATAAATTTAATTTAAAAAAATGAACATTATTTTTGAATTAAAAATGTTGAAATTATCTTAGGGTGAATTTTTGGGATTTTTCTAAGAAACTTCATTTTTGGGTGAATAGTAAAAATTACTACAATTTAGTTAAAAAAAACCTTTTCATTAAAATAATTATTAGTGTTAAATTATTTTTTAAATTGGTTTTTAAATTAAAAATATATCAATTATGAATATATTCATCTAATTTATGTCATTTTAATAATTTTAATATTTAAATTAGATATAAAAACTTCTTGAACTTTTGAATGTTTTTACTTTAAAAACCCACTCTCTCATCATGTATGTGGGATTATCGTTAATCATAACTTTCCCAATTCTATGACTTAAATTTTGAAAAAAGGAAATAAATGGTTATAATCAGCATAATATTTATGGTCTAATAATATCAACTTAATTTTTGACCAAAAATATTAGTGAAAGTGATTAAAATCAATTACAATGATTAAGGTAAAATTAAGATTAATAAGGGACTAAACCTTAATCATAATGACCTATACGACCTAAAACGTGTCCAAAATCCATTGGATTCCAAAAATTAGACCATTTATCCTTTTTTTGTAATTTTATAGGTTATTTGGATATTATTAAATGGAATTTCCCTATATAAAATGTTAAGGAAAAGGGACAAAAAAGGAACTTTTCTTACCTTTAACTTTTATAAATCATTGATATATGTAAAAAACATCATATTTTCATTTATACATATCCTTTTAAAAGATAAATGGTTTATTATTCTCATAATAATTTATCAATAAATTTTAGAGATGATTTAGTTACTTTAAATACTTAGGAAATGCCAATGTAGTGATTATTTAGTTAATAATTAACTAAAATAAAATGATACTATAAATATTAAAAGTGAAGTGAATTGATTGAATTGTTATATTTAATTATTTATAAATATTAATATATCATGTTACACATATTTAAACCTAATATATTTGAGTTATAATAATATTTTTATATTTTAAAATTAAAATTAAATAAATAATGTCAAAATTGACATTATTGTTATTTTACAATTAATTATATTTTATTAAATGATTTAAAATTAATAAAAATCTTATATTCTTTCAAGCTATTTTTACGAATTAGAAATATTAAATATGGTCTATTAATTGACCAATTTATCTTTTATAATCAATATATTAATCCATATATTTTAAAAACATTGTTAGCACGGTCCGGGTTTAAGCAATGTTTTGTGCATCACATGCGCTTGTTTTAAAATTTAATTTTTAAAACACAATATATTTTTATTTTTTAAATTAGGTATCATATTCATAATTCATTGTATCATTATTTTACAATAAATCTCACTTTATTTTAGGATTAATGGTTAAATTACATAATTTAGAAAACTAGATGCTTTAACAAAAACCAAAACAATAAAATTGGGGAATATTAAGAGTTATGGAACCAAATTATTAAAATAAACATATTTTTGTGTGGTGTATATTTTATTCAACCATAATTTCACATTAATACATTATTTTTTCATTTTTGAGACACATTAAATAAAGGATCCCTCCCATTATTGAATACATTTTGGTATTTACAAGAGTGTCCTTCCCCCTCTATTATAAAATTGCAAGCACTCTACCCCTTCCTCACACCTCCCAAGCCACTTTGGATCATCCATAATCTACCTAAATATATATTAAACATCCCTATACTCAGTATATAAGCATAAATTTTTGAATAAATATCTCCAAGGAATCCATTTTTTTCAAACTAAAATGATTTACCTGATTAAGAGTAGGTTTGACTGAGTACGATAAGATTTAAGACATGAGATAAGGGAATTTCATCTCACTTTTTATTTCCATGAGATGCATGATTTATTCACCACTCATTCATTTTGAGTAGTGTGTATAATTTACATGTATGAATTCTATTATTAATATGCTTAAATTTAGGTGTATTTACATATCCATTTGATGGTCTTTCATTCATGGGGTTTATGTTTCAAAAGTTACCAAATCGATAAAGTAATTTATGTCACAATTTTCCTTCTTTGAGACACATTCCATGTTTTGAACCTATATTTTTATATGAGGTGTATATAATACCTTTGACATGTTTTATCATGAATATACATCTTTTCATAATATTTAAGCTTCATTTTACTTTATTCTTTCAAAGTTTCCAAAGTGGCAACGATCTATTTCTATAATATTATAGTTTATCGAGATTGTTTATGATTATGCATCCATAGATGAAAAATTATGATCCATATCTAAATAAACCTCATGTTTTTTCTTACCCTCTTGATATAAATGTTATATCCAAGTAATTTTACCATTTTTTCACTCTTTGGTACTTAATATAATTTAGAAAAATGTTTTTTCAAAAAATCTGACCTTTTTTCTTCTTTCGGACAGAAATCAATGTTATTTAATAAAACTATTTTCTAAAAATATTTTGTCATATTATTTATAAAATTTAAATGTATTTTAAATAAAAAAATATAAAAAAAATTCAATAATTTTTTATCAGAATTCAAATTATTTTCAAAGAAATGTTTTTCAAATTTTTTTTCTTTATAAGTTTTCAAAGTGTATTCAAATGAATTATTTACAAAATGTTTTCAATATTATTGTATATTATTTCAAGGTAAACGTTTTTTAGAATGTTTTAAATATTATTTTATAAGTTTTCAAGGGAAATTTTTTTTAAAATTATTTCAATCCTTTTATCTAAGTTTTAAAGCATTTTCAAATAAAAAGGTTTTTTTAAATTTTTTAGGTTTTAAAAATACTTTTAAAAGAAGAAAGGATATTTTACTCAAGAAATGTTTTAAAAATATATTTCTAAGTTATTTTACATCTAAGATGAAATCCATTTATGTTACTCAATCCCTTTTAGTAAATGATCCAAATGTTTCATTCATATTATTTCTTAAATGGTTTACATTTTGATGGAATGATGCTTATAACACCTGTTTCTTTTACATGGGTTATATGATTTTTAAACATTCTTCTTTCCACAAGAAATTATTTGATGAAATGATTATGGAACCTATATATTTTACATAGGTTATGATGTGATGAAATATTTATGATTCCCATTTCATTTCATGAGTTATGATTTGATGTTTATAGAGCCTGTCTCTTTTCATGTGTTATGATATGATAAATGTTTTGTGGCATATGCATATTTGATTTCATTATGTGAAAGTTAGGACCTATATATCCCTCCAATGCATTGGGTAGTGATAAGTTGTATATGAGACCAAAGGGTATATGGGTTGTATCCCATGCCAAAAAACAAGAAGGTACATGGGTTGCAACCCAAGCCCTTGAATTAAGAGGGTACATGGGTTGTAGCCTAAGCTCAAAAACAAGAAGACGCAAGGGTTTTAGCCCAATACTGAAATTAAGAGGGTACAAGGGTAGTTTCCCAATCCCAAAAACAAGAAGGTACATGGGTTTTATCCCAATCCGTAAAGTAAGATAGTATACAAATTTTAGCCAAACACCAAAAACAAGAAGGTACATGAGTCGTAGCCCAATCCAAACATGTTGTGAAGGTCTTGGTAGGTCCCCTTGACATATTATTTTCTATGTTTATGTGTATGTCACAAATCCCATATCTTATTCATATGTTATGAATTCATGGATTATGTTATTTATTTAATTATGATTCGTGTCTTATTAACTTCCAATATTTATGCCATTATTTATGTTTATAATCTTTGATATGAATAGTGTGATCATCTAATGTTATGATCATATTATCATATCCCTATTCTCATGTTTATGCTTACATGTGTCCCTTGTTTACCCTTACTGAGAATCTAAAATCACTAATTTTTATGTTTCCTTCCCAAGGTTATGAGGATATGTATTAATTATGATGTGTCTAATAAGGGTTCTTGTCATGAAGAACCTAGTGGGAGATAATGGATCTCCCTTATATACCAGTGTTTATGTTTCCATGTTTCCAAAGTCACTAAACTAATATGTTCTTCATGAGTATATTTGTATAATGTTTTTTTTATTCCACAAAAGTGATGTAATGTTAATGTATGTAAATCAAGGGTATTAATAAAACATTGACTGAGCTAGTTTTACCAAGATTCAAGTTATTCAACTGATGAGAAATCAATTAAAATTTCTTGAATATGAGCTCAGCCTGTACTAAATGAAATTACTTCTATCTGGTAAAGGAAAATATCAGCCTATCTTTTTAGCTCTACTGTATCCTCTGATGGAAAGAAAGAATCTAGGAATATATAGTGGATATCCTTTCCATAACAATGATGACATCATATGATCTCATCGTAGCCATGAAAATTCCTATGAAAAAATCTCACCACCAAGTTCTAAGTCCAACTTCTAATAGTGGAATGTGATCTTATAATCCCCTAGAGTAGGAGTGTCTAGTTTTAAGGGTTGATCTAGGGGATCCACTGAAATATCTTATTCATAGGCAAGGTATAAGTCTAGAAAGGAATAGATCATATTTTTCTCTATCAAAACTAAATCTAGGTTGTAGAAGACATAGATCATGCCTCATATCATTCATGTATCTTGTAGTTCATAAGCATCAATCACCTAAAACAGACTGTATCTCTACCCGCCAACTCCCTCAGCTTGATGAGGACCACCTGGAGGTGGTGGGGGTAATATCTGATCATAACATCAACCACCTCCTACATCTCTCCAAGCTCCTCTACCTTGACCATATCCCTTTTGTTCCTATTACTCATGTTATTATACCAACCTTGGCGGACCATCTATGTTATATTGATCTGATGTTGTAAGGTGGTTCAAGAAGTCTTGTGTAATATGACCTCTCCCATGAAAAGAAAAAAATCACCTCTCCCTTAATAAAATATAACCTCTATATAAATCCAAGGTTGTAGAACCTACTTTCAGATAATACATGTGTTGACTATTTTAGTTTCATAAAATTAATGGCTGATAATGTCTAATAACAAATAATGTATCTTCTATTGGGTGACTACTATCTATACCTTCTAGTTGTGACTAGTCTTCTAAAAATATTTCTACAAACAAAGCACACTCTAGCACCTCAGCATAAGTGTGTATGAAAATGGAACTAAATCTATCTCAAATATATAGGTGTATTCCACACTTGAATTTCTTATCCCAAAAATAATAATCATAAACCATGTCTTGAGAGAATCAACTAAGGTTGGTAATCCTCATTGCATACTCACCCTCTAACATGATAACCCTATAAAACTTGAGATGCACCTACATGTTCAATAATCACAGAGTCACTGGGAAGAAATCATTCTAAAAGCAGTGCTTGACATTGATATAGGTAAGACCTACCTCATCATGGGTGTATATCATCAATCTCAATAATTATACTTTTAAACCAAGGAGAAGGCTCTACATAAGAACAACCATCTGATCTAAAGTGGTCTAAACAAGATATAATACTCAGGTCATGGAATCTAACTAGTCCACCACTGCCTGTGGGTATCACTACTGGAAAGGCTATCTTTCCCAACACTTCTACATCAACAGTTCAAAATAACCATTGGTATAGATTTCCTTTACCAACAGTTTTAATAAACCGTTGGTAAAGGTGTGGTTAGGGAGGGATTTCCCAATGGTTATTAAAAACCATTGGGAACCCCCCCCCCCCAAATTCACACAAACAGAACCCCCGAATCCCAGACGCGCCCCATTTACAGAAGCACATTCCTGACTCCCAGAAGTGCCAGCCCAGGTGAACCTCTTCCATCCGATCAGCTGCAAATCCCCCATTAAGGTTAGACTCCTTCAGCCTCTTCTCATATTAGCTAATTATATCCTTATATTCTCAACATTTCTCCATTTATTTCACTATTTAAAAATATCACATTGTTTTCCCTATTTCTAAGAATATTGGAAAATTTTATGATTCATTACTTCCTTCACGAATTCTATACTCAAATCACTACATCAATGTACACATTGTCCAATTAATGTTTTCATTACACATATACATTTATAAGGTCATGGTCTCTTTCTTGTGTTCTAATTTTAAAGATTCATAGTTATTTTTTTAATCTCAATGCTCCAAATATTATAGCTTCATGCATATGAACTCATAAGAAATTGTTTGTAATATTTATTCATAGTATTTCATGAAAATCACTCCTTTCATTAAGATCATGTCAAACATGAAGATCTTATTCATCTTCATTTTTGTACACTATGTGTGTTACATAACAAGTATGTATCATGTTTCTATAAAAATATTTATATATATAAAATGACACATTGTTCACTTATCCTTCACACAATAGAACATATGGAGTATCTTCTTCAACTTTACAAAATAGTATGTGGTCCCTAATTATTTTTCACAGAAGAAATAAGAAATACTTAACTGTACAATCCAATGTTCTTTATGAATAAAATATCCACAAAGGGAACTCTCGGTGGGACCTATCCTTCTCCCATGTAGTACTTCTTCCTTCTTCATGAAACTAATTCATATAAAACCATTTTAGATTTTTTCTACAGAACCTTAGATTTTGTAGTTGTCACTTTAATTTATCATATCATTATATTAAAATGTTATATAAATAGACTAGATAGTTATAGACCTCTCGGTGGTCACCTACATGAATTGTATCTCCCACATTGTTTGAGATGTCATTGGGTACCCAGATAAACTACATGATTATATGTTTAGATAAGGGGAAACACCATTTTACAGATGCATGACTACTCACATGACATAGGATGGAGCATGTAGCAGATTATTGGGTTGTAGCTCAAGAAACTAGGTCAAATTTTAGAATTTATTAAGCCTATTTCATAGTACTACTTCCTACTATTTGTAACTATGTTTTTCTTCTTGATACATTACATGAATTACCATCATTTGGTTTATGATTCTGTTATTAGTTGTTATTACTAATTTGGATATTTTCATCCATTTCCAATATTTTCCCATTGTTATCTTTCTTCTACTTTTTAACTGATAATATTAAAATTGTACAACTTAGGTAATGAGAGAATAGTCTCCCCCAAACACACCAATGGCTCTCACTATTAGTCAATAACATTTGGAATTTTGGTATATGTGCTTGAGGCCATGTGGACATCTAGGTATGGGTCACTAATGAGTGGCATCCTGGTTTGGGACATCACAATTCCTAGATATCCTTTTTATAAGTGTTTCTAATCAAATCCATACCTATAACTATTGAAGGTCCCTTTCTAAAATCAATTGGGACATGATTAAATGAATACACCCTAACAATCTATTATTTATGGCCCCAAACCTAGGATCCTTTAATCCATGGTTAAGGTGAAACTTGATGAGGCCATAACTACTTTTGATGTGATCCTCATCCTGATCTCCCTGAAGAAGATAAAGTATATAACTCATGTACTCCCAACAAGACCCTTAAGTATTATGTATTCCTTGATCCACTTCAAATATCTTACTAGGAAATCCTTGAATATAGGCATTAGAAATTCTATATCTTATTTTCTTATATACACTGTATTTTTCTGTGTTTCTTAATATGATATCTCATATAGAGTAATGTGTCAGTTATGATTTTATATAAATTAAATAATTGTCATTTACCTTAATATTTTTTTGATTGAACTTCAATATTATTGAATTTCTTTGAAATTACTTATTGCAATTTTTTTACAGAATGGATAGAAGTTGGATGTACAAAGATGATCGTATTTCAACCGATTTTCAAAATAATTTGAACAATTTTTTAGATTTTGCATTTGACAAGGCTTTAGATAGTGTCACATACATTTCCCATGTTCTAATTGTGTTGGAAAACCTTGGTTGAGTCGTGAAGAAGTTATTTATCATATAACCAAATATGGTTTCCAAACAAACTATTATGTGTGGTATCACAATGGAGAGAAAATGGAATCTCAAAATTTTGATGATCCAAATGACAGGACTGAATTGGTGAGTTTGATATATTATCAGTTTCCATTTATTCAGCATCATGAGAAGGAAAAGATTTCTAACCAACAAGATTTTGATACAAGCACACATGATGCATCCAATGAAAATGATAATGTTGATAGGGTGAAAAAATTGAATGATGCTATGATGACTCCAGTATATCATCAAGTGGTAAAATGAAAAAGTTGGAATTTTTAATCCGATTGTTTTATGGGAAAACTATGTATGGGATTTCAAATACTAAAATTGATTACATTCTTACCTTATTGAAGGACTTACTTTCAAATGATGCAGATATTCCATCAAACCACTATATGGAATGGAAGTTAGTAGATGAACTTGGATTCTCAAAATAAATCATGCTTGCCCGAATGATTTCAACTTATTTTGGGAGGAAACTGCTGAAAGAAATGATTGTATCAAATATGGAACCTCCTGATGGAATCCAAAATATGATGGAACACCATCTCGTGTTCCACAAAAAGTAATGTGGAACTTTCCATTGATCCCCATATTATAGAACATTTCCATGACTGATGAAATATCATTAAAAATGTGATGGCCCAACACCGAGATAAAAAAGAATAATGAAGAGTTTGTTCACCCTGCAGATAGATTTTCATGGCAGAGATTTGATGCTCGATATCCTGAATTTGCATCTGATGTGCATAATTTCAGACTGGGTCTTTCATGTGATGGTTTTAATCCATTTGGGTAGATTCTTACTTCGCACAACACATGGACGGTTTTCATACACATTTATAACCTTCCCCCATGGTTGTGTATGAAAAAGCCTTACACTTTCTTGTGTATATTGATATCTGTCCCTTATGATCCCGACAATGATATATATGTATACATGAAACATTTAATAAAATAGTTGAAAATTCTTTGGGATGTGAGTGTGCCCACATACGATGCATTTTTGAAAGACATATTTCAAATGCAAGCTGTGCTTATGTGGACGATCAATGATTTTCCAGCTTATGCAATGATGTCTGGATGGAGCACAAAAGGAAAATTGTCATGTCCCGTTTGTATGAAGAATACTCAATAAATAAGAATAAAATATCTTCATAGTTTTAGTTTTATAGGACATCGACGATTCTTTCCAATGAAGCATCCATATAGAAACAATCATCGAAGATTTGACAATACCATGGAGACTGACGATCCACCTCATCGTATGTCTGGAACTAATGTGCTTAATGAATTGAAAGATTTCAGTTATTCATTTGGGAAGTGTGTAATGAAATCTAGAATGAGAAAAAATGTTTCCAATAATACCTGTTACAATTGGAAGAAGAAGAGTATATTCTTTGAGTTTTTGTATTGGTCAACCAACTTGTTACGTCATTGGTTAGACGTAATTCACATTGAAAAGAATATATGTGAAATGTTTCTTTCGATTATTCTAAAAGTCAAGGGGAAGAAAAAAGATGATTTATGATCTCGGCGTGACTTGTTAGATTGGGGGATCAGACCAGAATTCCATCCTATCTGTATCAGTGAAAATAAATGGAAAGTTCCATGTGATTCTTATGTGATGACACCTGCTGAAAAAAAAAATCAATTTTTGGAAGTGCTAGAGACTATTAAAGATCCTGATGGCTATTCAAGCAATATATCAAAATGGGTCAACAAAAAATATTTGAAGTTGAAATCTTTGAAGACTCATGATTCTCACATCCTTTTTCATGAGTTGATTCCAATAGAAATCTATCATCTCTTGTCCAATAGTGTAAGAGTCTCAGTAATTCGGTTGTACTATTTTTTTAGAGATCTTTGTGCTAAGAAGTTGTCCAAATCCTTCTTGTAGAAACTATTTGCAGAGACACCATTAATTTTATGTGAGTTAGAGAAAATATTCCCTCCATAATTTTTTACATACATGTTGCATCTGACTGTCCATCTTCTGACCGAAATACTTCTTGAAGGACCCATTGATTTTAGTTGGATGTATCCAACTGAAAGAAAAATATACACATTGAAATCATATGTTGGGAACAAGAATTATCCCGAAGGTTCTATTGTTAATGGTTACATGGCTCAAGAATGTATGAATTTCTTCTCAATGTATTTGTCTGATCTTACTACAAGAATAAACAGACCAATGAGAAATGAAGAAGAATAGTATGAGAAAATTGAACCTAGTTTTCCATCACTTCCTCAGACAGGAGAAATTCCGGGATCATATACATTTACGACATTAAGCCTTGAAGAGCGAGAGATGGCACATCGCATAGTGTTGTTCAATTGTGATTTGTTCGATGAGTATATCAAGTAAGTAAATTTTACATGTATCTCTTATCTTATCTCTTGTAATTTTAAATATCTGTTAAACTATTCTTATTTTTATCTACAGGGAACATAAATAATTAATATATAGAAAGCATTGTTATTTATCTTTGAGAAGGAAAGAGATTTTTCATAGAAAAGGGTTTTCTGCTTAGTTGAAATTGAAGGTAAAAATATTTCTTTATTAACTAAATAAAAATAATATTTAATTAAGTTTATTATTTGTTTATATTTCAGGTATCGAGTTTTCCTACTGACTCTGTTTCTGAGGAAATAAGAGCTTTGTCTTTTGGTCCTAATACCATGGTTCATTCTTATAAATCACTTGTGATCAATGGATACAAATTTATTATCACTGAACAAGCAAGAAACATGATAACATAGCATGATGGTGTTATGCTAACTTCCACAACAGACTGTTATGCCAGTTCATTTGATACTAGACCTCATTCTAAAAATGTAGCTTATTATGTAGTCATGGAGAAAATAATAATTTTGGATTATTAATCGCATGGTCGAGTCATGATGATAAAATGTCAATGGTTTGATTCAATGACAAGGCAAGGCACCTTTATTGATGATTGTGGATTTTGAGTTATTGAGATGACTCGCACTCTTGCCACCGATGAACCATATGTATTGGAATCAATGGTGAAACAAGTTTTTTATGTCAAAGATCATTGTCATCCTAAATCCGGTGTAATTATTGAAGTAAATCCCAAACATGTTTTTGATTATGGTGATGATGAAGTTGACACTATCCCTATTGCAATTGGAAGCAATCCATTTATTACTTATGATGACTCTAATAGCTCAATTGTTAGAGTTGATTGTGAACCCGAAGTTGTGGTGGGAAATATATATAATCATACAGTCATGTTATCACTTACATTTTTCACCTACAACATTCAGAGTGTGTATCCTAGTACTTACCTTCGAACCACCATAAATATTCTGTTTCTTTATGTATTTTTATCAGAATGGTTTTTCTATATTTTTTTTTTGGGTTACACATTAGTTATCTGTTTCTAATTACATTCATATTTGTTTTCACTGCATGAAATGAAACCCATTGAAGAGAGGTGGCAGAAAAAGATGACAGAAAATAATCGTCACATGACACAGATGGGCGTTCCTCTGCTCATCCCTATTGTGAGTATTTTTTTTCAAATATATATATTTCAATAACTTATAATATCATGTGTTTACTTTTGTGTTAATTTTTTTTCAAGATCCACCCCCTAGACAAGTGATATCTGATGAGGAGCCTGATATTACCACCCGTACAAAGGCTGGTGGTTGGAGGGGTCGTGGTGTCAGAGTTAGATGATCATCTGGTGGTCCAAGTACTGAGGTCGATGGTATGAGGGCTCATGGTGCGAGAGTTAGACGATCCATTGGTCGTACCCAATTGGACTATTCCCCTACCACAAATTTATTTTCTACGCCTTATTTTGATACTGGTGTGTCTTTAGGGACAAATGGGATATTGAGGCCTCTGATGTTTACATTACCAGTTGGCCAGACGTCTGTGGAATCATCTTTGGCTTCTGGTTCATTATCTTTGAGCTATTATATTCTACCTTCTTCGACTCCTGCTCTGACACAATATGTGGTTGAGGAGCATACACTGAGGGACACTCCACCTGTACAGGATATTTATTCAGCTTCTGCACATCCAGTGACGACCATTTATCTGACTACCACATGTATATTTATATAAATCTAACAAATTTTAATACCAAAATTTATTTTTATCATAACTTGTACTAATATTTTTTTCTTTAATAATAGATTCATCTACTGATAGTAGGAGGGGGAGGGGGCGTACTCTCTTGTGTGCGGTATGGAACTGCCGTACATAGTTGATGGTTAAATATAATGATGATGGACAGATGATTGATAAATCTGGGTAGGAATGTCAGGGTTTTTTGGCGACGCTATCCAAATACTCTCACATCATTCCAGTCAGCCCTCTCTCTTGGAGACATCTGCCACATGAAGTCAAGGATAATGTATGGGTAAAAATATGGGTAAAAAATCTATTGGATTTAATGTAGTATTGTTTTGTATTTATATCAATTAATCTATTGGGTGTCAGCTTCGGTTTAACTTCCCCGATGGCGAAGGTGCACGACCAGCACGTTTAAAGGAGAAAGGAGAGCTTTGGAGAGCTTATAAGCATGATCTGTAGGTTGGATGATGTGATAGAGTGGGCACAGAGTTTTAGACATTACCTATTGTGGATGACTTCCCGATAGAGAAATATCGCCAAATGATTTCCCATTGGGTGACTGCCAAATTTAAGGTATCAATCCCATTTGAGGTATTTAAATGAAAGTTTTCATATATTTCATTAATATTATCTTATTTGTTATTAAAAATTATTTAAGAATCTTTAGAAGAATAAAAAACATTTATTCAAAGCAACACCTCCACACTTTGGGGTGCACTACAATGTCAGATCATAAGAGGCAGCTGATACGATATAGTTGTTTATAACTTTTCTTTAGGACTTGACCTTTTTATTATTTCCTAATTAAATTTTGTGATTTATTAAATATTGAATATATGATTATACATGAACTTTATATTGTTTCAATTTCATTACAAAAGCACAAATTGAATATTGAAGGATGTATCCCTCGAGAAATTTTTTTTTGCTCGAGTAGAAGGAAAAAATATAGAACTGCGATTAATGAAAAGACACAAGAAAATATTGTAAGTTTTAATTTGTTTATTTCAAAGTTTAATATCTATTTTAAAATTTAATAATCTATTAATATTATAACAGGCTACTTTAGTGGACCTTGATGCCTAGGAGCCTGGAAATTTAGGGCCACACGATCATTTATATCAGGTTTTGGGAGATGAGCACTCTGGTCGAGTACGCTGCCGACCTGGTAAGAATATAGTCCCGATGAGGTATTGGTCTTCTCCAGGTATCCATTATAATACCACCGAGTTGGAACAGGTAAAGGAGCATGCAAGATAGTCTGATAAAAGGGTCACATAGTTCGAAGAACATGTTCAAACGGGGGAGAAAGAATTTATGAAACTGATCGAAGATTTATCTTCATCACTTCCACCAGAGGCCAGCGCATCTTGTCAGACATATATGTCGTCGATGGGTGCATTATCTAATTCACCAGGCGAAATTTCTAGGGGCGTTTGACATTATGACATTCCCGGTGATGACGAGGATGCTGAAGAGGACAAGGGCGAGGATGAGGATGAGGATGAGGGCGAGGATGGGGTTGAGGGTGAGGATGGGGCCAAGGATGCGCATGGGGATGATGATGAGGAAAATGATGAGGATAGAGATGGCAGTGAGGATGAGGCTGATGATGATAGTGGTGATGGTGATGGTGATCAGGGGCAGATTGATCCATTACATTTTTTGAATTCTATATAACTCTTTATTTTTTAACCTGGTTTTTCACTCTGGTATGGATATTTTTGAATTTAGTATAACTCTTTATTTTTGACCAAATATGGAATCCTAATGATGTTATAATGGTTTGGAGGTGAGTGATGCTGTATGAGATTTTATGGGTTATTGGGAGGAGTTTCTTTCCCTTTAATTGATTGGTTTATAAAACATAAGTTGGTGCTGCATATATTATGTAATTGGAATTGGTAAAGTAAAATGTTGGTCTCGGATTTCAGAGTTGGTTTTTTGGATGGTATTATCTATCAAAAGTGGGTATATCTCTATGGACTATGGGTGTATTTTATAATTGAATAATGTATTTATTATACTGACCATGAAATACACATTTCCCACAATACGGAAGAACCACAAAAATCATATATAGACACTACACACCACAAGACACCCATGGGAGACACCCCTTGAGGTAGAGTCCCTCTCGTAGCCTCTTTAATTTAAGAATGCTTTAAATTTAATTTAGATTCTTTCTTAATTTTTCTTAATTATATTGAATTTCATATCTTGAATAAGTTTTCTTTAATATAATTGTTTCATTTGATAAATAAAGTCATGTTTTTTTAATAAAACCCCTCCAATGGGGTGCGCTGTCTGCAAAAAATCACAATGATAGTTTAGGGTGTTATAATTTGACTCTCAATAAGTAGTTTCAACTACCTATTACCACTTTTAAAAATAAATAATACAAAATATATATCTTTATCATACCACAATCCCGAATCAAGAGTTTGTTTTTTATAACATAAGATCAGTTTCTATAATGTGAAGGACAACTACATAGGAATTATTTGGAATACTGGCCGGAAGATGCTGCCCCAAAGATGTTGCCGGACCAGGTGAACATAGCGCGGTCAAGCCACAATCACGCCGCGGTCACGTCGTGGTCACGCCGCGGTCACGCCGCGGTAATGCCGTGATTTGGCCCTGCTCCAAGACGTCACCCCGCGATGGTTCGTAGTCCTGTCAGAATTTGATTTATGATACCTAGATAGAGTTTTAGATACATTACCCACCCTCCTACCTAGACCCCATACAGCCCCCACACCCTCCTCCGTGGACCCCGAATAACCCCTCGAACAGCCCACCAGACAGCCCCCCACCATCCTCCCTGGACCCCGGACATCCCCCCACCCTCCTCCCTGGACCCCAGACAGCCCCCACCCTCCTCCCTAGACCCTGGACAGCCCCCCACATATCCCCCCAACCCTCCTCCCTAGACCCTGGATCCCAATCTAATCTCTCTTCAAGATTCACCCAAAATCCCAACAGAAAAGAGGGTTTTAGAGCTTCAGAAGAAGATGAAAGAAGAGTGAAAACCCTAATCAAAAAGAGAAATCAAAGAGAGAATTAGACTCACCCGAATCTTCAATCCACACTTGACAGAACCCAAAATTTCCAAGTGATGTGTATGAGTCAACCCCACATCAAACCGAGGCACGGTGTGGTTGATACCACTCTAAGTGTTTCACTTTTATTTGAAATGGACAACATTTTAAATGAAAACAACAACTGGCTTACGAAAAACTGACCAAAATGATTCGGATTGTGTTGATACTTTAGAACAACGATCAATGAGTCATTTGTGACTTGTACGAGTCAACCCCACATCAATCCAAGTCATGGTGTGTCTGGTACCACTCAAAGTGTCTTTCTTTTGTTTAAAATGGATACTATTTTAAGTAAAAACAATTGGCAAACGGAAAACTGACCAAACGCATTAGGATTGTGTTGATACTTTAGTAAAACGATCCATGGGTCATTTTTGACGTTTATGAGTCAACCCCGCCTCAATCCGAGGCGTGGTGTTGCAGGAACCACTCAAAGTGTCTCTCTTTTGTTTCAAAAGAACATCATTTTTAGGGAATAAAACAACTAACAAACAAAAAACTGACCAAAGGCATTCAGATTCTATTGAAAATTTAGGAAAACGATCCATGGGTCATATGTGATGTATACGAGTCAACCCTACCTCAATACGAGACACAGTGTGACCGGTATCACTCAAAATGTCTCTCTTTTTATTTGAAATGGATATGATTTTAAGTAAAAACAACAACTGGCATACAGAAAAATGACCAAATGCATTCGGATTGTGTTGATACATCAACACAATGATCCATGGGTCATTTTTGATGTGTAAGAGTCAACCACACCTCAAGCTAAGGCACGGTGTGGACGGTACCACTCAAAGTATCTCACTTTTATTTGAAATGGACAACATTTTAATTGAAAACAACAACTAGCATACAGAAAACCAACCAAATTCATTCAGATTATGTTGATAATTTTGGAAAAGTATCCATGGGTCATTTATGACATGTACGAGTCAACCCTGCCTCAATCCGAGGCACGGTGTGGCCGGTACCACTCAAAGTGTATTTATTTTGTTTAAAATGGATACTCTTTTAAGTAAAAACAACTGACATACGGAAAACTGACCAAACACATTTGGATTGTGTTGATACTTAGGAAACTGATCCATGAGTCATTTTTGACGTGTATCAGTCAACTCCACCTCAATCTGAGGTGTGGTGTGCCCAGCACCACTCAAAGTGTCTCTCTTTTATTTCAAAAGGACATCATTTTAAGTGAATACAACAACTGACATACGGAAAACCGACCAAATAAATTCATATTCTATTGAAAATTTAGGAAAAAGATCCATGGGTCATATGTGACGTCAAGTCAACCGATCCTCAATCCGAGGGCCGGTGTGGCTGGAACCACTCAAACAGTCTCACTTTTATTTGAAATGGACAGGATTTTAAGTGAAAACAAAACAAATGGCATACTAAAAACTAACCAAACGCATTCGGATTCTATTGATACTTTAAGAAAAGGATCCATGGGTCATTTGTGACGTGTACGAGTCAACCCTACCTCAATCTGAGGCACGGTGTGGTCAGTACCACTAAAAGTGTCTTTCTTTTGTTTAAAATGGATACTCTTTTAAGTAAAAACAACTGGCATACATAAAACTGACCACACACATTCGGATTGTGTTGATACTTTAAGAAAATGATCCATGTGTCATTTGTGACATGTACAAGTCAACCTCACCTCAATCCGAGGTGCGGTGTGGCCAACACCACTCAAAGTGTCTCTCTTTTGTTTCAAAAGGACATCATTTTAAGTGAATACAACAACTGACATATGGAAAACTGACCAAAGGAATTAGAATCTTGTTGAAACTTTAAGAAAATGATCCATGGGTAATATGTGACATGTACGAGTCAATCCCAGCTCAATTCAAGGCATGGTGTGGCCGATATCACTCGAAGTGTCTCACTTTTATTTGAAATGGACATTATTTTAAGTGAAAACAACAACTGGCATTTGAAAAACCAACCAAACGCATTCGGATTATGTTGATACTTCAAAAAAACGATCCATGGGTCATTTTTGGCATGTAAAAGTCAACCCCCCTACAATTCGAGGCATGGTGTAGCTGATACCACTCAAAGTGTCTCAATTTTATTTGAAATGGACAACATTTTAAGTGAAAACAACAACCGACATACGGAAAACCGACCAAACGCATTCTGATTGTGTTGATACTTCAATACAACGATCCATGGGTCATTTTTGACGTTTACGAGTCAACCTTGCCTCAATCCAAGGCATGGTGTAGCCGGAACCACTCAAAGTGTCTCACTTTTCTTTGAAATGGACATCATTTTAAGTGAAAACAATAACTGGAATACAGAAAATTGACCAAATGCATTTGTATTCTATTGATACTTTTATAAAAGGATCCATGGGTCATTTGTGATGTGTATGAGTCAACCTCACCTCAATATGAGGCAAGGAGTGGCCGGTACCACTCAAAGTGTCTTTCTTTTGTTTAAAATGGATACTCTTTTAAGTAAAAACAACTGGCATACAGAAAACGGACCAAACACATTAAGATTGTGTTGATAATTTAGAAAAACAATACATAGGTCATTTGTGACATGTACAAGTCAACCCCATATCAATCTGAGGTGTGGTGTGGCCGACACCACTCAAAGTGTCTCTCTTTTGTTTCAAAAGGACATCATTTTAAGTGAATACAACAACTGACACACGGAAAACCGACCAAAGGCATTCTTATTCTATTGAAACTTTAGTAAAATGATCCATGGGTCATATGTGACGTGTAAGAGTCAACCTCTCCTCAATACGAGGGCCGGTGGGGCAAGAACCACTAAAACTGTCTCACTTTTATTTCAAATGGACATGATTTTAAGTGAAAACAACAACTAGCATACTTAAAACCGACCAAACATATTCAGATTGTGTTGATACTTTAGGAAAATGATCCATGGGTCATTTTTGATGTGTACGAGTTAACCCTATCTCAATTCTAGGCGTGGTGTGACTGAAACCACTTAAAATGTCTCTCTTTTGTTTAAAATGGACATCATTTTAAGTGAAAACAACAACTGACATACGAAAAACTGACCAAACGCATTCAGATTCTGTTGAAACTTTAGAAAAGCTATCCATTGGTCATTTTTCATGTGTACGAGTCAACACTGTCTCAATCTGAGGCGCGGTGTAGCCGGCACCACTCAAAGTGTATCACTTTTCTTTGAAATGGACAACATTTTAAGTGAAAACAACAACTGACATACGGAAAACTAACCAAACGCATTCAGATTCTGTTGATACTTTAGAAAAAGGATCCATGGGTCATTTGTGATGTGTAAGAGTCAACCCCGCCTCAATACAAGGCACGGTGTGGCCGGTACCACTAAAAGTTTCTTTCTTTTGTTTAAAATGGATATGCTTTTATGTAAAAACAACCGGCATACGAAAAACTTACCAAACATATTCATATTGTGTTGATACTTTAGGAAAACGATCCATAGGTCATTTGTGATGTGTACGAGTCAACCCTACCTCAATCCAAGGTGTGGTGTAGCCAACACCACTCAAAATGTCTCTCTTTTTTTCAAAAGGACATCATTTTATGTGAATACAACAACTAAAATTTACACTCATCAACGATAGCCGTAAACTCTTTTTCATGAGTTGGGTAGTTTCACTCATGGGTTCATAAGTGATGATACTCCTAAGAAAATAACTTTTCACCATATCTTATAAAAAAATACAAGTTCAATGCAAAATGCATCATAAATCATTACATAACCAAATATAGGATCAGAACAGAAATTGGGATTTGAGCAAATTTTAAGCTCTTATTCAACTCTAATAAGTATTTATCAGACTATTCTACCTATTATAATTTGATGGGGAGGTGGTGGGGCTGTGATGGTTGGGGGGGTTTTGAAGGGTGAGATGAATTAATACAAGAAGATTGGTTGTCATATGAAGTTTGAAATGGGTGTAAATAATGTTTGAGTTATTGAAGCTGTTATTCAACTCTACTGGATGATTGTTGTCATATGAAGATCAAAATAGGGTATTGTAGTACATGACATGGTTGGAAGAGTTTTATGGTTTTATGTGTTTTTGCGTGTGCAATTTTAGGTGTTTTTATGCTGTTTTAAGTCTGTTTGTATGTGGTTTTTGTGCTATTTTTTATGCAATTGTATAATGGAGGGGCTACTGGAGGGGCTATTGTGAAATAGTTATGGAAATACACAATACCAATGGTTTTAAACCATTGGTATACTTTGAGAGAAATTTAAAAACTATCCCAATGGTTTTAAAACTGTTGGTATAGTGTTTAGTCTTCAATATATACCAACGATTTTAATGAAACCATTGGTAAAAATGCTATACAAACATATACCAACGGTTAGCCTACAACCATTGGTAAATCAATAGATACAGTGGCCTATAACAACTATTTATATCAAACCATTGGTATAGGGATTTCCTCATGGATTACTGCCCTATGGTTTGGAAAACCGTTGGTATAGGCTATACCAACAGTTTTCCAGCCTATACCAATGGTTTAAAACCGTTGGTATAACCTTCATTCCCATTAGTGTATGGATTACCATAATACTTGGGTGGTCTTATCCTCTAAAACTCATGAAACATTCTCATCCTATCATAGTCCTATACTACTGGAATGATCTAATACCCAACAAGAGGTAAAAAATTCCATAAACTCTTAGGAGAAGGTCTTCTCACTGGTCGAAGGGTGGTCGTTCCACACACTATCCACATAGAGGTAACACCTCCTAAACATTCACTTGAATTGAGGCCTCATCAAAAATCTAATCCTCATTATGATCCTTTCCCAAAATCCAATCTAGAAATCTATGTGGAGGTATCCTAAACTAGTCAAGATGTACCATGGTCAAAATATCATATCTAAGAAGAAATTTCATGGACATAAAAACCACAACTCATTCTTATATGATTCAGGTGCCTTTTTCACAAAAAATAGTTCCTCAGTGTACCAAGTTGACAAGGGCGTTATTATAATTCTGATGGATGGATACATCAGTCACCGCACCATCACTAGGGTCCCTAGACCATGATCCAAATTGAAGACACTTAAACATCATTACCCAAAATCATAATTCAAACATCACAACTACTTTATCACGAAACTTTGTCCTTGGTTAACTTTCTCTGGTACAAATTTTACATGAACCAAACCACAAGGGCCTTCTTGGATGATGGTATTACAATTGTTTCACTCTAATCCCACATCTAATAGTCAGGGGCTAGTGAATAGAACTGAGTATGAATATCACTCATATGGGAGACCATACCCTAATGAACATGAATATACATACACACATCTAAATACATAACAGAGTAATTTGGAGTATAGAAAACTAGAAAAAATAAATTCATGAACATCCTCTAATATCCCACAACCGAGTAAGAAAGTACATAGTCAAGTAGAGAGGGAAAAATAAAGTCCAATAACCAATAAGTAGGTTCAACCTAACAACAAGAAGAAAAATGATCTCAACACACAACCATAAGTATTTCAATAATTTAACTACAAAATCCACCCAATGCCACTAAGTATCATTCTTTCTAGGTCTTCCTAGATCTCTATCAGAAATACTGTTTTCTATATAATACATGACATGTGTGGGTTGATCCCATAGAGGGATGAGTATATATATGCTCATTAGGGAACCCTAAAACCACTGAGGGGTAAAGAATAAAAAAGGAAGAATTATCATGGAATATAAGAAACCTAAATATTTTCATATATGGATATATGTTATAGAGTTTAGTAAAAAAACTCACATCCAACCAGAAAATTCAGTATTCTCATCTTCTAATCTAGAAGTATCATGAAATCCACATAGTGATTTACTCATATGATGTTAGAGGATCCATAGACCATTTTTATAGATGAAATAATAACTCGATTAAAGGATACTTTTCCCAAATAATCTCTATAAATATGTGAAATAACAATTCTATAGATAGAGGATCCATTCCCTATAATTTAGGTGAAATATTGTCTCTATCTAATTCAACATGTATAGGATCCTAACACCATTATTCCATAGGAGAAATACTAAATCCCCAGGAGGATTCTAGTACCAATAGGTGAGATACCAACTCCACCTAGGAATAAAAAATTGGGGAATCCATGTATGACCGAAGTATCCAAGGTTAAGGGAAAGTACACAATGTTCCCTAGGGGGTACATAGTGTGTTATCCCAATTCATCCACCTAGCCGTGTTATAGAATTCTACGTGGGTTGTATCCCAATACACATGGTGTATGGGACCACATGGTCCTTGGGTTTCTAATCCCAGTATGCGCCGACCTGGTCAGGTAGGGGTCACAAAGTCTATTACTTAGTCACATTTTCACGCGATCCTTAAATATGACAAAAATCATAGCACTACATTAAAAAGGGACTACACAATGTTTTTTCTTTCGAAACACATGACATGTAGTCTATAAATTTCTAGAAGATCTGGTTTGTGATGTATATTATGATTTCTTCACCCCTTTATTAAATTTTTTCATGAAGTCCTTTTATAATGCCCACAACTAATTTTTTCATCATTAAATCTTGTCTATAAGTAAAATTATGATCACGATTCATTGAAAAAACAAGTTATCATTGCTTACTATGGATGATTCATCATCCTTCAATCCATGAATCATGAATCCACCATCACCTGATCCTATTTTTGATATCATGGACCTGATCAACTCATAAGTGACCTGACCAGGTTGGCCACTTGACCTCAATCACGACTCCATATACACTAGGGGTTGTTGACTATCAATGAGGGTATAATGATGGTACGATGGGGATACTATACCCTCTTTTATTAGAGTGGATCATAGTGATGAATCATATATAAATTAGTGGATATATAAAAAATAAGGTAGTAAAACTAGATCATCCAAATGATAATAATAAAACATAAATAACCACTAGAATCATATATAAAAGGATGATGTCATCATTATAAGTAATGTAAGAGATGTACATGGAAGCATCAAGACATAAGATACATGTATAATATATTTTCAAAGTCCCAAATATATCCCATGTAATACCAAGAACTATATTAGTCATCTTATACCAATATCTCATCCTAGTATAGAGAATCAATCATCCAAAGTTGGGAACTTTCTCCAATCCCTACTTCATAAAAGCAATTTTTTCAGTTACCAAACAGTTTCCTGAACGGGTGTGATTAAAACTCAGTAGGACACCACTATGGGTGTCTAGTAAAATCAATTTTATGAATATAAAATTATCATTGTTAAGGTATAAAAACTAAGGATGTGAAATAAATAGTAAATATGTTGGCCCAGGTTCCTCATGGGATACCTAGTCGACACTACCTACTTCAGCCGGAGCTCGAATTTCTCTGAACATATGTCATCATATATATAGTGCTAGCTAGGACCTGAGGAATATAACCAAGGAATCTAAGTATGTAATCATAAGAATAAAACCATGACCTTTTATGGTCAAAACAACTCACAGTTATTAGTGATGACATTAGAAATAAGGGGGGATGGGTATAATCAAGGGATGAACCCTTGGCATTGTGATTTTATAATAATAAATCTATTGATCCCTTGGAAAAAGTCCCAGGTAGAATAAGTATAGACTTTATTGGATCCCAAAGAGATAATATAAGGCATTCATCATTCTAATACATCAATCCAAATCCAAATAAATAATCAAAGTCATTTTAAATTTGGTTATATTAATGGATTAGTCCATGGATCCATGTCATGGTAATCATAAATGTAAGACAAAGAAAAAATCCAAGAGGGCTGTCAACTCTTGAAAAACACATTAATTAATCAAGTGGCATCCTCTGGGTAGTCAAGGTAGACACAGGTGAAGAAGCCAAGACTTTACTAAGAAATACCATAATATAAAATTAAATAAAGGTCATAATAAATTCCATAATCATTATTAACCATTCATAATCCTAGTGAAGTATTATACCATTTCTCTTTTCATTTAATCACTTTCATTCTTGGGAATAATTTTCAATTTATTAAGGCTCAAGTGACATGTAATTTCCATTTGCATTTCATTTAATTCATTTAACATTTCAATTAATTTAGATTACTTATTTAAATCATAATTAACAACACAAACACAACATGGGCGGGTCTTTGGTCATACATGCATGGTAACATTTTCATGAGAACACATAGAAACAAAACTGAAGGGGTGGTTTGAGTTGAGGTTGTCAACCTTTGATAAAATTATCATCCTAAGGGAGAATCAAGGTTATGGTCAAAAGAATTTATTTATGGATTTACACATTTTAGAGAAAATGCATGGAAAGTATGGTGTGTAGAACAACAGTGATAAATCATAAACACGTAGACTTTGAGAAAAATAAATAGACCACCTTCTGAATACTAATAAATCTCCAGTCATACATTATAGGGTTTTGATTCAATATGAAATGATAAAAAAGGAAGAACAAGATGAACACCCTAAAAATAGGTCATATTATATCACAAAATGTTCACACAAAAATAAAGAATAAAAATAGTAGTAATATGAATCATTGACTCACCTCTTGTATTCTAACTCATCTGAAAGATATCAAATCATACCTAGAATGACAGAGAATCACCCTAAGTGGAAGAAGAGGAGGGAAATCATGGGGAGCTCTTAGAAATTAATGAGGAAGAAATTGGTGTGAATCCCGTTTATTTTTTGAGTGGTAAAATATGACATTTTCCCTTTTTAAAGAGAAGAATGGATAGGTAGCACTGTTAGGAAAATCATATTCCAACCGTTTGGGCCTCACTTCCCTAGAACCACCCTGTCACATGATTATAGCACAGGATAAGAAAAAATATGTTCTAACCATGAAGATCCCTATGCACCTCTACACCAAACTATATAGTTTTCTAGGATACCCCACATGGATAAAACTAACCATGTCCCAATAAAAATATTCTTCATGGGTTGGATGAACATTTAGTACTAATTTTTCTCCAAACATGTGCCCAAGGTTCTCTCTCCCAAATATGATCTTTCAAAGCCCGATACTCCTGAAACTCATCTAAACTCCTAAGACACCTTCTGGGTCTTAAACCCCATCAAAAAAAACTTTAAAGTGTTATATAATTGGTAATTTCATTATGAATCATGGTTTAAAATTTATCCCATTCACCAAATGAAAATCTAAAATTCCATTAGAATTTCAAACTCATTTCAAAACACATAATCTTAGAACCTCCCCACCTTATAACTTCTCATCCCTAGGAAGACTTTTTTTCTATCAAAATAGACTACATGACCTACCTAGGTTGGGAATTCCCACTCAAACAACTATGTTTTATTTTCAAATTCTCAATGCACCTCCAGATTACACTTTAAAAAATATGGTACATAAGCCTCTAGAACTTGACCCAATGCCCATTACCTGATTTGAAACACCATGATAGAACTAACTTGATCCCATATAAACCAAAATATGATCACACTTCCATTTGATTTTGAAACTGACCAATCGTGGTCCCCACTATTGGTTTTGTCTTTCAACAACCAATTCTAAGCCAAAGAATTTACACCATTATAATTATCTGTTAAAACACGCCTTTATCTTTCTAAAAATGCTCTTAGAATTTTTATCAACCCATTAAAACTAATCACACATTAGGAAACTGTCTCTAGTCCTCTACCTGATGTTGAAATTTAAATTCCAATCGACCATTCATAACCTAGTCACACCTGCTTTTCCTTGAAAATCACCAGCCAACCTTTTCATGGAACTCACCTATTCCAAATAGAGTTCTAGATATGGTTCCTCACCGACTGCATAAAACTACTCAAGAGAACTCAATATGAACTATCTTTTACTGACTATTTCTAAAAATTCTCAGCCTCAATGACCGATGCATTACCTAAACATGATTAAAATGACTTTAATTCAAGGAATATTGAGATCATTCAATCACACTCACCAAAACCCATACCCAACTTTTGGTGGTGTCTCATGGAAGATAAATCTCATATTAATAGACACCTTAATGCCAAAAAATGGGAATCAACTGGCACCCAATCTAAAACCCGTGTATCTCTATAATAGACCATGATCTTGATTTTCGCACTCAGACTCTATCCAAGTCCATACTTAAACTTGTACCTGGTATTTTCTAAGAAATATAGTCATAAATGGTTCCATTTATCTAATGACATCTGAAGGAAAAAATAACCAAACAATGACTGGTCCTTCACTATCACAACCCATTCTACATGAGGTTCATCCACCAACAACATATGATGATCTCCTCACCATAATTATTTTCTTTCACTATCCCTTGAGAACAACTCCAAAGGATTCTCTTTATCTGAATAGGAAATAAAACATTTAATTACCTAATTATTTATCTGATGCACTCTCAACATAATCGGGATGATGTTAAGGTATTTGGAATGATCACCTCTAAACTAGGAGTATAATAATATTACATTGATAGCTGTGTATCTATATCTCCAAACTCCCTTAAAACTAGGTTATAATTTCCTTTACCAACCCCTGACACCACATCTCCAAAAAATGCATGTCATGGTGGACCTGTGGGTAAACCACCTAATAGAACCCAATTTACTTCCTAGATAGCACTCATCACCCATTCCTAGAACAAGAATGATGAAATTCTATAGAAATTCCTTCCTTTAAATCTTCAGATAAATCTGTCATATCTAAAAGGAAGTGTTGGGTATGATTTCTAACTAAACACATCCAACATCATGCAGAAAAGACCATCAAACCACCTAGAGTTGAATCTTAGAGAAAATTCTTGGCTATAGCTACTGACATGTCATTACTTCTTGATCATAATTCCCTCATTACCCAATGAATCATTCATTGTCATTCAATCATGCTTCCCAAGGATCATACCCCATCCCCAATGAACCTTCCATGTTTGGAAAACACAATTATTTACCAAAAACAACTCATGTTTTTCCACCAACTATAAAAAACTATTCTCATAACCTGAAGTTACATTTATAAGGTTCATGCTAAAAAATACACCCATTATAATTAACATGACACAAAAAATGTAGTATAACCAAACCATATAAACTTTCTTACCAAAATGTAAATCAAACCACTTTAGGTTGTCTTATTTAAGGGGAATCTAGATTAACATTCAATGTCCATTTTAAGGATTAAACATGTTACCTTAAATCCCAAATGTATCTATGAATGTTCAATAATAACCATAGAAGTCCAACCTAGACTCCCAGTGTTCGTCAATAGTTGGGTACTTGACCAACCATCTTGTTATCATGTTACCTTGCAGGCATAGACGCACTACTGACAGGTCACATCACCCAGATCACTTATGTTCCTCGAGCCTAAATCTAACATCCATAATCTATTCAAACTCGTACATCAGTATAAAACCCCACATCATGTTTGAGATCTGAAATATCTAACTTACCAGTTCATCGGCTTCCAAAATCCTTTATGATCATTTCTAACTGTTCTTATATGGTTGGGTTTCCTCTTCATTAAAGAACACTTCTCATTACTGATGTGAAACTCCCCACCTTATGATTTTATTAGTCATTATCATACCAATAATGGAAAAACATCCCATAGTGCATTCTTCATCCACCATAAAATGAGGTTCTTAGATGTGTCTAACACACATATACCAATCGACAATATGAAAGGAAAGAAAAAACATCCACTTATAAGTGAACTAGATCAGGTTAAACTTATAACACACACATGAAAATTTTACCAATTCATATTCACGCACATCCTTAGCACCAAATACAATGGCCAAACCAACTATGGCCAGTTGTGTTAAAATACCCGATCATTTTCCAACATAATTTAAAGAACCGGGATAACTCAACATTCACTTAAAATCTTAATGATATTATGCTCGCAACAATTTCTACACACCCAGGTCACTCTGCTTTGGAGATGACTTGTGAGTGTATCCTTTATGTACTCATGAAACCATTTAAAAAAACAATGAAACATACGGTTTAAGGTGTTACATGAACTTATTTATAAAACAATATCAAGGTTTAAAAACCCATCACTGAACTACACACAATTCACTACATCAATTTTCTAATTTGGATGGGAACCATATATAACAATGTGTACTACCACAACATCCCAACAACATAATAGGGGAACCCATTATCATTTAATTAATAGGTATAAAGTCACTATGAATCTCAGTGTGTGATTGACTACATTAGTGATTGACCCAGAGACATGCAATTCAATATGACTATTTACCTGGATGATGAACTTCTAAGTATTCTATCAAAAAATAGAAAAGATCACATGATACAAAAAGTGTCCTACCATTCCCTTGGTATTCCTAACCTTCTAAACTTAAGAATTAATTATTCTCACATACTTAATGAGTCTAAACTTATCACCTAACCACCCACCCCACCTGGGTGTGGTTTTATAAACTAATAGTCTTAACTGAGTCAAACATTGACCGAATAACATCTCTCTCCAAAAAACTCAACACAATCACTTAATAATGATTTTAACTCTAAGGGAGCTACCATAAACGGGTTAGGCTCTAAATCATCATAAGGAATAATCTATAAAAAAAGTTAATTCATAATAGTTCAACAAGCTCACTTTACTAACCTATAGGTCCAATGAAACTAAATGAAGACATCATAGATCCATATGAAATTTTCAAGGTAAGTCTCAATGTAACGTTAGCACCAACCCCTATATGAGGGCCTAGGAAGTTAACACCCCAAAGTTTTTTTCGTTTAATCCATTTCATGAATTCACATTTATTTTAACAATATGTTGACTTAGGTATACGAAAATGCATGCCCCTAAAATAAGGGAAAACATTTTACAAACTATAATTGGAACTTTATTTCAAAAATGTCTCATTACATTATAGGAAAATTATCTCATAATTTCTTTTCAACCAATTATTTTTTCATAAGTTCTCAAAATTTGGGTTAGTTAAAAGAAAATTTCACACACAATACATAAAGGAAACACCCTTTAGGTTTTAAATATTAGTTTAATTAGCTGACACCTCAAAATAGTAAAATATTATAATATTAAACAAGTATTTTATCAAACTAAAGGGATTGGTTAAGTAATATGCCACAATAATTTTATAAGAACATTATATAAGTGGATACTAACACTTTAAATAACCATCCCTATTTATCATAAACATACCCCAAAGGGGTTAAGTACTAAGGAATATAAATATAGAGGTAACCTATAAGGGTCGATTCATTCCAACCTAAGTCCATTTATATGATAAATCATTCTCAATTTATGGATTCAACACCCTAGAAATTTCAATTGGCATCCCATTTAAGTGAAACCCAATATTAGTCAATTTATCATAATTTAATGCACCCTTAGAGGGTTTAATTTTTAGTAATATGATGTTAAAACTTACCTAAAAGGTTCTAATTAAGTATAAGATTATTCAATTACACTGTTCATTATTTTCATGTTATGAAGGTACATTCCTTTATAAGTTTAAATTGATACACTATTTAACTGACATCCTTAAGCAATGAATTTTATTTTTTAAAATAAATCCCTTTCCATTTTAAAGATTATATTCAATTAAATTCATTAACCAATTTAAATCAATTTAATTTCCTTAATTAATTTCAATTTGGTTAAATAAAATTCCACAATCAAGCTATGTGTGGAAACACTGTTTAGGTTTATCTCGGAACTTTATTTAACTAACCATATATTATAACATTAATAAGTAAATCTATCACATCAGAATAGAATACATGTAGACATGTCAAGAAATCAAGAAATCATGTTATATATCCAAGCATGATAAATAATCATACAACCACTATATATATATTCATGCTGGAAAATCACACAAGCATGGTATATAGGTTAACTTGCCAATGAAATGTGAATCTAATGTGCCTAAAATGATGTATGAACACACCTCCTCTACTACTATACGTGGAAAATAGATAAATTCTATAAATTTGTAACCATTAGAAATAAAATAAAAGTTACTCAATTTGAAATAATAATCAATTGTAATACAAGCATCAAGAAAAATAGTCTCATCCTTGGAAAATTGATTTCCCCCCATGAATGGGTTTTCCATTCACTGACCTAACATATTTACTAAATTCCAAAACATTCCTAATATTATTTATACTATGAAAAAATAATACAAGGGGAAAAGGCTCTGATACCATTTTTTGATTTCCCAAACTTGGTCCACTCATAAGTGACCTAACTCAGTTGGCCACATGGCCTCAAGCGCACCTACATATACACCAGAGGCTACTGAATAACAGTGAGGGTCTAATTATGGTACGATGGGGAGAGTATACACTCTTTTATTAGAGTGGAGCATAGTGTTGAATCATATATAAATCAGTGGAAGAAGTAAAAATAAGGATAGTGGAAGTAAATCATCCAGATGATAATAATCAGACAAAAATAACAACCAGCATCATATACAAAAGGATTATGTCGTGAATATAAGTAATGTAACTGATGTACATGGAAATAAATAGTCATAAATAGCATATATATGTAAATATTAGGTACATATACAATACATGTATGATAAAATAATGAATTCCCAAAAATATCATATGGAATCCCAAGCACTAGCTTAGTCATCTGATACCAAGATCTGATCCCAGTATAGAGAATCAATTATCCATAGTTGTCCAATTTACCTTATCCCTATCTATATAAAAATTAATCTTTCTAGTTGTAAAATGGTGTCCCTAATAGGGTGTGAATAAAACTCAATAGGTCATCACCAATGGTTTCTAATACCATCTAGTCTGTGAATATAAAATGAGTAGTGTGAAAGTGTAACAAATAAGGTTGTGAAATAAATAGTAAACATCCTATATTGGGTTCCTCATCGGATACCGAGTCAACTCTACCTCCTTCATCCTAATATGGAATGTCTCTAAACATATTTCATCATGTGTGTGTGTGTGTAATACTTTCTAGGACCTAGGGAATATAACCAAGGCATGCAATTATGTAATCATAAGAGTATAATGATGACTTTATAAGTTCAAACCAAATCATGTATATTAGTGGTGATATAGGAAATATGGGGTGAATTTAATATAGGGGTGAACCCTTGTAATTTTACTTCTATAATAATAAGTTTGTCGATCCTTAGGGAAAAGTCCTAGGTAGCCTCGGGAAAAACTTGATTGGAGCCCAAGGAGATAATCTGAGGTGGTTTGTGTCTTAAGAAATCAAGATGAATCCAAAGTGATAATCCAATGCATTCTATGTCCATAGAAAGTAATAGGTGATTCCATGGATCCATGATGAGGTGTTCATAATTATAAGACAAATCCTAGATCTAAGAGGGGTGTTAACTATTGGAAAATGCATTAATAAATCCGGTGGTGACCTCTATGTAGTCAAGGGAGAACCATGTGGGGAATATAAGACTTTCCCAAGGTAGAAAAAACTATACATATATCTAAAGGTTATAATAAATTATATAAGAATATATAACATTTCATAAGCCAAGTGAATTATTTTACCATTTCACCCATAATTTAATCCCATTAAATCTCAGGAAAAATTCACAATTTACTAAGGGTTAATGGAATTTCCTTTCCATTCACATTTTTTTAATTCATTTAACATTAAAATTAATCATTTTTACTCATTTGAATCATAATTGACAAGAAAAACCCACCTTAGGTAGTTGCTTAGTCATAAAAGCATGGTAAATGTGTCAAGGGAACATATATAAACACACTTGAAAGGGTGGTTCAAGTCGAGGTCCTTAACCTCCAACAACATAAAGGGTCCATGGGATCATTAAGGTTATTTTATAACATGTTTAATTAAGGTTTTACACATTGAAGGGGAAACAAGCAGAAGGTCCATTGTGCAACACAACAATGACATATCATAAACTTATAGAGTTTGAGGGAAAGTAATAAACCACCAAACTAAACTAGGGTAGCTACAATAATACATTATCAGGATTTGATTTGAGTCAAAATGAAAAAAATTATGAATCTTACGAATTCCCAAAAATAGGACATATTATATTGGCCATAGTTCACGCCAAAATCAATAAGAGAGACAAAGAAATGAGGTAATGGGAATCATAGACTCACCTCTAGTATTCCAACACATTCAATGATGATCAAATCAAACCAATACTGAAGGAGATTATACCCAAGGGAGAGGAATAGAAGTAGGATGGCATGCTTATGGAGTTTCTTACTATGAATAAGGAAGAAAATGGGGTGAAACCCATTTATGGTCAGGGGGAATAGTAATTATTTACCTTTTAGTAAGGTGCATGGTTAGGCCTATGGTTAAGAAAACCATACACCAACCATGCATGCCTAACTTCCCAAGCACCAACCATTAGAATAGTTACAACACACTCTTAGGCAAATTGTGCAAAAATTGTTTGCATCCCTCTACCCCTCTACAAAAAACCACATGATTGTCTGGCCTACCCCTCACAGTTTAAACTAAATGTGTCCCCATACAAAATAGGATTCAGAATTTGACTACACGGTCATTACTAATCGTGTGCCAAATGTGCACCCAGGGGTGTGTCTCTTGAAGCTAATATTTTGAATCTTGATGCTCCTAAAACTCATCTGATCTTCTGAGACACATTTCAATCCTCAAACCCTATCCAAAAATAACACTTAAAAGTGTTCCAACGCTAATAATTTTATTTTAAATCTTTGTTTAAAATTTGTCCCATCCACCAAACAAAAAACTCAAATTTCCTTGGAATTTGAAACTCAATCTAGAACATGGTATCTTACAAAAATTCAGATTCTCATCATCTACATCATACATTTTTTAACCCACAACCCATGATTATGAACCCACAAAAATAATCCATGACACCCATGATTAATCTCACATAAAATTGTATTCTCAATAAAAATCCAACCAAACGAATATCAATGATGAGTGCACATAGAACATAGGGATAAAATCATAAAAAAGTGATAAATGAACAATAGTTTTTTTATTTTGAACACCATTCATTGATGGATACCAAGGAGTCAGGTCAAAATAAGAATAAAATTATAAATCCAAAATTGATGATTATAAAATACATAAATTAATGTTCCAGAAAATGATTGATTCTAGATTAGATTATTAGGGAAAAATCTGTAATCACAACAAAATCCAAATTTTAGATAAATTCACAAATAAAATCCCAACCTCAAGAGTGGATCAATCCTTGGCGAAGAACACGTTTTCGAGAAATTTTGATTAAGAACCTATTGTGATCATCATTCACTCCATGATTATTCATGGTTTATGGAAGAAGAAGAGATGATCACATTATCAACATCAGTGATTCTTTGATCCCAAGTCATCTGCCAACACCATAAGCTATCTATATCTGTATCTCTCTCTCTCTCTCTCTTTATGTCTCTCTCTCTCTATTTATCTCTCTTTATCTCTCTCTTTCCACATCCCTTACAATCTCTTAAATTATATGACTATCCCTACAGGGTTGGCATTATAAGGATCAAATAGTAATTTCCAAGGATAATATAAAAATTAAACATGATAAATATATTAAATTCATTATTTAATTTATTCATTCTATTTTCTACATCAACTATACATCATCCTAAAACACTATGTGAAAAAAATATTTTCCTCACCTAGGGTAAATACCACATTCTACATTCATTTGTTGTTCGAGTTTAACTATTTAAGGCTCTATTTAAGAGATACCACATTATTCCTTAAATTATGAGGGTGGATGTGTTAATTTATTTAATACTTTTAATAAATCAACATCGGTTCCATAAAATTCCCCAAACTCCATGCCAACTCCAATACTAGTTCTAAAAATAATATTTAAATTATCTGAAGTATATCATTATAAAGACCAATGTTGTTACAAAACATAAATTCGATAATTATCAAAAAATAATAATTTGAAATTATAAAAAAATATTTTGATGTGATCTAGATACCCAAGCAATGAGTCCTAATCCAAGTTTCTACACAAATTTCAAAATGATCCATAGTCACTATTTTTTTTTAAAATAATATGGGTGAATAAAAAATAATATTTGGGAAATTATTTACTATAAAAACAAAAAACCAACTATATGAATTTAAAATCAAATTTTTATTTATAATATAACTTTAAAAAAAAATTTTAAAATAAGTAAAGGACTAAATAAAATGTATCCAAAAATAGAAAACCCAGAAGTATAGAAATGAAATAACTAAAGTAATGTAGATGGATAACTCTTATCCATCATAGATGGTATAAAAACTAGAACAATATGTGATATAAAATGAACACATATCTACACCATTAAAACTTCTATGGTCCATAACTAATTAATAATGAAGCTTTAACCATTTCTAAATTAGGATAAATGGTATCTACATACACATTGAGATGTAGGGGTGAGGTTCATTAATAGAAATTTAGTAATATTTCATTGAATAACATCCATGAATTCATATGTCTTGTTTTATCCAAACCAAGTATGTATTCCATTTGTAAAACATTTAATCACATATAAAATATTAGTTTTCAAATAGTTTACATTAACAAAAAAATAATTAATTAATAGTTTCCATTAAAAAATCATGATTAATATGAATCAATACACCAAATTAATGAATTACTAGTGTAACCCACCAGAGATCGTAATACATCTAATAGTTTCAAATTTAACAACACTCCCCTACACGTATCCTACATCATGTAACTTTACGTCCATGAAATTTTTTTGTACAATCAATCATTAATCAATCCTTTTTTCTATTTCCCAAAAACTACTTAGTAATTTCTCATATCTATGATTAAATAATTTAATAAAACCTAATTTGTTTCTAAAAATTATTTCTCATGTCACTTATAAAAAATAACATATAATAAATTCAAAATAATTTATTATAAAAAAATATTCTTGACAAAATACAAAATTTAAAATAAATCCCATGGTTTCTAGAAAAAGAAAATCCAATTTCATAAATTAGGTCCCATGACCTAAAACCACATAAATTATTTTTTTTCCAACAAAATCCCAAAAATTTATATTTATCTCAAATCTAGAATATCTATAATTTTAGAAAATGAATTTTACACAATTATTTGAGATAATAAATTTCACGATCATTAAGTTGAAAAGTATATCAACCATATAATCCTAAACAAAAATCCATCGAGGAACGAATAGGTGTTACATAACTTAGATGATAAAATATAAAATCCATGATATTCAATATCTAAGATCAATAATAATGATTTAATATATGATAACCTAGAAATAAGATATTATCATCATGATAATTCCATTCATGATCTAATTTTACACAATATGGTTTCTCAATATCTATAATTTATGAGGGGTGCATATAAATGTGTCTATATTTACTTGTGTATAGGAACTAATAAGATCATTTATTTATTATATTCATTATAGTGTTTATCACTTCAATCCTAGAGATATTAGTATCAATCTACGGTAATAAACCAAAAAAAATATCATAATATTCATTAAGTCAATCTAAGATCATATTATAGTGTTAATAATATTGAAAGGATGATAATTTTGTTTTCAAAAGTTTAAGTTATTGAAAATTCACATCATTTCATGTTTGGTTAATATAGTTTTCATAACTATAAACTTGACCATTCAAGGTGCACTACCCAGGTTTTCTAAAACATGTTGTTGGACTACATGATTTCTTAATTGGATGTCTAACAGTTAACTTATCCCTAGCACAAATACTTTTATAAATTCAGTCCAATATCTACTAAAAATAAAATAGAATAAAACATAAAAATGGGTTTCCATAACCTAACACATCATATTAATTTTCATCACAAACAAAATCACCAAGATTCATCCTCTCCCTCCCAAGTCACCTTTTGAATCACCTCATGTTGTCATAGTAATCTCATAAAAGGAATTGTATATCCTATAAAAATCATCTTTTACCTATATAAAATCCACATCGTCCATTCCATAGTGGTCGAATCCAATTACAAATAAATATATTCAATAAAAATAACATGAGAAAGATTTGGTTAGAGCCACCCTAGTTAATAAAAATGAAACATGCTATAAAATACAGTGTAATTTGGAGAAAAATGCAAAAGATATGTTAAATATTCAATAACTTGAAGATTTTATGTGGACCCACATTACAGTATAAAACATTCAATTACTTATTGAGTCCATTTTATCTCATCTAAGTTGACACATATTAAATGAAGTTATCACCGATAATAAATTCCAATAGTCCTCATCATTGAATAGTAAATTGTTTTTTATGAGTAAGAGTTCTTATTAATGTATTCCATATTAAATGAATTTTATGAGTCATTTATTATACTAAATTATGTTCCATGACACAAAATTGAAGTAGTACCTCTAAAGTCTTCATGGTTTATTCCAATTGTCTTTATACCTGAGAATAATAATCCATACTCATATTCAGCTAGGTAGCCCTCACCTTCTAAATTACTATTTAAAATCTTAATGTAAACTGTAAATCTCTATATGATGTGATAGGTTAAATCCCATGAATTATATTTACTTATATAACATAAAACTTAATTAGATCTTCTATCAAAAACATATATTGAATATATATTAAATTTTCAAACATCATTATTCATTCTAGAATCTCATAAGTGTTGTTGTTCATCTTAAATGTTCTAGGTAAAAAACTATCAAATCCATTATGGTGTTTTAAAATTTATATTTTAATACAGTAAATGGTTGTGAGAATTATAGATTTTATTCATGCATAAACTTCACCCATTTAAAATTCCAATATCAAGATACATAATCATCCATATTTAGTTTATTTCCCAATGAAACTAGTTTATGATATCATGGTATGATTTTATCACTCTTGGATGCATCGTTCAACTATATTTTTGATATTGTTTCATAAATTTTTTATTTGAAAATGATAAAACCACTAATCTATCTAGAAAATAGAGTGACTAGATAGAAACTAGTGATCATCCATCTATATTCTCCCCAATATTTAAGGTGCCTATATTTTTTCAAAAAATAAAAATGATTATTTTTTCCAAAATTACTTGGTGAACAAGTATGGGAGTTGATTCAATATGATATTACACAATACAAGAGATGATAATTTATAGTTTTATCTCATAGTTGTGTTTTTATATGAAGGGAAATGGAGTTAGGTTTCCCTTTGTCCTATTCACCATCAGTGTGCAAGAACACCCTCTTTCTAATCATCCTTTGTCTGGTCACTTTTTTCCACTCTCATCTCTAATTTTTATTCCTTAATTATATGTTTGGATTTATTGTATCTAAATGAATGTTTTTTATTAGGTATATATTTATAATTTTTGTTGTGACATCACCTACATCCACTTATTGATGCTAACAATAAATTAATTATAATGGATCAATTGTAAATTATTCTATAAGATTTTTTATTTTTTTTGATGAATTATCCATTTATGACCCATGAAAATAATAATTTTTCTACTCAATGTTGATATTATCATTTATAAAAACTATTAATGAAGATCTATTATTCTTTATCAACCTTCTGATAGTGGACCCTATACCCGACTACATGGCACTGGGGATCCTCTAATTGGTTGTTCCAGTTTCTAATTTTCAATCATCTATATCTAAAATGGTGGAGCTCATATTTCCAAATCGAATAGTGTGGTTCTCTTTTATGTATCATATGGTCATAAAAAAGTTATTCAAGTATGTTTATGAAGTGGTTCTCTAGGTGGTGATTAATTACTATTCATTTTCTCTAACATATATTTTTTCCCTTTTCAAGAAATCTACATTCTAAGGTTGATTAGGAAACTGAACAAATGAAATTTTATTAAAAGAAATTAATACAAATAGTACATCACCAAACCATTATAAAAAATAAAATGTTAGTTATGTGTATCATATGTAAACTCTAATCAATTGAAAATTCACTTCTCGTACTATTCCTACCCTATCTAATCCTAGACATAACTTTTTAAAATTTATCATAGGTGATGATGTTTTTGATAGTTTCTTCTAGTACTTACCACTCCTATACTTATCCACATTATCATCCTCAGCTAAATAAATATTGTCCTCATCGCCAGTAGGGTATCAGTAGATGAGCTTTATAGGAAAATTATTTTATTAGGATGGAATTTTGGTTGGTCATGTTCTTCTATGATCCAATTTTTTTTAGGCCCATGTGTTTTTAGGCCTACCTATTTGTATTGGTTTTCCACTACCTATACTTGGATTTTCTAAAATACTAATATAAGGTTTTTCAAAGTTATTACACCAACTAATATCCATCCTTATAATCCTCAAGATTTAAATCCACTATCAAGATCATCATTTACAATTATATCTCTTCCTATTTCACCACTTAAGTCCTTCAACTCAAAGATTCTATTATAGTATTACCATACCTTGAGTATATGATATTGGAATGTTAAAAGGGTAGATATATTTAACACATCTTCATTTCATTGGATCTAAATCTAACTGGGTGAAAATTTACTTTAAAGTCTTATAGTCTGGATACACCATAAACATATAATTTAATTGGTAATACCTCTAACTCTTAAACTTATTATCAATTGTTCCTTGATCTAGATCAATAATGGGATAGTTTTTTAAAGCGATTAAAACTACCTTAATTATTGAGAAACTAAATTATCCCTTTTTATAAAAATTTATACAAAACCAAAACTTGAAAATCTTTAATATACTAAATATCCCTTGATAGTTTCAAGTAAAATCAACACTAGTGAAGATGTCAATCTTCCTTCCATATTATCAAAATATTAATTGTACATATCATCTAATTAAAACTTCATACCCTTATATGTGAACATTATACTCGATGAAGATATCTTTGATAAATCTTATTTGAAATTTTTTAGTATCCTTCATATTCAATGAAACTATGAATCATGAAGAAAATCTTGGTAGGCTCCCAATAAATCATTACTTCAAATTTTTCCAAGTCAAATGAAAATATTTATTTGAATATTAATTTTCCCAAGACATCAACAGGTGAACCCAAATCTAGAATTTTTATAACATCATTTGCAACATATTATTTCATAGAATTTATAGAATGATTCTAAAATGTATTCCATGATATTCGTCCAATCATGAGTAAACTGGAATTTCATTTATAAATACTACAATAAATCATTTAAGGTATTTAAAAAAGATATTTTTCATAAAGGATATAAAAATAATGGGAGTGTAAGTAACCCTATATATTATTACAAAAAACTCATAAAGTTCAAACATTATCCTTAAATTTTTATTAGGAATATCTTCTTCTTTCACCCTTAACTGGTGATATCCTAATATTAGAAAAATTTTCAAAAAAAATTGTCTTATGGAACTTATTGAATATATCATTGATGAGTTTTATTGGTTATTGTTTCATCATTGTTATAAAATTAAAATTCTTTGAGTTGATACATAACTAAAGTATATAACCATATTTCTTATCAAATAAAATTGATACCAGCCAAGGTGAAATACTAAATAAAATAAATTAATTTCATCCATATTATTCAATTGAATCTTTAACATTTGTTTCTATATAGGATATTTGTGATTATAAAGTTGTAATATAACTACTTGACTACTTATCCATTATACCATAATTGATAAGAAAAAAATCATAAAGCATATTCTCTATCTCCATGGTAAGTTAAAAGTTATAATGGTACTCTATTGAATGTAATGGGAATTACTTACCATTTATAGGTTATAATGAATAAATAATGGTAATATGAAACACTATAATAACCAATATCCAATGATCCATGATACAACATTTTAAATGAATATATAAAAATAGCATATATGACATCAATGAAGACTAAGAATAAATGGATTAAAGGACTTATTTTCACTATATGGAACACAATCAATCTTGCATACCTTCACCTCCATAGTGCTAAAAAAACCCATGGTCTCTTCTTAAATAACTATATCATCCTTTAAAATTTTAAAACAAACTAGAAGAAATCGGGATATATATACACCAAGGTCTATATGTAGGGTGTGAGTGAAATACTAGTAGGATAAAACCAATATTCTATACATTCCCTTTTTTAAAAACCATAAATTATAGTATGAACTAAAATTATAAAAGTATCATTCAATATTTCATATAAATAAGTAACAATGTAATAAAAATTTACCTTTCCTTTTAAAAAAATAGATTCTACATGTTAGGTAATAACATGAAATTTTTAAATTTAAAACATTAAAGTGACAATTTTTATAACAAATTTTGTGTGATAGAATCATGATAGGGTAACTATGGGACTATTACAAGCAATATATATGATCCCCATGATCAATATAAAAATATTCTCTATACAAGACACTAGACAAAGTATAATTCTAAACTATTTATGATTTTATTAGCTAGCGTGTAATCTAAACTACTAAGAAATTCTTAAATGGAACTTTCCAAAGCATAATCCAAAATTATCCTATACTAGACAGTGCATAATCTCAACTATTTGAAAATATAGGCAACTCATAATCTCAATGGGAAACTGTACTTATCAAAAAATTATAAATCTATATACCCAAGGTGTTTTAATTATGTTTTTCCATAATAAAATAAATCAATAATTCAAGAAGGATGGTAAAATAAATATTCAACTCTCCACTAAACACCCATCATTAAAGGATCCCCTTTATATTCATTTATCACCCATTAATGAAATAACATAATTTCATATTCTTATATCATGATAATTAAAATGTTCCCATAATGGAATAATCATAATATACTTGCTATGAACCTTTAAGATAAGAAAAAAATAACTTTATCCTTTGAAATATTATACAGAAACACTCCATCAATTCCTTATCAATAATATCAAAACATCCTACAAAAATATTTTTTTTTATTTCATAATAAAATATCATTTACATTTTGATAAACATATTTTATGAAAGGAATTTATCAAAATAAATAATGTTTATAATAAACATAAAAACAACATTGAAAAAAAATGATTCATCTTATAAATAATTCATGAATTTATCATTTTGAAATTTATTATAAATTAAAATATTAAAATAGATTCTATTAATATGTAATAAAACCTCATTTCCATTTCATCAAACACCTTATATGGAATAATATTTAAGAATATTATTTTATATAAATAAATTAATAAAACCCTTTTTATATAAAATATGGATGGAAAAATAATATAAATAATTTATAAAACCATTATATATAATTTATATAAGAATTTCGTTATTCAAAGCTAAATTTAAAACATTAAATAATTCATAGTTTTATCAAATAAAAGTAAAATGATATAATCAACTATTTGTAAGTTAGAAACATTGAACCATTTACCAATTATGATAAAAAGGATAGAAAATGGATTTATATCCTTTATCACCAAAAACCTTATGATATTTGATGGTTTTTATTGACATGAAAAAAACAATTTTTTTTTTCAAAGAACCCTAACAGGGGAGAGATATTAGGGGTGTTGTGAAGATAGGAGAGGAGAGGATAAAGGAGAATAATAGTGATAAATATCAACCAACAAAAATCTTGTAAATGATTTTTCAAAGAAGAAGTATAAATGAAGGAGAGTAGGGACTTGTTACCATGTTCATATTATCCAAAATATGGGTGAGAGAAGGGAAAATACTATTTTTATAAGGCAAGACATGATAATAATATTATTATTAATATGAATATGAATATTAATATTAATAAAAAAATGAAATTTTAATTTCTAAATCAAATTTCAAGAACACAATAATAAATAAAATTAATAAAAAAATTATTTCCTATTAATAATTAGACAGATCACCTCCATATTCTATACTATTAAATAATATATAATAATAAATAACACAAATCAAATAAAATTGATCACATATGTTTTATAAAAATAAAACTAAAATATTTAAACTCATTTTATGAATTTTATAACCACAAAAATAGTTAAAAATCATTATAATATTATACAAATAAATTTAAAAGGTTATGAGAAGGTCTTAAAATGAAAAATAAAAAATCAAGTCAATATTTTAAAATTCACGGTCTCTAGGATCATGCATAAATCGGGAAACACATGTTTCCTAAATATACTAATGTTTCATGGTCCCCATGCATGGTCTCCCAAACTGTCAACTAACCGTGGATCTCCCATGATTAATGATATTTTTTGAAAAAAATCAACCATTTTCAATTTAAGAATTTCATTATAATAAAACATGTTTAAGAGAGAAATGTGGTGTATCACAAATGTAATGATATCAGGATCCTAGAAAAAAAATTGATTGAGAACATAATGTATCTCTCTAGTAGAGGCCCAAATAATGCTTTAGGAAACACAAAAAATAAGTCATCCATAATTATTAAAAACTGCATACAATCTCTAAATTAGACCAATTTAAGAACCAATACTATAAACAAGAATGTAAATGATCTAATATCTCTAAAACCTAGTCCAAGATAACTATACTAGATATAACACTATATATAAATAGATAAAATACAGCAAATAGATTAATTTAATGAAACTACAGTACTATTATAATCAATATGATTAATGCACTTCACTATTCAATCCATCACAATTATGAATACATATATGTTTACCTCTAAAATCGAAAAAAAATCATTATACCTCTACAATAATACTCATAATGGAATAATATGGAAACCTAAACACTATCCAAGAAGAGTTTCAACATTCATATAATAATACATAAATTCTATATGGAAATTGAACCATTCTTCTAAAAATATAAATATAAATGAATTACATTTACATGTACAAAAAATCGAACAGATCATAATAAATGAAATAAAGAAAGTCATACTATCACGGGTTATGCCTTAGATTCATCTAATGAATGATCTATAATAAATAACTTCTAACCCTATAAAGAATCTCCATCAATACTAGATTTTTATTCTTAACCCATATTATTTTATTTCTCCCCTGGAATCCTTGATCCTTGCATCTAGTTGGAATCATCAAAAAAACCTAATGTGATAAGTAACTAAAAAACTCCTTTATATTCTCAAGATTCTCACACTGATAACATGTCCTGGGTTTATTAAGATAATATCTCTTTTTTTTATACTACCACTCTAGAAACACTAAAGTGGTATCCTTCCCCAACATAAACATAAAATCACTGATTTAATTTGACTACCTCCGTGGTTGGAGACATGTTAATTCTTTTTTTTCACTAAAAAAATTCTTGCATCCAATAAGTATATGGGAAAAATAAGATACACCCCAAGAATATATCATGAAGACTTTTTTCATAGATTATTTATTAATTACATCTATATAAGTGGGTAGATAAAATAGAATCACTTTTAATTAAATATTATTTTAATCCATCCACTCAAAAAATTAAGATTATCATTATTGTTTGTATATATTTCAAAATAATCTATCTTTGTAAAACAAGTTACATACTCCAACAACATCACAGTTTCATGTTATATACCTATGAACTTTAAATCATTCCTTATCTATACTCTCCTAAATTAGAACTAAAAACTACAAATTTTATAGAATATAAATCATATTGGATCTCTATCTAACTATTCTACCATAGTTGTCTCCAACAACTGATGATCCAATCCCTCTAATATGTAAGTAGTAAACTCATCCTATGATATTTGAGTAATATAAATGAAAATAATATATGATTGATCCTGTAATTCTAATATTTATCTTCCTCTACTTCAATATTTTCTTAATACATATGAGGACTCTACCCCTAGAAATCCAAGGATCAATCCACTAACAATAGAATATTTATATTTATCCATATTCATATTACATGAAATGGTTATTTTAATCAATTTAAGAGTTTAAAAACACTTTCTATGTTCATAACTCATTCCTAAAAAATTAGATCTCTTCATGGAGATATTTTTACAATTCAAAAAATATAAAATAAAATATAAAATTCACATATACATAGATCATAAGAATTATAAATTTCAAGACACCAAATTATAATCTCTTGCAAGGTCTACCTATTCACTTTTAGATGAATAATTTCTCTGAAAATTCATTTTTTCTCATAAGGAAATCAAATTTTAATTCAACCAGATTATTTAAAAAAAATAAAAATCACTTGAACCCATTTTCAAAAACATTACTAGGAAATTAAATCATTTCCAAAATATAATGAACATGTATATTTTATATATGTGTTCCTACCATGATGAATAAGCATGCTTCCCCTCTAAACCCTTTATGGTTGTAGGTACCAAAATAGAATAACATATAAACATAATATAGAATTTCTTTAAATACATTGTCATGAATAAACTTTTTAATAAATAAATTTAATCAATCAATATGTTAGCTATTCATTTTTATGAGCACTTTATAATTTTAGATTGTTTTATTCTCTATGAATACATGATTTCCCTTGACTGAACTCAATATCGATATTAGAAACATTTTTTTACAACCCATAAAATATAATCAATCTATGATACCTAATTTAGGACTCCAGGTGACATCAAGTTTTTTATTTTATAAGAAGAGGTTAGAAACAAGTTCAAATGGATAATATATAGATTTTGGGGAATTATTTTCATTAAAAAAAATAAATTTACTATATGAAATGAAAATTAAATTCTCATTAAAAAACAAAACCATCTTAAAAATAAATTATTTCAAATTAAATATATAACTAAATCAAATGTAGTGGAAAATTGGAAACCAAAGAGTATAAATATTCAATAACCAAACTAAAGATGATAATTTCGTCTTATCCATTATGGATAGTCCAACTAAAACATCTCTCTATCATCACAAAACCAACATATCTACTTAACATCTCTCTGACACATCTCCCTAACATTTCAATTTCTATTATCTATCACCGATGAATAATAAATCTTCCCCTTTCACTTTATAATTATAAATTCCATTTATAGAGACCTAGATATGTTAATTAATGTGTGAGGAATGGAATAAAATATCGGATTTCTAAGAAAAACTTTCATTAATTTCCACCAGTGATAAATTTCAAACTGTGTACTCAATACCATTTAGAGAACATGTAAATTCATTCCAAATAGTAATTTTTCTAAAATTTTACATTAACACCAAAGAATTTTGTTATCCATTCCCATTACTAGAATCTCAAGAAATATATTTCAATATATGGAAAAAATTCATACTTGTGGTCATAGTATCACTCACCATAGATCATCATATATTCGATTGTTTTTTAATTGAAAACCATCCCATATATTTATTACAAACCATATAAATTCTCATCAAAGTCAATTTTTGATATTACTGATAATTATCTAAACCATTTATCTATTTATTGACACTAATAAATCATTTCTCAAATCCATAATTCATTAATTTACTTATAATTTTTTTTACCAAAATGATTTCCCATGTATCTTCTAGAAAAATAACATATCTTATACTCAAACTAGATTAAGATAAAATTAATACTATTAAAAAACTAATTTAAACCAAATATCATAGTTTCTATAAAATCAATTCTAAATAAATAAATCAAATATCATTACAAAAAAAACTAAGATTAATTATTTTCAGAAAAATCCCAAAAATTTCTATTTATCTTAAATTCAAAAAATCCAAAATTCTATCAAATAAAATTTCAATAATTATTTGATAAAATAAATTCAGTATTATGTAGTTGAAAAACACAATAAATACATAACATGGTATCACAATCACCCATGAAAGTAATATGATACACCTGTCTTTGATGATGACATCCAAAAATCTATGAAAATCAAGATTCAATATCAATGAACCTTATTGGATATTGTAAAATTTATCAAAAAGATATCACTATCATGAATCTTATAATCATTATTTAATTTAAAAATATAAAATCTATAGAGATTCATCAACCATGTCATATATATCTTGAGAGATATATAAGGACCAATAAGATCATAGATGTATTGCCTCTGATCTAATGTCGATACCTTTGATCCTTGAGAGATTGGTGTTGATTTATGGTTTAAAACTCCAAAAACTACTCTAAATGACAACTAGGTCCATAAAAGATTGTGTTAGGTAATTATTTGTAGTATAAGGGGAATAATAAATTTTTAAAAGGTCAAATCCTATTCTTCTTACCTAACTATATGGTTGGACTGCACATTATATCCAACCTTGAAACTAATTGTACATGGTTCACTACCTGATATTTTTAAATAACCTAGTTGGACAATAAAATTTCACTAATTCTAAGCCTAAATATGCACTTGACTATTCCCCAAAAAAATTACAAAATCTATAAAAAATAAAAGTCACATTTTAATATTAAAACCAATGTGATGAAATTGTATCACAAATATCAGTTGAACTAAATAAAATCTCATGTTTTGCTAACTATAAAAATTATTAAATGTATTGTATAAGATGTATAGAAGTATTTTAAAAAACATAAACATAGAATAGTACTTTTATAATAACTGTCACGAACCACCCCCACTAGGAACCCCTCTTGGTATTGTAGTGAAAATGAAAGTACCCCCAAATATTACATCTAATAGTATAAAAATTCATGATAATAACTAAGGTTGTAATGACACGTAAATGGGAGTTATTACCCTTATAATCTGAGGAATATTTGATAAACTCCAATCAAATCCATTTAATATAGAACAAAATAAGTACCCCACAACTTCATGTAATGACATACATAAAATAAACACCACATGAAATACCAAAATAGCTCTGATGGTAGAAAATCGTGAACTAGTTCCATGAACACCACTATCTAGTATTGCACAGCTCATGCACCAACTCTAACTATAAAAGTAAATGATTATAAACTTTTTTAAGCCATGTTTTTTAAAACATGGCTAATTTTTTAATTTATCCATGTTTTCTTAAAACCATGTTTTATTTATCATATTTTAAAACATGGATTATCTTAAATTTAGCTGCATTTTTTAAAAACATGACCAATTTACTTTTTAAAACATTTTAAAACATACCCAATATAAATAAAAATAATAATAGATATTTATTTAATACACACAGTTATAAATTCATATGTAGATATATACATATATATAAACATGAACACAAAAGTTAAAACATAATAAAAATTAATTAATCGCAACTATCATTAATATGTGTGTGTATATTTATATATATAATTATTATTAATATATATATATAAATTAAAAATATTACATATACAATAGTATTACATAACATTACAAATAAATATTATATATATATATATACATATATAGACACACACACACACAAATTCATAGATATATACACACATAATTATAATAAATTAATAATAACCAAATAAATGATCATTTGATATATAAATTAATATATATATATATATATATTAATTTGTAAATTTGTAAGTATATGTATCTTAATATATATAAATATATAATAACATATTAATATATATATATATATATTAATAACAACTACATAAATGATCATTAATATATAAATTTGTGTGCGTGTGTTTGTATAAATTTGAATATATATACATATAATCATAATAAATATATAAAATCTTAACAACGTTTAATTTTAATTTAAATGTTAATTTTAATAATGACTAATTTATATAAATGATTGTTCATAATAACATATAAGTAATAATTACTAAATAAATGAACAATAGTATTACATAATATATAAATTAATAATTACTAAATAATAATAACAATAATTATATATATTACATAATATTTGTTATAATAATTATACTACATAATAATTATATTAAAAACTTTATTACATGAAAATAGTATTGATAATAAATTATATATATATATATTACAAAATTATTGTAATAATAGCTTAAATAGTATTAATTATAGTAGTAATTTTATTAATTATATTAACAGTAGTATATCAATTATTATATTACATAATATTATTAATCTAATATTAATAATTATATTTCTTATTTTATTACATAATAATATTAATAATAGTGTGAATTATATTACATAATAATTAATTAATTTATGAATTTATAAGTATATTTATATAAACATATATATGAAGATATAAGGACCTATAAAATTTAAAAAGAACTCACCCGGACCAGTGGCTAAAGAACTTATTCAAATCCTTAGTGTCATGGGTTCAAATCCTTTGATGCATAGGGTAGTTTTTATAAATTAAGGGTTCTGAGTTAGGGAAATAGTGTTCATTGTCCTAGGGGTGGATGAAAATCCATAGAAAAAACTAGTACATGTGATCATGGGGATTGATGAATAGTTTTGGTGGTGCTGATGTTTGGGGAGAGTAGTTATCATGATCATGGGGGACATGAGTTATGCACAAGGGAAAAGACTAGAAAAAAATGCAGTGCAGGGAATATGAGTAGGGAAAGACAAAAAAATTAAAATAATACTTCAATCATGTTTCATGTAAATGTTGGTAAAAATTTAACAATTAAAATTATTTCATATAAACATGGGTAAGTGATGTGGTAAATGTAGATAAATTTATTATTGCCCAATTTATCCATGTTTTTAGAAAATATAGTTAAATATACCAGTAATGTTTCTAAATACAACTAATGTAAAAAAGAAAACATAACTAAATCAATTTTATTTTTAGTGTCTATAATAAAATTCTAAAAAAATAGATATATATTGAAAGGGGTGAGAATAAACATGTACTTAGTAGGATCATCCTCAAAACCACTTATACAAATATAGAATAAGTATACTAATACCATTGTAAACAAACAACATAACCAACTTTCAACTATTTCCACTAAGTCTTACTCACACCATATAAAATCTAAGGAATAGTGAAATAATATCAACGAATATATCAAGAAGTTCCCTCACAAACACTTCCCCACTGATTTGGTTTCTCTCACACCCTAATAGTATTTTTCACGTGCTTTAATCCATTTTATTCCCACATAACCATAAATCTATATAGCATATCATAGATGTAAGCACATATATGCACAACCACATATCGCATCACCATATCAGAACTTAACATCTCATCCTTTTCATGGTAGGGTAACATGAACATGAAAAAAATAACCATGTTCCCACATCCTTCCATGAACATCCCCCACTGTGTATCCACACCACAACCAAAAATCAGTTTTTTCAATATATATACACGAAAACAAAAATCCATTACATCTTGTATATGTATATACCAACCATGAAACATCACTTCCTATACTATATATGAAGGGACATTTGGGAAGAAAAAGAATTCAACCATTTGTTCCCAATATAACCTTGATTTTGGGGAAGACACCCAAAACCAAAAACCAAATGGGCATCAATAAAGATGTATGACTCATGTGGTGGTGTGTATGAAATAACAAGGTGAAATAAAATGTATATAGGGGTCATATAAAATCCAATCATAAGGTTTGACATGTGAAATAAAAACTACAACAACACACAAGAACCATCTCACCATCACTATCTCTTACCTACAACTATTATCATAACTAAAACACAACCAACCCCAATATACAACCAAAAAATGGACATAAAAACATTATTCACCCCATATTTTATCATTCCAATTACAAATAACACATTTATCTTATTTGGGAAATGTTGAATTCGTTTTTCCATATTTAATATGAAACCTTTCATTAAATAACTTTTTCATTTCAAGTTATTCATTATTCATATTTATTCCAACCTTCCCAATTTATTTTATGAAAATATTCCAACCATAATCAATATCTCATTTATAGGCCATAATTTATAAATTAAATTCCTCTACCCATCACTAATATCATTTATTCAAACCATGTTATATACTATTAGGAAACTATAACATAAATCCATAATGTAGAAACTCATCCTTTCATAAACTGCGTCACAACCAATGATAACATCCATCAAAATAGTTGAAAAAAAACCACTTAGATTCCACAAAAAGAGACATACCCCCATTATGATGACCACACAATAAACCATCCATTACTATCCCAACCAAACCAAACCACATCCTCCAAATATTATATAATAACCAACCCACGCCACTTTTAACATAGAATGGAGGACGCCACATATAATAGAAAATGAGAGTAAAATTAGAAAAAAATAACATCGAAGAACTATTCCTTGATAATTCATTCATATTAAATCACAATTTCATGTTCAAATAGAAACACCATAATTCAATATTTCTACAAAACTAATTATTTACCAAATTTATGCTATTTATATAATTATAAACATAAAAATAATATCAATTTTATAATCTGAAGATATTATAGTAGTGTGAATCACTTAACCAAATTTACAATAGAAAACGACAAAAAATATAACAGTGAACCATGGAAAATAACGTCCTTTGGGAATCCTCTAATACACATTTAACCTTTTGTACATAAAAAATAAGTTGAATAATTCAAAATTTCTCTAATATACATTTTTTCCATCTTTGAGTGATTAAACCATTATGAAAAGAAATTCACACATGTCATCAGCATAAAAGAATCTTTTTATAGAAATAACATCAAATATGAAGTATCAGCACATTATTAATAACATGGAATTAATTAAAGCACATGTGAATTCACTATTTTCCCTTTCAATTTAATTGATCCTATAAATTATCTTTATTAAGTTATTTATAACCACCCACCCAATAAAAAATTGGTATGATAATTCCAAAAATTGAACATAAGTAATAAAGAAAATTTCTCAAATTCCTAACCTCAACTTGAGCTTCATCATTCATCAGGAATGAAAAATTATTATTAGATATTCAAAATGCTGAAAACACCCAAGGGAAAAATTAAAAAACCTATAACACATCAAGATACATTAATCACTTGATCCAAAATCACCCAAATAGAACCAGTACCACTAAATTCAACTTCACAAGGAGGATGTTCAAGAGAGAATGAAGATGTGAAGAAAATGGAATCACATTGAATCTTAAAGAGATTGATCTATTAAATCTAGGGATATAAGAAACCAAATGGGATCAAATATCTCTAAAGATGTACCTCTAAAATGTAAGGGTTTGGGATAATTCTGAGATAATTGAAATAATTTAAAAGACACCTACAATTTAAAATAAAAAATATAAAACATGGTGTAACTACATGATAGTTTTTTGTCACAATTCTATAGGTTTGACCCAAATGAAACTATGTAAATCACACTGTAATATCCCCTTACCTATCCCTAAATATCATAGTGAAACCACCATAACTTAATTAATTTAATGAGGTCCATGGTGTGAACTTGTTGTTCAATCCACAATACATGATTTCCTTTGAAGCATGGTGAAAATCACATCCTTTCCACCTTAAACCCAACGAACCCTTTAAAAGTTATGGTGAAATGAAATAAAGCACAGTGCAAAATACCTTAGATAAATAGAGGAAATAAATAAACCACATAAGTCTTTATTCTATAAGGGTTAGAATCACTATGTAATGACCCTTATATAGGATTATCCAAGAGGCCCCATAATATTATACTCAAGAAATTCAAGACTCTTCACACAATGATTTAACCCATCATATCATAACTAAACTCACATAATATTAATCTAAGATCCCACATGAGATTAAGTCAGAGTATCTTCACCAAATATCCATCATCATGGTGAAACATACTCCATGTAGGATTAAATTAAAAAAATATAATATTAACTCCAAACCTCCTAGGACACCCAATTACATGACATGACACACCATGTCACAATCAATAAGTCCAAGACATACAGTCTAGCATTAAACTCTCATGGATCACACCCTATATCATAACATATATTATCATGTCAAAATTCTACAAATCATGGAATAGAACCCCATACCATAGCAAAATCCCTTCCTATAACTTAATTTTCATAGTTTAGTACATGGGGCCCTACTGAAACACATTCCTTAGCTGAAATGTCTTCCCAAAACTATTTATATCATCCCTTGACCCTCATCTGAGCCATTATAAACTTTTATAACATACTAAAGAAGAAAATAAATCATATATAGGGTATCAATACTTTATAATAAAGCTTTACATAATTATAATATCAAATAAAAAATAAAAAATAATAAAATTAAAATTTTATAAATTTAAATATGATATTTTATAAAGAATTCATATTTTAAATAAAATAATATATAATTGTCTTGTATAATTATAATCTTTGTTTAATTTAAAAATAAAAACTTTTCTCATTATTATCAATAATTATATGGAATGTATGAAACCATTCATATTAATTTAAAAATATATAATTCATGAATGATGAAATCATCATATATCATATCATATATGAACACATCATATATTATAATATACATAATTTATATTATTTTAAATTTATATTTTACTAATGTTTTCCAATGTAAAATCGATTTTATACATGTTCTAATATTTTCAAAAAATTGCGTATAGTATAATTTCCCCTCAGATTCAATGTGGTACCAAGGAAAAAATATTTTTTTAAAATCTATATCATAGAAAATGATATACTTGATATAATTTTCTTCAATATATATGAGTGATAATTATATCTTAAACCTTCTTTTCATATCATGGATAATAATAATATATATTGTTTCATTTGAAAAATCGCCATTATTATACAATAATCCCACATTTTATTTTTTGTATTTTAATTACTAATAGAGATATCACTATATCAACCTCAAAGATATCCTAAAGCATATAATTTTAACAATATCATGAACGGTTTTATTTGATATCACTATACATAAATGAGTTGAAGAAAGATAAAAAAATCCTCCACAAGATCAATCAAGAAAAGAAATAATAAAAATAAATAAATAAATATAAAAAATACCTTGTAATCTATTAAGAATCCTCTATAATAGGGAGTTTGATTAAGATCACTTAGTATCAATCAATGTACTCTAAGATCCAAAGGTATCCACCAGCTAAAAGAGATTAACTAAATGATTAAGTTGGATCCAATTTCCTTCAAAGGTGTTTCATAACCTCCTCCTAAAAAGTAAATAAATAAAAGATTCTAAGATATTGTTTTCTTGTTTGATATTAACCTATATTCACTAAAAATATGGTCCAAAAACTCATGTAAAAATAAAACCCCTTCATAGAATGATGGGTCATATAGAATCCTATTCGTTTCATAAGTTATAAAAGGACCAACATTTTCTCTCTCCATTTTACCAATTAAAATAGAACCTTGTTTATTTTTGTGATTGTAAAACTCCTTTATTAGTTAATAATCCATCTATATATCATCATAGGATATGTAACAATATGAATAAAACATTATAATCAATGTAGGAAAGTTGGGTGAATTATAATTTTTCTTAAACACCATAATATAGTGTACCCTACCACAACATAGCACAAACCATGACATAGTGACTCATAAAACATAATCATTTATTCATTAGTGAATATAGTTAAAAATCACCAACTTTTACTAAATAAACTCAGACTTTATAAAATAATTTACCAATTTTTTTCAATCTATGAAAATTTCATTAAATAAAATTTTTATATAAAATCTCTCATATTTTTTGTAAAACTACGTAAAACAATTAATATTTATTGCATATAATATTTTGTGATTCTATTGAACATTTTAGAATATTAAATGATTATAAATTCCTTGATACATAGTTATCAATAAAGATTTTACTCTAGAGAAATTTCAATGCTACTTGAGAAATAAAGAGGTATGAAATGATCTCTATCAAACACACTCATATCACCATATAAAATTTTCCACCATAAGATGTATCTCTATAAATCATATGAATTCCTATATAATCCCTTTTTCTAAGTAATTAAGTGGACACTATAAATGGAACATGTTAATGTTGTGTAGTTTATATTATATATTCTTGATTCTCTAAAATGGAATGACTGGATTGAATGAATACATAACAAGTCATCTATCCCAATATTTGAGCACATCACATGTCACTAAACTAAACATAGAAATAAATTTCCTTAGTATAATTCAATCAATGGTTCAGATTTCATACTTGTTATCCCAGATAAAAAAACTATATCCCAGTTAAACTTAACTAACAACATGATCGTCAAAATACCCAACCACACACTAATTTTCATATCCCTAAGTTAGATGTAAGAAAGGTTACAAAAGTAATATAGTGAAATTTTTTATTATATTTTAAACCTATGATTACGGGAATTCATATAAATTAAATACCCATAAGTATATTAATGACTATATATCATTCCATATGATATACTTTAGTGGGTCAATCCATATAATAAGTATCTATATAGTATTTCATGAGTTTAATTTGCATCACATACATGAATTTTTAGACACTAATCCTAAAAAATCTATAAAACCTAAAATACTTGATGATGACCATAAATTAGGGAAAACTAAAATTAATCCTTTTTAGGGGAATTATCATCCAACTATTCTTGTAAAATACACATTAGACAAGAATTATTGACAAATAGATATTTCTTTTATTATAAATCTATAATATTTTTACATTGATGAAAATAGTTACATGTAGTCTCTCATATATCTTATACCCTGAGAGTTTATATGACTATCATTATTCTTATATGATAATGGATTTTTAAATAGATATGATCCACTCTCCTTTATATCCACCTAATAGATTTTTACATAACCCCACTCAATGATTTATTAAATGATATGGTATTTATGAATAATGTGTTTATAACGGGGTTTCCTTTCATGATAAATAGATTCAATATTGTATCTGTAAATCAAAAATTTCTATTAAAATTATAAAAATCACACAATGTTTAGTGAGTAACTTCTTGATCCAAATTGATTCCTTCAAATAATTTTATGTAGTGACATACTCTACCTCTTTTTTTTAGTCGAAAAAATAGTGATTTTTTAGAACTCTTTAAAATAATTGCTCTTCTCTTCTTGCAAAATAGAAAATGAAATGTTGATCATGTTTCATCCTTATTTCTTTAGAATCTATAACTGATGTATCATGTTACAATGATCTATTCCTCACCTCTAAAGACCAAAAATAAATAAATAAATATTATTAAGTATCTACTTGATATGATCAAATCATAATATTCATAGGGTTGAGTACACAACATGTCATAAGTGATAGATCATATGATATATTCATAAGGAATCATATCTCATTTTATCTTTTCTAACTCTTCATTAGTACATCATATTTTTTTAGAATTATTCCTTGAAATACTAATAAGGAACCCTTATTAGAGTTCCCCCTACTAAACCTACTTATACTTGACTAATATATATATATATTAACTCATTCCAAGAATCCTTCCAAAAATGGATTTTTATTATTATTGAAAAGAATCCACTTTTGATGGGGTGGAGTGGGAACCCACACACCTAGCATAAGAAACAAAAACAACCCAAAAAAACCATTTCACTATCCTCTTAGATCCATATCTATAGATATACATACCAAGTGTATAATATGATTCTCCGATCTTTATTATTTAAAATTGCTTTCCCATACATACCTCAATAAGAGGAAAATTTGTGATATCATTTTTGAGGATTATTATGTCATCCATATACAACACCTGTAATACTATATTACTCCCAATGAACTAATTTTATATGCAATAATCATTCATGATATTTATTAAACCAAAAAATATAATTAAAATATCAAATATGCAGTTCCAACACTAAGAAGCTTGTTTCATTCTATAAATAGGTAGTTGTAACTTTCCTAAATTAGAAGCATCACTCAACACTTAAAAGTTTAATTTGTATCATATACTCATAAATGACTAATTTTCCATTAAATAAAATGTTATTAATGTATATTTGACATATATCATAATCATAATGAGTTTATATGGCTTGAATGTGATGTACCTAGGTGTGAGAATAAAAAGCACGAAGATGGAGGTGAATCATTCCTCCAAAAAAACCTATTACAAAAAGAAATATTATGCTCATGATAGCTAAAATATATGATCAAATAATGAAATTATTAATTATGATAGATATTGAGAAAGAAGTAACAACACATGAGCAAAAATTTTTTTTTAAAGGCTCAGTAACTCTTTTTATCGAATGGTTGTTCATTGGTGAATGGTTGTTGTCATCCCACATCACATATTATTAATTTATTATTAAAAAAGAATAAAGTATGGAGAAATAATATGGTATTAAACTCCATAAAAGTACAGAATATTAAATACAAGGGAATAAAGATCAAATATTAGTGAAATAAATCACTAATAATATTCTTTTTTCATCTATAAGTTCCTTCAATCCATAGATCATGTGTGTACCCAATTTTTCTTCTAAAACTAGAACCATTCATCCCAAAAAATATTTGTAAATAGTTATAGTGGTTAAAATTATGTATTTTATCTTTTTGAAACTCTAAATATGTATAGAGACTTTAAAATCCAAGCATAATGTAAATGATTGTGGTGTAATCCCTAGCCAAACATAGATTCAAAAAAACTATCAAATCACTAATTTAACTGATAACATTTCAAAAAACCATTATAAATCAATATATATCATGTACTAATTATACCATTATTGATTTTATCATACTATAATTAATCTATTCCAAATAAATCTCAAGAAGACTCCATAAATTCATTATGTCACATTAGTAAATAACTATGGTATGATTCCACTAACACTTGTTCTTGTAGTTGCTCTAAATTTTTATTCAATTATTCCAACGAATAGTGGTGTAGCATTAAATATAATGACATTACTAATTAAATTACAGTGTGTTCACAATTATCTTTAACTTTGGTATCATTAGATTATTTTACTAATAATGAATTATGGAATATCTAAAATGCATTATAGTGTATTGTAAATAATTGTGGCATAAAACCTTCTCACCGATTTTTATCTATACTTCTATCTCAAATTATTCAACCTCTATAATTTTCACTATTTCTAAATCATATAAAAAATCCACAATATATAATTATAGTATGATCTATGAATAATGGTGAAATCAGGATTTCTATGTATGTGAGTCTCCTTTGATTTTTAGTTTAAAACACTAAATTTAATCCTCAGGATCTAACAAATGTGTAATACAATAATATTACTATTTTATTTTCTAATATATGTGAAATATTTGACCTCTCATATCTTGGATTTCATATTTTACATAATTGAGAAAAAACTTACCATTTTCTCAAGCAAGGTATTACGACATGACACAATCCAAATTCCAATATTTTTTTTAAATCATCATAAGAAAACTTCATAATTTTGAATTATATATAGATACATCCAAAATCTATCAAATCAATTAGAATGATTGAAATAAAAACATTCATAAATGAGATTACATCTCATGAATCAAAAACATAAGAAAATAATCATAATACACTCATAATGTGATAGTTATTTAAACACCAAATTTCTGGATAAATTAACATTTTTAGAGAAATCATTCATGACCCACCCCCATAGGTATTCCTGCTTGCGTCATGCTTGCGGCATCTTCTGCATGTGTCATGACTGCATCATCGACTGCATGCATCATGTTTGTGTCACCGTCTGCCTGTGTCATGCCTACGTTGTTGTCTTCCAGCAAAAATTGTCTCACACCTGGATTTGAACCCAGGACTGATGTAGGATTACGGGGAGCCTTTACCACTCGGACAATCCCCCAACTGCTTTATAATTATAAATATTTATATATTAATATATATATAATTTTATAAATATATATAATTATGTAAATAAATTTATATCTATATACAAATATTTATCAATATATTTATTTATAATTATAATTATAATTATATATTTATTTATTTATAAAATAATAATAAATATATTTAAATAATATATATTTATTATATTTATAATTATATATACTTATTTATTAATAAATATATATAATTATATATATATATATGTATACATAATTTTTAAAATATATCTAATTATATAAATATATTTATAATTATATAAATATATTTATAATTATATAAATATATTTATAATTATATTTATTTATAATTATAATTATAAATAAATATTTATATTAATATATTTTTAAATACTGTTTAATTTACAATAAGTATATATATATATATATATATATAATTTTTTAAAGTATTATATAATTATGAATTATATAAATTTTAATAAAAACGAATCATATTTTCATAATTTTATATACAAAAAATTATCAAATTTATATTATTAAAAATATTTAATAGTTTATTTATATACATTGATTAAAAAATGTGAACATAATTAAAATGAATATTTTATATTAATAGTTTATTTAAAAAATTATATAATATATAAATGAATATATTTACTTATATATTTATTTATATTGATATTAAATAATTTAAAATATATGTACATGTATAACTGCACGTATGTGCGTGTGTGTGTGTGTGTGTGTGTGTGTGTCTACATGTGTGTTTGTATATGAGTGTGTGTAAATATGTATGTGTACATATGTATCTTTGTGATTCACATTTGTTATGAATTAACCTTTTAACATTTTTTTAATTTATTTATTTTAATTTATTCATTTATTATTATATATTCATTAATAATGTTAAAAATATATTTAATCATTTTGTAATATTTATTTATACACATATTTATTTACTATACATGTAATATTTTCAATATGGTTTTAATTTATATGAATAAAATTTATTTGTTTTTATTTAATAATTTTTAACATTTAAAAAATGTTTGAAACTTATATAATTAATCGATTTAAATTACATTTTAAATAATCATGTAATTGAAATATTTTATAATACAATTATAAATTTATATAATATTTTTAAAAAATTATTTATGAAATTATAAATTAATATATATGTATATTTATATAATTGTAAAATTATAATAAATATATTTAGTATATTTATAACTATATAATAATAAATATATATTCATATAAATGTATTTAAAATTATACATAAATACTTTTTAAATATATTTTTTATTTATGAAAAAGGTATAGCGAGAATCAAAGCTCCTAACCATTTATTAAAAGATAAAAGAAAACAAAAACAAGAGAATGTTTGGGGTCAAACAAAAGGACAATCCCTCATCCAGAAAACCAGTTTAAGAGTCATAAAAATAAAGATCATTTTTATATCCATTGTCAGAATCATCAGCAGTTTCTCATTCTGACTATGAGTGAGCCTGATTGAGAATCCTAAGCATCACTTCCTTGGTCCTTTCTTGCTCCAGGGTGGATTTAAACATTAAAGACTTTGAGGATGATTTGGTAGAAAAATTCCTTAGAATATTGTAATAATCCTTTCATGGCCTTCTTTTTGGCAGATCCATATTTTCCCCTTCATTGTCGCTCATCTTTCCCATGCCATTAATGATAACATCCTTAAAAGAAACAACTCCCCCAATGACTAAAGGACGATTGTGGTCCAATAAAATCTTCTGCTACTCCTTATCACTTCCATCATCTGAAACCTTACCCCAATTAATAATTTTTAAGGAACTAAATTTTTTTCAGGAATCCGGGATAGCTTTATGAGAATCAACAACTTCAGACTCAGGCTGCAAGATATCACACTTCTTAGCATGCTGGGAATTAAAGGTAGCACTAAAATCCACATCAACATGACGAGAAACATAAAAAAATACCCTACTTCTGACCAATTCCATCCCACACCTAGTGTGACCACCAATCAGATGAAACCTCAACCCTGTCAGATGAAATATCCTTTGGGGAGCCGGTTTGACTAACCCCACTAGGATAAGCATCAACATCTATCATAGTAAGACCACCAGGATCCAAATTCACTCCCTTTTCAACATTAAGACTAGCACAACCATCATTTGAGGTTCCCTCCTTTGCAAGATCCGCCCAAGCATTTAAGGGACCACTATTATCACCGGCCAGAGATTGCCCATTCAACAAAAACCCCTTGCCCTTCAAATTAAGCATCTGATCATTGCATTTATTAGAGTCCTTCACACCAACCCCATTGGACAAGGGCCTTCTAAGAACATTCCCATCATGAGCTAAGGGATTTGACACCACTTTTGGAATCCTACGATGGTGAGAAGCTATGTGGACTTTTAGCCCGCACCTCTTATAGGATACCTTCCTCCAACATAACTCCAGTGCATTACCAATAGCCATACAATCATTAAAAAATGTGGTTTTTTTCATATTCAACATCAATTATAATTTTATCTATGGGAGTGGATAAATTTAACCTATCAATAATGGTAGAGTTAAGATCAACTTCCACTAACATCCTGGAAAAATGTCCAAACTGAAAAAACTTGGTTTCTTTATCAATATGGAAGAGAGTCCTAATTATCATGCCAATTTTATAAAAAATCATTGGATAAAAATAGAAGAGATAGTTGAAATCCAAAGACAATTTATATATATGAATCCATCAAGGCTCCAAGAATAGAGAACAAGTACTCTACTCAGGAAGTTTAGAGTCATCTAAAGAGAAGAGATAGTGAAAAAAATGCATCTAAGGGAGATGCACATCCAGTCTATGAAGACCAACAAAAATAAAATACAATGGACCAAATCCTCCAACTTCCAAGGATTCTCTCCTTTAGGAGAAACAAGCCACATAATCAGGTAATGTTTCCCAATTTCTAGTCTCTCTAAAAACACTTATGAATTCACCAAAACAAGTGTTGTAGAACACTTTCAAAGGATCCTTCCATCGCAAGGGTCCCTGAATGATTCCAGAACTGGCTAGACACTATCATATTTCAAATTCGAAAACACACTGGATCTTTCAATCAAAACTGCATCTAGAGGATCTAGTCTTCATGAACCATTCAACATAGTGCATGTAGATCAATGTATTCCTTCCAATCCAGTTGACCTCGCATTGACCCTCTGAGCATCCAGTCCAGATAGCCTCACATTGACCCTCTGAGTGCTAGGAATATCCAAAATAGACACATCAACCACTCAATTCACCACTATAGCTCAATGATTTCCACCTTCTCTGGTCAGTAATTCACCTTCCTCTGTCCTCACATCGACCCTCCATGCACTAGGCTCTGAAGTACATGCATCACCCACCCGATTCACCATTGTATCTCGATACCCTCCACCTTTTTTGATCAATAGAAAATCTTATATCTGAGCAGCATCCTTCCCGCCATCCACAATCACAGATCTTAGGTAATATAGAAATGGCATGGTTGAAAACCCTAAATCCCATCAAAAAATTCATTGGAGGAGCGCTCCTAAGACCTCATCTCCATCATTTAAATATTTTTATTTATATTTATAATTATAAGTAAATAAATAGATATTTAAATAATTATAAAATTTTAATAAATAAATGTAAATAATAAATATATTTATTAAATTAATAATTATATATTTATATATTTATAATCATATATAAATTAATTTTAAATATATTTATTTATAATTATAATTATAATTATATATATAATTATAAAATTATAATGAATATATTTAAATAATAAATACAGTTATTATATTTATAATTATATACATTTATACATTTATATAAATATATATAATGCCAATGGGGTATAGGTCAGTTGGTGACCTATACCTATTTGCGACATCCAATGGGTGAGGAGTTCAGGGTTTCACTCCAACCCACAACATGTATTTTCCCCCATTTGGTAGAGGGAAGATTTATCAGTATGGTGTTTCTAGGTGGTCAGAAGATGATGAACCGTAGGTGTAGAATTCCGATAGTGGTACTTATGGTCGAGGGGATCGATCGTTGGTGTTGGGGCCATGCAATATTGTCGACACATGCAGGTGGTTCAGGTAGCGACCTTCTAGTCAGCAGCGGGTAAGGTAGGCAGGTTCGTTGCAGTCTTGATGGGTAAAGGGTGACAGCCGTGAAAACTACTGGTGTGGGTGAGTGATGTAGTTGGCGACCTTCTAGTCGGTGGCAGGTGAGGCATGTAGGGCCGCTATGGTTCAAATAGGGTGAAGGGAGATGCCCATGAAAATGACCAGCATAGGCGGTGCTATCAAGTGATGACGAGATGGAATGATACCAGTTATGGGTGTGCATGTATGCAATAGTAGTGGTGGTGTGATGTGAATCTTTAATAGAATGGTATTAGTGAACCCCAATTTAATGGTGGAGTGGTGGTTTGGCGGTCATTTGTGTCACCGACACAACATCCGGTGAGATGATGGGGTTGTCCAACATTAGTTGTAGGGTGAGGCTCATTTGAATGCAAATGCATAGGTGACGACTTAGACGATGTGTATCCTTGGATGAATGATATTATTTAACCCCTACTCGTTGGTGGGGGTGGTGGTTCGACAGTTGTCTATGTCACCGACATAGCATCTAGTGAGACGATGAGGCTTTCCATCATTGGTTACAGTGGAGGCTCATTCAGCTAGTGACACATAGGAAATGGATTAGATTCCACATAGCATGGATGATGATTATGATCTATAATTAAGGTACTTTCTAGACATAAATTTTAAGGGTCTTCAGGACTATTATTAGTTGGGTCTTCAGGCCATTAATGGGTGGGTTATCCTCTAGGGGGTTATGACCTACCCATCGGGGTTGAAGTGCGCATGTGTGTGTTTATATATAATTTTACCCCTAAGTACCTAATATATAAATATATATAAATATATTAAAGTGGCATAGACCATGATATATAAAAAACATGTCTGAGTAAGCCAACCCATACCCATAAAATTTATTAGAAAAAAGTAAATGACAATAAAAAAAGAATAGAATGGGGAAAGACAAGAATTACTTACCTCCATTATGGGAGAGAACAATATATCAAATATATCAAGTTCATCCTTATAGTCATACTTAGATTCATCATCAATATCAGTGAATTCCCACTCGGATTGTGACTTCTTTTGATTGAATATCATAGAGTATTTCTCCCTGATATTTTCCGACTCTAGAGTGAGCTGATTCTGAGCATCCCTAATAGAAGACATAGTAGACACAGTTCGAACACACCCACATTCATAAACCCAATCATCTCATCCACGACCCCATCCCTGACCTTTTGGATGATGACCCTGTCTCCAGGATTTAGGTTTTTTCCAAGTCCCTTCCACTTTCTCTAATGTAGGAGGCTCCTTATTTGTGATGTCAATAGCCACAAAAAGAATCATCAAGACAATTCAAATTTCTTTTTAAAACTTCATAAATATATAGTGGATCAATAAAATCCTTCTGTATCATCATATTTTGGGGTTCAAACACATCAAAAGTGTTTGAGGTAGGCACATGCATGACAGCCAAAATCTGCTCATAAAGAGATTTTGATTTTCTGAAAGAGACTCTTTGAAAAACTTCATTATCTACAAGTTTCTTACCTTTAGATGAATTTATAACATCATCCTCACCTTTAAAAATAGAGGATTAAAAATCCAACATATGTTTTCCACTTATGTTTCTCAAGAAAATCCTTTGCTCCTTCAAAAAAATTTCATCAACTACAACTTGAGTTTCAACTTCATTGACATCATTGTCAGACAAGAAATTCCCCTCAAATCTCTCATCATCACATGGGTTAGTATTCCTTTGATTAGAATATAGTTATTCTTCTACAATATCATCCCAATACTGATTGTGCAGAGGAGGAAAAAGATCACGGGTAGTCAAAGTTGTATCCTTTGATAAATTCCTCCCGTCTGAACCCACAAACCTCTCCAAATGTTTCTCTCTAGGATATAGAGAGGCATCCAAAGTGGTCCTCCCTACTGGAGTATCATCATCAGGCTTTAAAGTTCTTAAATCATGGGAAGGATCCTTCACAAGATGCAGATTAGTATTATAGTGTTCTGAATCATGTCTGTGAGCTGAATAGAATGAGAAAGAGACATTCCTTCTATAGCTTGAACAATCATGACCAATAATCCCGCAATCTGAGCAGAACATCGGAAATTTTTTATAAATATCATTATGTTCAAACTCATCAGAGTTAGTGGAATGAAATTTTTTTTCCACTATGGTGTATCTAAGATCAACCTCAACAAAAAATTTAGTGTAGTTCCCAAACCACGTGATCTCTATTTCCTTGTCAAGTCTAATCATACTTCAATCACAAGCACAATGTCATACAAGATTTTCATATTCCAATATAGCCAGTTTAAATAATATTTTTTCACCCAAAATTGAATAGATGAATTTCATACCTCTAGAAAATTAATGTTCTTATCCCATTCACAAATGTGTAGGATAGTAGGATTGAGAGAGATTGAGGAAATCCCCCACATACACTTCTTCAAATCATTTATGGGAAAGAGGATGTAGAAAAATCCTCATCCTAGTTAAATGAACCTAAAGTTATCAAAACCCCAAATCACAGACAACAACACAAAAAGTTCTTACACCTTTATCATCTTAGATCCTCTAGGGAAAATTAATCTAGCAATAATCAAGTGAACTTATTTAGAAGAATTGAGTGTAATATTTTTTAGTGTTTTAGATTTTATGATATTACCATTTTTTCTATTACACGTATTTATTGTGATCTATACCTCAATACTTTTTGATACCACAAAAAAACCATGTTTATCATTAATTTTACATAACATCAAGTTTATTTGGTGAATTGTGTTATACACAAGCTTGATTTTTACAGAACACGTGTCCAATGTTCGAACACGACTCCGTAAAATTAACAATAAAATTGTAGCACTAGTAGCCACGAAAATCAAGGAGAAACCCTAGCTTACAGAGATAGGGTATTTTTCAACTTCTATTCATTAAATCAAACAATTTATAAGTCCCATTTTAATTAGGATTTTTTTCAAAGGGTGAAATATGATCCATTCAAATTTATTAAAATATAATTAATTCCATTTGAATCATTATTATTCCTAATTTTGATATATGTTAATTTTTAGGCTTAAAACCAATTTTTTATTTTATTATAATAATATGAACACGCAAGAGAGGGGTTCTAGGTGTTTGGGAAACATAATATTTTACTTCAGACAAGCATGCCCTTATATTCTTAGAGAGAGGGATGATAGTAAATGACATACCACACTAACTATATGATATTTATTAGGACGATTTCATACCCACTCATACATCAAACAAACGACAATAAATGAATAAATATGTATTGAATCTCCTCTTTCCCATCACTAGTAGAAGCTTACTGGACAAAACTAAGCATATAACATAAAGAAAGAGGTGTAGGGGTAACCATTGTTTGGAAATATATAAAGTGTGGTATTGGCTATGGTTTAAGATTAAGTGGAAGCCTTGGGGATATATAAATATATTTATAATTATATAGAAATATTTTTATTTATTTTTATTTATAATTATAATTAGAAATAAATAAATTTTTATTTAAATAATTATAAATTTATAATTAATATATTTAATATAATTTATAAATATATATATTTCTATATTAATAAATATATATAATTATATCTATAATTATATAAAAATATATTTAGAAATATTTATTTATAATTATAATTATAAATATATATATTTAAATAATTATAAAATTATAATAAATTTATTTAAATAATAACTATTTTTATTATATTTATAATTTTATAAATATATATATAATAATATAGATATATAAAATTATATAAATATATTTATAAATATATAGAAATATTTTTAAATATATTTATTTATAATTATAATAATATATATATATATATATTATTAAGATTAGATCTTTATCAGCACTTTTTTATCATTAATAATGATATATCTTTATCAATGATAGAATTTTAACATTGGTAAAGAATCATTTTATCAGCACTTTTTTAGCACTGATAAATGGGTATAGGTATCAGTGCTAAAAATGCATTTATAAAGAGTAGTTTTATCAGTGATTTATATTTTATCAGTGATTTATATTTTATCATTGATAAAAGACTTACGAGTTCTTATAAAAAGAATCCTAATAGGGTTATCTCCTCTTTGTGCCTTTAAGATCTCATAGAACATAACCCTCACATAACCAAACCCTCATGGAACCAACCCCTTGCGGAATTGAACCCTCACCACTCTTCAGCAAAAAATAATCTCTCTTTATAAATGAATAAATACTATTAAGATCTACGGTATGAGATTATTCCTCTCCTCTTTAATCACTTCTTCCATCTAGGTCTTTACCCCCTCCAACCTCCATGGATGCAGTATAGATGAGATCTAAAGAACCTAAATACTCTTGTCTATTTACTTTCATATATTTTTATGATTCTTGTTTCTATATTTTAACCATTCTTTTTTTTCTATTTTATCCTTATTCCAAAATTAAAATTCTTTCTCAATCTTTATCTTTGCATTCTTTATTAGTTTAGGTCCATGTTATTCGGACCGGATTCACCCCTTTCATTATTAATAGTGAAGTTAAATTTTATGTGTAACCCTCTAGGGGGCACAGTCAAAGTGGCCATTTGTCCCCTTATCTTATTACTATGTTCTTAGAGGTTTAGAATTATATTCTTATTTTTTGTGAAAGAAGAATCTAATTATCCTCGCCTCGCCTAATAAGAATTCCAAAATACACTTCCAATGTTATTTTCTTCCACTAAAATATAATTTTACATTTATTATAAAAGATAAATTTTTATAAATAAATTAGTAATAATAGTAATCCATCTATAATTTTAACTCAATTGATTGATTAATTCTTTAATCGCCTTTGATTTTGATCTTGTAAACCTTTGGTATTAGATTCCAGGGGTTGATATTATTGAAAATGTGAGGACAAATGGGATGAAAAACTATGTTAGTTCTTCAATTGTGGAAAAGATAGAAACCAATAGAATTAGTAATAATAATAAAATTTGTTGTGTTTTTTTAATGGTGGAGGTAATCTTTGAAGCTTAAGTCGAACCATATAGAGGAATGAGGGTCTCTCTTAATATATAAGACAAAAGACTATATGAATCGGTAGAAAATAGATGAATCCACTACCCGTAGTGTAACATCCATTTTTTAATAATAATTTTATTAAAATATTTTACTGGTGAAAATAATGGGTAATGTTTTAAATTTTAATTTTAATTAAAAAACTCATTTGGTAGTGTACTTAATTATTATAATACATTTAATAGTTATTAATGGGTGTTTAAAATTTATTTTAAAAATGATTAATTATTATTGAAATTATTTTTATGTGTGGGTGTTTAATTGAAAAAAATGGATTTCATGTTTATTTATTTATCAAATATATACATGTATAGTGTGTGTATATATATTATTATTAAATGAAATACTTTTATTTATAAAAACCTTATAATGTTTTAGAATTCTGTTATTACTAATTTTCTTTAGTGATTTTCTAAGTGAGAATACCTCTATTAAATTAAACTGTGATAGACTAATTGGATTCTTATTAAGGTGGAATAAAAATTACTCAGGATCCTCTATCTACCATGTTATTATTTTCTATTGTCCATATGTAAGATCCTAGACTTTTATAGAAATTTATCATGCTCATTTTCAAGTAATATTTTGTCTTACTTTGGTTATACCTTGGGTTTGTTTTGTTTTGGGGTTGTTTCTAGTGAAATTTAAGAATTTTAGAATCCAAATGGGTTGTGCATGGTTGGCACACTGTTATGGAAAACCATGTGGTTTGGACCAGGAAATTATGTGCCCTATTTGGTGAGACATGAGGTGTCACAAGTTTGGCATACGGTTTGGCCAAATTGTGTGATCATCCTCCCCAAACTGTGCAACAGGCATATGGGATTTTCATGGTTAGAAGAAACTTGGTAAAACCATGAATCACTTAGGAGAAACTGTGCGACCCCCATGGAGAGGTGCACAGTTAAGGTTCAAGGTTTAGAAAACCATGCACCACTGCACAGGAAACTGTGCACGTGAGTTTTATTTCTCCAAAAAATTATAAAAATTTTCCAAACCCCCCATTTTTAACCCCTATTCCCCCCATCTTGGACCTAACCTATTTCCTATGATTTTGGAAGCTTCTTGGAGGATTCCAAGGCTCCTCTAACCCCTTTCTTAATAAATCAAAAATCTGGTTAAAGGATTGGCTTCTCATTCGTAAGTGATTCATTCCACATTTGGTTTCGTCTCTCTCTCTCTCTCATCCCTATTTTTGGATAAATAGGAATGATTTATCCTCTATTGGTGATGGTTTAGATCTAGGTTTTGATTTTTATGTTCAATTTTATCTTGATCTTGGGTTTTGGTCCTAGATATTCTATTTCATTGTGATCTTGATCATTACACATCAATTTAGGGATTTTGGTTTGTTAAGCATTCTTGAAAAACCTTGAGGCAGGTGCTCTAATTATCAAATCCCATAGTCTTGTTATAAATGCATGTATGTGATTTTGAAATTAAAATTTCTATCTTGGTAAATTCCATTCAAAATTAAATTAATTTACTGATTTATTTTCCTATATGATAATGAAATTGGTGAATAATGGGATTTTGAAATTGATTGATTAATGGTTTATAAAATTGATTGACTAATGGTTTATGAAATTAATAGTGACCAATGGGGTGTACTGATATGATTCAAACTAGTTGCTACCATTGGGGTGTGCTGATAATATGAAAATAATGATTTAATATTTGTACATGTTTGATAAATGAAATTTTGAAATGGGTTGAATAATAAATTATGCTAATAGGTGATAAACGGTTGGAATTATGCAACCATGAAATTTGATATTTGTGAATTGGTTTTGGGATAGATACTACTACTCCAAATACACATAGGGTCCTAGACTTATGCTCTAATCCTGTAATATATTTATGTATACATGTGATCACTGAGTTGTTGGATAGGGATTGTTGCTCCAAATACCTATGGGGTGCCATACTGGTACTCTAAGCCCCCATTATTTGAATATGAAGTGGAATTAAATGATTAATGAAAACCCATGATGAAAAATGAAATGTGATATCCCTTTAGGGATATTTTAGACTTTGGAACAGATAGAAGTAGGTATCGATAGTTCAATTGTCATCACAAACCAAAGGAATTATGAGGTTAATTAAAGAATAATAAAATATGAAAAATGTTGAATTTATTTATTATACTTTATTATTTATAAAAATTCATGCATTGTTATATACTATATGATATTTATACACTATTGGTAGTGGTTTAATAAGTTATACTCACACCCTACTCGGGATGTCTAATTAGTTCCCGAATAGACTTTATGTTTTAAGTATATGATAAGGGAAATATCCCTATGTTAAATGGATGAGTTGGGATAGACCGTGGATGAGGGAACTAGAAATGATATTGGGAACTTCTTGGGAGTTTTTAGTGTGTCTTTTTTTTGTTTTTCATTTTACACTTGACATATATATGGCATGACATATCTGCTTCTTTAGTTTGGATATTGTTTTCATGTTTTAGTTTATCATGTGATACTAGTCTATATAGGTTATGGTATTATTTTGGTTATCATTTATTAATATTTGGCTATTGTTTACTTATTTTTTATATTTTACTTCTTTGATAAATATGGTATAGTGTCCCCATGATATAAATATTAGACCTTCACTACTAGTCAACAACCTCTAGCATACGAGGAGGTGCACCTGAGGTCATATGACCAAACTGTTTGGGGCACCAACTTGTGTCACCCGATTCAGGACATCACAAAGTGGTATAAAAGGAGTTATCTTTTATTTTCTTTTAAATTTATATTTTAGAAAGGTATATATAATATTATTATGAGTCATGCCTTGATCATGATCTCATGCATGGGAGTAGTTAACCCATGTACATGGAAAACCCAAGTACCAATGGTGGTATTGTTGTTAAAATTTTTTTTGTTATAGTTGGATGTTATATCACACTAGGAGATGTACCTGTTGTGTGATATTATTATTTATGGTACTTTTTATCCATAAACTAGTATTTCATGATATTTGAGTAAAAATTCGTCATTCTAGGCACTCAAGATTTCATGTGACATGCATCATTTTTGGCACACATGGAAAATTATGTTTTGGGTAAGTTGTTAAATGAAATGAGTTTCCTTTTTTGAGTAATTTTAAAATAATTAGTTCCTAATGATGAAATAAAATGGTGAAAATGTGGGTAAATTTTATATATTGAAATATATAAAATTGGTGTCTAATGATAATCCTTGTGATATGAAAATATTTTACCCTATGTTAGCCATGACCTAGTTGATGGATGTTTGAGGGTAGTGTTAAGGCCTCGATTTTGACTGTGTAGCAGGGTATGGAAGATGAATTGTTATGTATTTATGTGAATACCTCTTATATTAATTTGTTAATGATGTGTTATGTTTCCTAATATGTGGGTTTGTAATTATAGATATATGCCTCTATGATGCCATTTGTTGATAGGGCATCAAGAGGATATGGCTGGAAAAGATATTCCAATAGTGGAACCTCAGGCTCTGGTAGATCCAAGTGAAGGAGCTAGAGAGAAGTATTATGAGAACTATAATGTACCCAACCTGACATCTATTAAACTAGTTCCCAAATTCAGGTCACCACATGACCTCAAGAGTGACTCCCCCCGTATGTTAGTGGTTACTAACTAGCAATGTGGGTCTAATAAATCATATGGGGAGACTATACCCTATTTACCATATTAAGCCACAAAAGATATGATATTAAATGAAGGAAATCATAAAAAATAAACTAGAACATGAAATATCTATCATTTCCCAAATAGGGTACAAACTATAACCAAGCAATAAATATGTCATGTCATGCTAATAGTGCCAAAAGTGAATGAAACCCAAAATAAAGACTAACAGAAGAATCCCCAAAATGGGTTCTGAATCCAAGTCTAGATCCCTTATCCATGAAAATCTCAGGCACAACTCAACTCCCTATCATAGGGTCTTTAACCTTGTCCTGAACTACAACCATGAAATATTTTCGGGTACCTAATGGCAGCCCGATCAGGGTGTGATTATAACTTAGTAGGCCACCACCAAAAATGTCAACAAATATAATGTCTACATAGATAGTGCATGAAATCACTAAATAAATTAAAATATTAACATATGATAACTTTTGTGTCATTAGTTAACAATATTCACTTTAACCATTTTTTTCATTTATTACATTTTCATCAGTTTTTCAATGGGTTAAGTATTTACATCATTTATACTACGGCCTAATTCGTTCAATTACTATGCATAAGGGAATAAGTCAAGTTACCTATCTCACTAGGGATAAACATTTCATAAAATATCACATCACACTTACCTTAGAGCCTCATTCTAGGTAGTCTCATCAAATTCATCCTTTAGGGGCCTAGAGCCTTAGTTCGACTCCATAACCTATGGATTCTAGGGGTGGGGTTTAGAGCCTCAGTCCAACCTGAATCGTGGGAGGAGCCTCAGTCCATTATACCACACCAACAAGCCATGTTCACATGATTATTAATGAATTTACCATATATAACATATCAAAAACCATGCTAAAACAATACACATACATTTGAAATTCACATTTAATTCAACACATAAATCATCATCAAGCCTTAACTCATTAGTACATTTATCATTTACTTAGAATAGCCCATTTAACCTATTATCCTTCTCCATACCTTAAACCATTTAACATATTCAACCATTTCCATACATTAAACCATTTCACATGGTTTATAAATTCACAATAATTATCCCATTTATGCAATTCCATTACGAACTCATAAGTCATTTGACACATTCACTTCATTCCATTTAACCCTTTTTCACATTTTTCCAAAAAATATCTTATGCTATTACCAAAAAATAGACACAACTACCATTAGTGACTCTTTATAATTTCAACCAACATGTCAACACCTTTATCATGAGATCTATTTAGATACAATTTAACTTTAATCTTAACATTATAGTTTTCCATGTTCGAAGATATTAGAACACCACATGGATGGAACTAAATAGTCTAATCAATCGCAACACATCCCATGGGGATCATGAAAGGTTCAATTCATCATTTAGCCAACCATTTTTCAAAATCTCACTAATGTAATCAAATGAAAAATAATATATAACCAATAACACCATCACACATGCACAAATAAACAATGAGACTATGGGATATAACTTGTAGCCCACTTACCTTGAATTCATAGATGAACACTCACTTAACCTTAGGCTTATATATAGATTAAATCACTCTTTGAATCCCCAACCTAAGATCCAATGGAAAATAGGGTTTTAGGGATTCAGAAGAAGAAGAACAAAAACACAATCCCTAATCTAGAAAATAGAATCAAGAAGAGTATTAGACTTACCTGGAGCTTTGATCCGAAACCAACGATACTCCAAATGGCCTAGAAACGAAAAAGATCAACCCTTGGGATGTATTGGGAATTTTGGGTCATCACTAGGGTTTGAGGAGGAAGAATTCTGAATAAAATCAGATGAGTAACTTAAAACCCTGAGGGGGTAAATGGTAAATTCACACTTTTTAATGGGGTGCATGATTTGGTTGTATGGTTTGCCAAACTGTGCACCAACCATGTGCCTGCCTCTATCCAAGAGGGGTCCAAGTTGCACGATTTCCTGATAATCCCGCATGGTTTGAAAAATCATATTCCAACCACGTTAAATTCTTCTATCCAAGGTAGTATGGTTTGGATTTTCCCATTGCATGGTTTACACTAATTGTGCGCCAATCATGCGACATGCATAGGTTATCCTGATTCCCCTTCCTTTCCTGTCTTGAACCCTCAGAACACCCCTGAGATTCCTTATACACCAATTAAACATTTAATTATTCATCTTTAAGGGATTCAAACCAAAATTTAAATAAGGACATACCTCCATGAAGTTTGGGATCTTACATGAATTTTTCCCTCTTTATGCAATTTATTGAAAGCAACCTAGGGAGGGTTGTGCAGAATGTTTCCAACTTGACATGGGATTTATAGTAATAACACCCAAAAAAATTCACCAGAGAGGGTGTACATGAGGTAGATGAGTTCTGGATTAAGTCTATCCAGAAGATCCTCGACCATTTAGAGACTCCTTCTGAGAAAAGAGTCAATATGGTGGCTTATATGTTACATGGTCAAGTAAATCATTGGTGAGACATCTAGACTTGGAATAGATAGATGGATAATATAGAGTGGAATGACTTCCAGGAGAATTTATTAGAGAAATTTTACCCTGATATAATCAGGAAGGATATGGATACTTAGTTTATAAGGTTGACCAAGGGGAGTATATCTATGATGGACTATTCTAACCACTTCACTGATTTGAAGTTCTTTATTCTAGGATTGGAATGTGATGAGGATACTACGGTAAAACATTTTCAAGATGAGATTAAATGTGATATTAAGTCTAAGTTTAACATATTTAGGATAAAGAAGTTTTTATAAGTGGTGAATCATTCTCTGATATTTGAGCGGAACCTAAAGAAGGATTCTAGTGGAAAGAAGGTGGTTTATGCTAGATGAACAAGAGGTACATCATCTGAGAGTAGGAAGCGTCTCAATGAGAATTTAAACTAGGGAAATATAAACCAGAGTGTCGAGGGATATGAATAAGTTACTCAGGATAGTAACCATATATACTACCACCAATGTGGTGGGCTAGGACACATTCGTAGCAAGTGTCCATGACCACTAATAGAGTATCAATCTTTTAAAAGGATGGGTCACTTTTAGAGGTATTATAGAAACCATCAACCTATGGGTGGTGATGGAGGATCCAAGTAGAGTCTGAACAATGAAATGGGGTCTTCTACTCTATATTAGTCTGGTAGTTTGAGTTCTACTAGTTGTGGTAGTCGAGACAATGGATATGGTACTTCAGTGCAAGAGTGCTTGTATCAGTAGAGTAGTACAACTTTGGGGACTCAGATTGTAGCATGGGGAAGAGGGTCAGGATTGTTTCATACAGTTTAACCTTCACTTATAGATATATAGGTTGTACCATTAATGTTTAGAGTTACTATTTTTTTATATTATATGCTTTCTAATTCCTTATTTGACATAGGATACTCTCATTATTTTATATCTGTATAAATTTTTAATAGTTTGAGTTTGGTAGTGGGGTTTTTGAGTGGGGTTATAATGATTGATACACCTTTGGTACTATGGTAGAGATAAATCTATTTATTTGAGGTGTGTTCTCTCTAGTATGGGGAGTATAATTTTCTTTTGGATCTCTAAAAACTTGATATGTTAGGTTTTGACTTGATTTTTGGATATGGATCGGCTGGTATTGTATTGAGCCCATATTGATTTTTACCGTAGGAGATTGTCCTTTATGTATCCAAAGGGTGACAGTTATGTACATCATGGATAGTGGGATATCTAGGAAGGATGTATAGGGACAGTTCATCAAAAAATGGGGGAGCTCATCAATCAGGTTTCAAGTCTATTGTTGGATTATAGGGGTGTGAATATTGATATATTTCCACCCATAGAGGACTGGTTCCAGGATGTGTTTCTTGATAACTTCTCAGGGATTCCACCAAAGAGAGATGTGGAGTTTAAAATTGAGCTCATGGCTAGGGAAGAGCTAGTTTCCACTCCACCTTATATAATGGCACCAACAGAGCTTCAACATCTTAGGATTCATCTAGAGGATTTTATGGATATGAGATTTATCCATTCGAGTATGTCATCTTTGGGTTCTCTAGTTTTTTTTCTAAGAAGGCCGATGAGACTTTATGTTTATGTGTATATTACTAGAATTAGAACTGGATGCCAGAGAATAAAAAATACCCTCTTTCACATATCAGTGATCTCTTTAACTAGTTGAGAGGATTTCGTGTGTTCTCCAAGATTTAATTGAGATCACGGTATCATCAGTTGAGAGTTATACCTTATGATATACCACATACTACTTTTAGAAGCAATTATGGCCTATATGAACTCAATGTGATGTCTTTTGGACTAACAAATGCTCTGGCAAAATTAATGTCCATTATGAACTGAATCTTACACCTGTACCTAGATCATTTTTTGGTAATTTTTGGAGATAACATCTTGCACTTGTAGAAAAATCTTATTCGACATCGGTTTTTTTGTTTTTAATGTCATTTTGTAATCGATGTATATAAAGGAAACATTAAAAATAACATTTTAAATGTTGGTTTTCATAAAAATAGGAACCAAAAATATTAAAAAAAAGTGAAATGAAATAGATTTTTCAATGTCATTTTATACATAAACCAACATTGAAAAAATAAATTCCACATAATTTTTAGAGAAAAACAAACATGGAAACTATCTGATCAAAATTTCAATGTTGGTTCCCTATATAATCGACATTGAAAGATAAATGAGGAAAATTATTTTTAAAGTTTCAATATTGGTTTTCAAATAAAATCAACATTCAATTATAATTTAAAAATTGTTTTTTTTGTGAAAACCAACCTTGAAAATGAAGTTGGTTAAAAATTTCAATGTTGGTTTTTAGAAAAACCGATGTCAAAAGCCTCTTTCAATGTTGATTATTTATAAAAACCGATGTCGAAAGCTTTTTTAGATCATTTTTCAATGTTGTATATTAAGAATAACTGATATCAATTATATTACATATTAGTTTACAAAATAAACTACATTCAAAGTTGATTATTTTTTAAAAAATATTAATATATTATATTCTTTAAATCTGAAATCCTTTAAAAAAAATATATGGAAGTCTTGTAACAAAATATACAGTAGAGAAAATAAAAATAACTACCACTATTTTAAAACATTTTCCATATTCTTCAATATGAATTTTTGTTGTAACTCTATGAAATCTCGTAAACTCATTGATACTTTGATCCAAAGACCTCTCTGTAATCATCTCAAAACATATCTTGTATGAATCCTCCTACTAATGTTATCCTCTCTCACACCACTGGCTAATAGTGACTATACCTATAACACTAACTCCAAAATAAATAATTAACCATTTAAATAGATATCTTAATTTAATTTCATGAAAATATAAAGTTATATGTGAAACTACATGTCAAAATAATGTGCACATGAAAGGGCGATACTGAAGACTCAATAAGAACCATAAAGAGACTTTAACTTTGAAAAGTGGATACTCAAGTGAATTCAAGTGGTAGTGTCTGTGGGATTTACATAATATTTATCATTTTAAACTAAAACAAATTCACACATATATAACAAAAAACATAAATTTAACCCAACCAAATATAAATTTATAATTGAAAATATTTTTTATTTATCTTTATAAATCTTTATAAATTAATTATTAACTCAACTAACTCAACACAAGAATAAAGAAACTTTAAAAACATACACCATTTCATTGAAATGGTTAATTCAATGATATCAAACACATATTATAAGAAAATAAAACATGAGATTTAAATAATTACTTATATTCTAGTGGGAATTAGGATCCTTTTCCTCCCTCAAATAAGTAATACTATTCATCAAATAAAAATCATCAAAATTTAGTACTGTTATGAATTCAATAAAAGTTAAATAATTACCGCCTCCTTCTAATTGATACAATAATTTTAATACTTCCATTGGAAAGTGTTGGTTCATGAAAAATATCCATAACATTCATTGGGCCTAGTGACTTTGAAGATAATATTAAGTGAGTTCATACTTAAAAGTCTAAAAAATACATGCATTATTAATAAATCTATATCATCATATGCCTTAATCAGGTAGAGTGTCATACTAATGTCACCCATCTTCATGCATCAGGGATCTTATGGGTGACCTTTTTTCAATACAGAGTAGTTTATAACACAATATAAATATATATTTTAAAAGAAAAAATAATATGATGAAAGTATAGGGTGATTTTTTATGCATATGTATCTAAGTGGTTTTATATGTTTTCTAGAAAATATAAATCAAAAATAAAACCAATAAAACACAAACCATTTAATTAAAATTGTTGATTAAATGATATCATACACCATTTATAATAAAAAATCAGTTTTTGAACACTTATATTTTAAAAATGTAATATTAAACATTAACATTAAAGGAACAACTCAACACCCATCAAACAACATATTAGCATTTAAATGTAAATAAAACAAAATTATTATGGTTTTGTTCAGGAGTTTATTTCTAAGATCTATTATTTTAATTAATTTAATGACATCCTAAGTGATAAGCACGTATATATATTTTTAAGGTTTATCTATATACAGAGTTTGTTGGGTCATCTTAGTAGTATTTCATAATCAAAGTTTCCCACATTTCTATAGATTTTTACTTGTCCATTATTTATACAAATGCGATCTGATTGAAAGTTAAGATCTCTAGAAAAGTATTTCTAAGTTTCATTTTGGTCGTATATCTAGTATTATCAAGATATATTTTAACATCTATACAGATATTGATAAAAAGAAAGAAGTTGGTATTTATTCAAGGATGGTTATGGATGATTTTATTTCATTTTTATCCATAACAACCTCATGGAACTTGGGTATAATGGAGATATTTTCACATGTTTCAACAACAATGAAGGTTATAAGATTAAAAACCATAATATTGTGATACAAAATATAAAATAATTAATATAACTAACCTTATAAAATTTAGTCATTTACCCAATTTTTATTATCTCATTCATGAGTTTTAATGCATAATAACCACATTCCACCATTCCTTTTTGATGATGAAACTATGGTTATATAACATTAACTTGAAAATAAAAAACCATCATATATATATATATATAACAAAAACCAAATATTATCTCATATAAAAAAATGTTCTCTGCCATGCGATTGATTGTATTTGGCCATTTTATCAACAACTTATTATTGTCGAACTTTTTCCATGACCTACATTTTCATATATATATCAAATAACAAAAAATTTATAAAAAATATGAATTAAAAATAAAGGACTTATAAAAAAAGAATAAAGCATACTTGTCTAATATGGCGCTAAATTTTTTATAAACATGGCCTAATAAAGAGAAAACCTAATATAATGTACATTTATTTAGGCAGAATACACCTAACATCTAATGACCTATACAATATAAAAAGTTCACAATTAATGATATTATAATACACATTAATTCATAATTATCTTAGTGTTCTTACACATAAAGGAATGGAAAAAACCAGCTCTCAGTCACGGTATTTGATAATCTCTCAAATATATATGCAACTCTAGTAGGATTTATCACATATTGCCTAGCCGTAGAAATGAATTTCAGATCTATAAGACCATAAACACTGGTGGTCTCATTTAAAGTAAGAATTGTGTGTAGATACCTAATTAAATAAGTAATATAGTAATTCACTATAAATCATATTTATTAAAATAAATAAAAATAGAAACATAAATTTACTTATATAGAAAACAATTGCAACATATGCATGTTGAGATCATAAAAATTAATAAGATCCATGATATATTTTTGTAATATTATCATTGTATAGTATCTTCCACATATATTGGACATCATTATAAACTCATAAATATTATCCAAGAAAGAAGAAACCTAGGATAATCTTTTTATCCCATCATAAATCTCAGAAGTACCTGAAGATGTTGGTTCTTGAACCCTTTGTTTCTTTTCTAATTATTTTTATATTAGATAAACCTATATAAATTAAATTTCAAAATCATTATAAGTTATTTTTATTCAAATGTAATTAATATTTATAAAACAATACATACCGCGTACGTCAGATAATGAAAAAGGTTAGATGACCAAAGTAAAAAATGAATCATATAATCTACAACTCGGGAAACCTCCTCAGTATTCAAAGGAAATATAAAAGTTGGATCAATAATATCATGTACTAGTATTCATAACTAATCCAACTGCAGAGGTTGGTGATGTAAAGAATCCCAAAGAATATGTACAACTCCGTATAGTATAATACATACACGGGGATCTCTATAATAAAACACATAGTATATGTATTGGTCTGAATGAGGAGGTGGAGGATCTGAGTAGGTAGGCTGGGTAGGCTGGGTAGGCTTGGTAGAAACAGTAGGCTGGGTAGACTAGAAAAGTTGGTCGGGCTGCATAAGCTATGATTATATCATCAATTGTTTAAACATATCATGTAAAACTATTTGAATTTTATCATACATGGGCTCTTTTAGGTATTTCATCTCAGATTTTAAGGAATCCATTTTTGGGCCTCTTGATTTCTTACTTTTATGACCAAAAACTCTCTAAGCACTAACACTCATCTCATATCCTCTTTCATGATTGGGGTGTTCTGGCTTTCCTAAAGTAGTAGCTAACATGTCCATCCAACCCTCAGGGATGAAATTTCCCTAAGTAGCTTACTCTTAAATATCATCTAGAATTGAAAAATTAAAATGGTATATTACTATTGTTAATTTAAAAGATACAAACATTCATTTAAAATAAAAATTAATTTCTTATAATTTTGAAAGCTTCTTCCTCATATTACTTTGTAAGATAATTTTCTTTTTTTTATTCTCACTCTTTTCCATTTTTCATGGTGAGGGGGAGATATAGAGGATAAAATTGGACCTCTTTAGTACCACTAGAATATTGAGATCTTAATATATCAAAATTTTCTAAAATCAATTTTATCCTCCAATAAATGATACCCTCCACATGATAATGTATGAGGGTATAAGTTCGGTAACTATACCACTTTATTATGTCTTCAAGATTCATATTACATAAAAATAAACTAATAATTAATCAGGTAATATAAAAGAAATTTTAAAATATAAAATAATCTTCATGCCATAAATTCCTCTTCATATCAACTAGCAATAAATTTTTTCCATGTATCTTCATAAAAAAACACATACTTGAGGTGTGGGTTTTCATTATGGAACTTAGCAAAAACATAATTTTTCATAAATTTTATATTGAAATCTTTCCATAAAACCATAGATAAAGATAAAAATATTTTTTAATTTCTTTTATTTCTTCAAAATTGAATGTTATATAAAAATGAATAAATTAAATATTAGGTATTTAAAATATATAATATTCAAAAATTGAGATAAAAATAAATAAATATATACATTTTAGCATTATGGACTCCCATGGATTCCACTTCACTATCTTATTGACATAATTCCAATAAATATATAAAATATTAATTCTGTTATGGCTCTATATGGTGATATAACTGTTAAACTAGATTGCATTTGGGCCAGTTGGGTTATTATTATCATTAAAAAATAATTTGTATTCTATGGTCTCCATGGGAAAGTGATATTTTTGGTAAATGTATAATCCCACATTTACCAACTCTAGAAATTGATATCTCTATAGATGGGAAAGACTCCTCTATAGGAGGTGCATCAGTAGTCCTGTATTATTTTTGAAAATTGAAAATTTTCTTTAAGAAAGTAATTATATTAGAGAATATTTAATAAAATGAAAAAAAGACATGTACCTTGGTAAATGTTCCTATTCCTCTATGTGTTCTATTGAAATAAAAAAATGTAATGAAATTCTGTATACCTATATATTATTAAAAGAGTGAATATTTAAAAACAATGATTAAAAATATATGTACCTAAAACAATTATTCCACACATGTGTAAGTTTTTTTTAAAAAAAAATGTCCTGATTCTTAACCAAAAAATATATAATTTAAACTATTATATATAAAAAGTAATTCTAAAATGATAAAAACAATTATAAATTTAAATATCATAGTCACAAAAAGATGTTTTTATATGTGTAAATTTAACCAAAACATAATAATGTACATCACATTTTCCAATCAAAAAATCTTTAAACATAACTATTAAATATAAATTTTTGCCCAAAAATCATATAAATAATAAAATATATATAATTAAACATCCAATAATTAATAAAAAATATAGTTTACACATGTAAATATTAAAAAAGAAATAAAACAAAAATATTTACCTGAATAATTAGAAGAGTGATTTAGCGTTTTCACATATCCCTTCAACATGATCATTTTGTATTTCATGGAATATGTCTTCATTATAGTCATTATTATCATCTAAAAGTTGTGGATAAGTTGTAAAATCCTCATATAAATCCATAAAATCATCATCATCCTCATCACCCAAATGAATTTCTTTTCCCCTACAAAATGATCAACCACTGATCATTCGATGAATCAATGACATAAAATAATTAATTTTTTTTGTGTTGCCATGATAAATGGTTCCGCTTTACAACAAAATATTCTCAAATCAACTAGTGTAAACCCATTATCATAGTGTATCACACTACTATTACAATCAATTTAGGTACACTTAAATGGTGTGAATCAAAATTTAGTATGATCAATTTCCTATATATTATCAAGAACTCCAAAATACATCATTCATGTAGAAATTGGGTTTTTATCTTTTGCACTTGAAAAATGTAGCAATTCAATGATGACCATTACCCTGATCTTTTGAATGGTACTTTTTTCATCAATATTTTTTGTGTAAAATGTGTTCCCATTTATATCAAAACCAGACCATGTAATCACATTAAGAGACAACCCCCTTCCAACCATTTCAGTGTTTCTGATGTAGACAAATATGTTATGAATTTATCTTTAAACCATGGAAGAAATGTATTTTTGTGCTCAATATTCAACCAATTTTAATTTATTTTAAGATATGGTATCTTTAATTCAGAATTATGTGATGATATATATGGTTGAACCTTATATTTGTTCATCAAAATGTATAAATCTGTCTGCATCACTTCTTCAATTGGAATTAACCTTACCATTAAGACTCTAATCCCTCTACCTTCACTATCAAAAGTCATATGTCAAAATATAGGAATAGAAATATGCTCCAATTCATAGAAATAATTAGTACAGAACTTAATCACCTCTTTCAATACATATTTTTGAACAAATTCTTCTTGTTGATGAGGATTTTTAACATATACCTTCACAATTTTCATATATATTTCAAAAGGATACATACAACATAAATAAATAGGCCTACATATTCTTATCTCATTCACCAAATGAATCACCAGATGAACCATTATATCAAAACAATTGGTGGGAAATACATTTCCTATTGAAAAAGTATAAAAGTAGCTTTATTCTTTAACACATCTAACAAATTTGGATCAGTGACTTTTCTAAAAATGGATTTAAAATATTTACAGAACCTTTTGATTATATTTCTAATAGGTGTTGGTAATTTTCTATACAATAGGAATGGTAATATTTGTTGCATCAATACATGAGAGTCCGGATATTTCATACATGTTAACTTAAAATCCTTCAATGACACCAAATTATTTACATTTTGAATAATATCCATTGGGTACTATAATAAAATGAATTCACTAACAAAAAATAATCTTCACACTCTTTCTTAATGTGTGACATGTCGGAGGTAAATATGTTGTATTTCCTTTCATAGTGGGAGCTAACTCCAAACATAATCCTATTGATATCATGTCCAATATAGCATTAAATCTATATTTTTTCTTTCCTTTTATGTCTAAAAATGTTCCAATAAAACTATCCCATATTTTTTCTTACCATGCATAACATTAATTTTATGTTTGATCTCTAAAAATCTCTAATAAGGTAGAATGAAAAAGATAGATTGTTTCTTATATATTTTTTTAGATGGACATAACTTCCTTTTTTCCAATTGTTAAATCAATATTTTTCACCTTGTCGAAATATTATTCAATTGAAAATGGTTGAGGGGGAATATTATATTCATTTAAACCATTAAATTATTATTTTTAATATATGATAAGGATTATAAATTCAAAAAAATTGTAGATTCCCCATGTACACTTTCTTATTTCCATTCTATAGTTGATAACATGAAGTCTCTTTTCACAATTTAGACTGGATTTATGTCCCTTAACACTGTATCCAAATAAGTTTCCGTATAAAGAAAAGTCATTTATAATTAAAATTATCATAGTATGAAAAAGAAAATTCTCTTTTTTGTATGTATCAAAAACTATAATACCTATCTCTCATAGAAGCTTCAAATAATCAATCAATGGTGAAATACAAACATAAATATCATTTCCCAGATGTTTTTCTCTAAAAATCATCAAAATCATCATAAAATATTTTTTCTTCATAAATATTTTTGGTGAAATTTTGTAAACTTCCAAAAAAATAGGTCATGAACTATGTTGGTCACATAGGGTCTGATATAGATTCATTCCATTTATGCACAGTCCCACTCTGATATTTTTAAATCCACTTCCAAAATTAGTAATATTTTATCAGATATCTTCCACTATGGTGAATAAGTAGGGTGATGTAAGTTTCCATCAGAGATGCACTCTTCTCTATGACATCTTAAACTTTTTTCATTATTTGTATTTTCAAACAGACACTTCAAACAATGAATTATTGGATGGTACCAAATTTTATTAGTAAGAGGTTTGATTCCAATAACTAAAAATGAATCAAATTTAAATTATTGGTGTTGTTGGAAGGATTATTGGAAAAATTATTACAAGGTGCCAAAATGATCTTGCAAGAATTTATATTCCAATACCTGATAATTAACTAGAGTTCAATTTTTCATCCATATTATAGAGTGTTGTCCCACAGTTTGGGAATTTTGATAAATATTCAAATTCCTTCCTATATAAAACATAATCATTGGGGAAAGCATAAATATATTTATAACCCAATCTCATGGGCCATAATATTTTCTTTACCTCATAATTGGAATCTAGAAGCTTGTTTCCTTCAAGAATTATATATTTTAAAATTTCAAGCAACTCAATGAAACTTTTTTCACTCCACCCATTTATTGATTTCAAGTTAACTAATCTCATAACATATGATAACATTGTATATTTAATGAAACCTAAGAATAATGGTTTCTCAAAATCTCCATAAAATCATTCAACAAATTATGGTTTTTAGGGTTTAAATTCCTAAATCATAAATTAATTTTGCAATATGACCCCCTATCTCATTCTGAATATTTTCATCAATATTAGATGTTGAATTTTCTGTTCTTTCACAAACCCAGATCCAATGTCTATAATTATGGATAAAACCATATAAAATTAGATGATCCTTAATTTATTTTGAATTTAAATTTCTCATATTCAAACGTTTCACACATGGACATAAAATCAAATCTATTTTTTGAATATTTCATCTAGAAAAGTTCATGAAAACATGAAATTATTTTTCACATTAATCAGTGGTTTTTTGTAAATTTATTTAGTTACAATCCATTAAATATCTAAGATCACAATATAAAAGATAAATATATTTAAATATATAAAAATTTAAAAATATATAATAATAGATAACAAACACTTATACATAATTTTTAAAACATAAAAAAATATAATAACAAAAAAATTATTATAATAAAAATTATCATAAAAAACAATTATTATAATAAAAAAATTATTCTAAAAAATAATAATCATAATAATTATACATAATTAATATTGAAAAAAATTACAATAAAAAATAATTAAACATAAAAAATAACTTAAAAATATTTATATAAAATAGATCCTAAATTATGGACAATTATACAAACAATTATTCAAAATATTATATAAACAATTATAAAAAAATAACTTACAAACAATTATCATAACAATAATAAAAAAAATTATATGAACAATTATAAAAATAGTTATATATAAATAACTTATAAAAAATTATATAATCCTTCCCACTTCAATGAACTATACATCCCCATCCTTCATAAATTTTATATATAAAAATGAATCATAGTTTGTTTCTCATCCTAAAAATGGTATATCATATTTTATTTTCATTTCAAGATAACTCGTACACATCCAAATATCCACTTTATTATTTTTCTAAAAATTCAAGAACATAGTTATTCAAATATATATCATGTGTAATCTATATTAATATATCACATGATATGTATTTAATTGAATATATTTTTAATTTATTTTAATACACACGTCATTTTTGGATATGAAAATAAAACAATCTTTGAATGAATATCAAATAAGCTTAATCAAAACACAATGAATCTCAATTGAGTTCTTTTCTTCATTTTAACTCATGATTCAACTATAATAAAACTCATGTAATTTAAATGATATTAAATAATGTGTAATGGATTTATCATGATGATATTTGACATATTAATTATTCCCAAACTTCATCAATAATATGAATTCATGGCCTACTCCTAAAGAAATAACTTATCCACCACACCATTGGATGGGTTGGAATTTTTTAAAATCATAAATCCTTGGTGTGTGAGCATTTTTTTTGCTCATGTAATATTAATTGGGATTATTTTATAGAAATTGATATTTGATGATATAATTTACTCTCATCATTTTATAACATATGAAATACACAATATCACTGAATGATATTCTATAACAAATAGATAAACATAAAAACATTTAATAAATTTCAAACAATTATGAAAAAAATAATTAAACATAATTTATTTTCAAAAATAATAATAATTTTGGACCTTGATAATGAATAATTCCATATGAATATCAATAAAATCAATCGATGAATGTGTTAATAGAGGGAATTTTGAAATACTGAATAAAATCATTTGTAAAAATAAAAAGTAAAAAAAAAACAAAAAAAACTCAAATCACAAATTTGGGTCAACTATAATACCCCGAAGACCATTGAATAAGTTTAAAGAATTGAAGATTAAAGAGAAATAAGGTAAAACATAGATACACATTTAACTCGAACTCAAAAACAATGGTGTTAAAGGGCCTCAAAGAAGTATATGCCACCGTTAGTTGTGATTCAGTGAAGAGTCGGTTGATATAATATTTCAAGTGAAAGAAGAACATGAAAATTGATGAAAATAGATTTTGAGATAGAATCGATGGTATTCAAAGATGTATAATCCATCATCGATAGAGAATCATGTGACATTGATAGTTTTGAGTGAAATTAAAACATTGGTTCGAACTATCAGTATAAATTTAAAAAGAGTTTTAAATCCAGGTTTTATAAAACCCGACATTAAAATTTCTTAAAGACTACTCCTTAATGACAATTTTTCTCAAAATTGGAATCAAATACTATGTTTTTCACCTCAGTGTTTATAAAAACCCATGTTAAAGATTAAAACAATTTATTTTTAATGTTGGTTTTTTGAAAAAATAGACACTAAAATGTCAACTAAAGGATTTTTAGGTCAATTTTTATAAAAACCAATGTCAACAAACATTAAGAGGTGGGTATGAAATTGGTGTAAATAAATAGATGTTAAATCCCTAATGTTGAATCCTATAATATTACTAGTTTTTGTGTATTCCAAGACTCACGATGATCATGCCTAACATCTTGGTATCATCCTAAGTACACTGAGAGAGCATCGACTATATGAGAGACTATTTAAGTTTCAATTATGGATTGACCATGTATATTTGTTAGGTCACATCAGCTTAGAAGAAAGTGTGTTAGTGGATCTATAGAATGTATAAGAAATGGTTTCTTGGGAACAACCTAATAATTTTTGATATATCCATATCTTTCTGGGTTTAGTGAGTTATTATCAGAGATTCATCCAGAAATCTTCCCCCTTGGAAGCACCACTTTTGGGATTGAAAAAGAAGGGAATAAAATTTGATTGGTATGGATAATTTGAGAATTATTTCCATGCCTTGAATAAGTAGTTGACTACCACAATGATATTAATCATACCTAATCCAGGGGAGGAGTGTACCATGTTTTGTAATGCATACAGGATAAAACTTGGAGTAGTGTTAATGCAAGGAGATCATGTTTTGGTATATGGGTCAACCAAAATGGCCCGAAGGCCTTCTTTTTTATTTTATTATGGATAATACCCCTTTTAAGGGTTGAAGGGGAACCCGTACATTGACCCGTAGGCCCAAGTCACATGGCCCGACATGACCTGCAGTACTTGACCCAAAGGCCCAAAGGCATACCATGCCCAATACATGACCCGTAGGCCCAACCCAATAGAACTTCCCCTCCCAAGCTTCTGTATCATTGATCACCTAGCTCCCCACCTTTCATTACTAATTGGATAGCATTTCCCCGTACCAAGCTACATGGTGCCTGGTCCCGATGGCAGTTTCCATACACTCTCATTCTTCAAATCCAGCTAGCTTTGCTTCTGGTGACTGCTACTCTTGTTGCTCTAATCCTCTTCTAGGGCCTGATCTGTGTGAACAAGGATACTCCAGGGTCTTTGTGTCCCAAAGGATCTGTGTCCTTAAGGCCTTTGATGGCCCAAAGGCCCTAGAGACCCGTATGCCCAAACCGGTGGGCCGAAGGCCCAAATCTAGTGAATAGTTCCGGCTGCTACAGTACCAAATAGTACCCGCTACAGTATCTACTATAGTACCTACTACAGATTATGGAAATTTTCCTCTACCCAGTTTTGAACCTAGGTCTCTTGGATTCCAAGAAGTAGCCCTTACCACTCGGGTATGGGCTCGTTGGATTTGGTATATGGGTCATAACAGTTGAGGTCTCGTGAAAGGAATTACCCTACACATGATCTTGTGTTAGTGGCAGTTGTTTATTCCTTGAAGTGTTGATGGAATTATCATTTGGGTGAAAATTTTATTGTGTATACCAATCATAATTGTTTAAAGTACATCTTTTCAAAACATAATCTGAATCTATGATAGTGGATATGGCTTGAGTATATGACTTATTTTGATTTTGAACTAGAATATGTACCAAATAAGGGAAACAATGTTGCTGACACTTTAATAACTAAAACTCAGACTTAGGAAGTTCTAAAGTCTAGTTCCAAGTAAAGATGATGACCTTGCTGGATGAGATGCATATTATTATTTGGAAGTTATAGGAGCATATGACCCTCATATTTGTATCAGTTGATTCCACACTTTTGATCCAGATTTGGGAGAGGTATTATGATGATCCAGAGTGTTTTTCCTTGAGGGGAAGCTTTAAAGGTGGGGAGTCACCTTCCAATTGGACCATAGATGTTGATGAGATCATCTATGTTAGGAATTGTGTTTTTGTGCCTATATGTATATGAGAGGATATGATGCATGGGTTTCATGCCTCAAAGTGGATAGTGAATCTGGGTTTGACCAAGATGTAATATGACCTATATCGACGATATTTGTGGTTAGGCATGAAAAAGTAGGTTGCAGGGTTCGTGAAATGATGCTACACTTGTTAGAAGGTGAAGGGTAACCATCAATGACATAGTGGTTTACTAAAGTCATTGCCCATTATGTAATGTAAGTGGGATGAAATTACCCTGGATTTTGTGGTGGGTCTCCCAAGGAAACCTTATAAGAATGACACAATATGGGTGGTTGTAGACCGATTGATTAAAGTATCCCATTTGTTTCCTAATCAGGAAACTTTCATAGTGGATCAGTGAGGGGACTTGTATGTTTGGGATATAGACCATATTCATGGAGTCCCATAGAGAATTTTTTCCAAATCTAACTCATTTTCACTTCGTGCTTCTTGGAAGGCTTGTAGAAGTCTCTTGGTACGTAGGTATTTTTGAGTACGGATTTCCACCCATGTAATTTTGGGTAGTCAAAACATACTATACAGGTTTTAGAGGATATGTTATGGGTGTGTGTTCTATATTATTGTGAATCTTGGGAGAATCAATTATCACTCATTGAGTTATCCTATAACCTTAGTTATCAGATGAATATTTAGATATAACCATATGAGGATATTTATGGTAGTCCATGAATATAACCTCTATGTTTGATGGAGGTGTGTGATTCATAGTTGTTGGGATTGAGTCTCATGTAGGAGATGTCGAAACAGGTCTAGTGATTTGGAAACATATGGCTACATCTCATTGTATAAATAATTTGTATGTTTATCAATGTCATTGAACCCTAGAGTTTATAGTGGGTGATAGTGTATTCATTTAGGTGTCACCTAGATTGGGTCATTTTAGGATTCAAATACAGAGAATGTTGGAACCCAAGTTTGTCAGACCATTTGAGATTGTGGAGAGAATCAAGCCGGTGGCATACTTATTGGCTCTTCTTTAGAGGTATAGTGTTATGCATGATGTTTTTCATGTGTCAAAGATTAAATGGTATCACCCTAACCCTTATCATTTGATCATTATTAATGATATTGATCTTGAAACCAATGTTTCCTTTGAGGAGCATCCAATTCGTGTTATGGATTGTAATGATAAAGTGTTATGGGGAAATACCATGCTGATATTCTGAGTATTTCGGTAGCATGTACATGTTCAAGAGGAAACATGGGAGAGAGAAATAGATATGTAGGCTTAGTGGCCTGAAATTTTTACCTCATAATATTAGATATGCTTGTGAGTAGATACTGAAGATGTGCTCTTATAAGTTAGGGAGACTGTAAGATCCTAACCTTTTATGAAGATGTCTCATGCTCATTTCTCAATACTCTTTTACATTGTTTTGGTTATACCATGGGTGGGTTTTGTTTTAGGTTTGTTTCAGGTGAAATTTAGGAATTTTTGAATCTAAAGGGGATATTTATGGTTGGATCATGGTTAGGAAAACCATGTGGTTTGGCCTACAAAACCATGTGCCCTATTTGGAGAGAAAGGAGGTATCACGTGATCAATGCACAGTTTGGCCAAACTGTGAGGCCACCCTCCCCAAACCATGAAACCTGAGGCAAAGAGGATTTTCATGGTTAGAGCACAATTTTCCAAACCATTTTTCACTTAGGAGAAATCGTGTGACCCCTAAAGTGAGGCCCATGGTTAAGGTGCATGGTTTTTAAAACCATGAGCCCCTTCCTAGGAAATCATGCATGCATGTTTTATTTCTTTTAAAATTTTATAAAATATTCTTTAACACATAGGTTTTAACCCCTATTCACCCCATATCTGTACAAACCTATTTCCAATAATTTTGGAAGCTTCTGGGAGGATTCCAAGGCTCCTCAACCCACTTTCTTGAGAAATCAAAGATCTGATTGAAGGATAGACTCCTCATTGGTAAGTGATTCCTTCCCCATTTGGTTTCCTCTCTCTCTCATCCATCTTTTTTGATGAAGAGGAATGATTTAACCTCTCTTGGTTATGGTTTAGATCAAGTTTTTTATGGTTATGTTCCATTGGATATTGATCTTATGTTTTGGTCCTATATCGTTCACATCGTTGTGATCATGATCATTCAACATCAATTTGGGTAATTTAGTTTGAAGAATGTCCATAAATGACCTTTAGGTAGGTGGTATAATGATAAAATCTCATAGTATTGATATAAATGTGTGTATATGAGTATTTAATTGAAATTTACTTGTTGGAAAATTAAATTATAAATTTAATTAATTGATTGATTGATTTTCCCATGTGATAATGAAATTTTTTGATTATCCGATAATGAAATTAGAGAATAATGGGATTTTGAAATTGATTTATTAATGGTTTATTAAATTGATTGACTAATGGTTTATGAAATTGATAGAGACCCATGGGTTGTGACAATATGATTGAAACTGGTATCTACTCTTGGGGTGTACCAATAACATGAAAATGATGATTTAATTTTTTTTACATTATTGATAATTTAAATTATTAAATGGGTTGAATAATAAATTATGTTAACGGATGATAAATGGTTGGAATTTTGAAACCGTGAAATGTGATATTTATGATTGGGTTGTGGGATAGGTAAACTAATCCAAATACCCATGAGATATCAGACTACTACTCTAGGCCGCTAATATATTTATGTATACATGTGATCACTAAGTTGTGGGATAAAGATCGATGCGACAAATACCCATGGGGTGCCAGAGTGATTCTCTAGGCCCCCATTTTTGGAATGTGAAGTGGAGTCAAATGGTTAGTGAAAACCCATGATGAAATATGAAATGTGATATCTCTTTGGGGATGGTTCAGACTCTAGCAATGTACAAAGTAGGTATTGATGGTTTATGTGTCATCGTGAACCTGGGGAATTATGTGGTCAATTAAAGAATAATGAAATATGAAAATTATTTACTTTATTCCATGTAATTTATTATTTATACACTATTATAGACTAGATATTGTTTAGACGTCATTAGTGGTGGCTTACTGAGTTGTACTCACACCTTAATCGGGATACCTGAATGATACCCGAATAGAATCCATGTTTTTAGGACAATATAAGGAAAATAGCCCTGTGTTAGATAGATGATTTGGAATGGAGCATGGATGAGGGAACCAAAAATGATGTCGGGACATTCTTTTTATTTATTAGTGTGTCTTTAATTTTGATTTTCATTTTACACTTAGAAAAAATTTGGAATGACATATCTACTATTTGGTTTGGTTATTATTTTCTTATTTTGGTTTATCATGTGATATTGGTCTATATTGGTTATGGTATTATTCTAGTTATCATTTATTATCATGTGGCTATTTTTTATTTATTTTCATTGTTTTTTACTTTAATAAAGAGGTTATCGTCTCCCCATGATATAAATATTAGACCATAATTACTAATTAGTAGCCTATGGAATATAGAAAGGCATGTCTGAGGTCATGTGACCAACTGGATCAGGGCACAAGCATGTGGCACCCAGTTCGGGATGACCTGACCCAAACCATGGATCAAACTACAACTACCCCAAGCCCGCCTCTATAGGCCAGGGGTGGCGACAAGCATCGAAAGGCATATCCTAAATAAGAGGAATTTTTATATGTACTTGTATGAACACACCTGACCATCACAATGCAGAAGTGCAGAGGAATAAAAGAAAAAGATGCAACAATTAAAATGTAAAACAATCATGCAAAACCTCCATGGTGTACAGGAGAACGAAAGTGAAAACTAAAAGGTAAAGGAAAAAAATACACTCCCAACCAAAAATATGTCCCAACCTGAAATAAATAGAAAGTAAAAGTGTTGAGAGAGCCTAGGATTTAATCTCTAAGCTCTGACCAATTTACACCATCCAATAAACCATGTGTCCCTAAGCTCCTCTATAGTCACTACCAAACTATCCATCATCTGCATAAGATATGACACATGAATTCAAATCCCATTAATGGGTGAGTATACACATACTCAGTAGGAAACCCCAAAAGCTAAAGGCATAAAAGTAAGATGCACGATAGAAATAGACAATAAATAGACAAACAACTCAACCCAAAGCATAAGAGTAAACATATATTGATATATATATATATTCTCAACCAATACAAACCCAAATAAGATAAAAGGAGGATCAAAATATCACATTACATCCCAGGAAAAGAGTCTCTAATAATTACAAAATCCCATCAATGATTCCCAGCATCTCGTGTGTCTGTCTAGAAGTAACTACATGGAGGCCCACCCCTCATGATTGTGTTTCATAGTCCAGGGGGTACAATATATAATGTTTAGTAGTAATTCAATGGGGTGTCACTAAATAAGTATCCATATATTTCCTGCACCCTAATACGTCAGGGGGTTCCACTCTATAGGTCGAGGACCCACACATTGGTGCATCAAGGGGAATCTACTCTGGTGTCATGAGGATGGGCACCCTATCTGATATGGGGTTCCACTCGGTGGATAGAGTACCTGTGACCTGATGCGTTGTGTGGGGTTCCCTTATATAAGTTGAGGACCCGCACCCTGGTGCATTAGGGGGTTCCACTATAAAGGTTGAGGTCCCACACCCTAGTGAATCTAGGGGTTCCACTATGGTGTCATGAAGACCTATGTCCTATCCAATAGGGTATTCCACTCGGTAGATAGAGGACCCACACCGTGGTGCATTAGAGGGGTTCCACTCAATTGGTCAAGGACCCATGCCTTGGTTCGTTGGTGGGTTCCACTCTGGTGTCACAAAGACCTATTCCCTATCCAATAGGGGGGTTCCACTCGGTAGATAGAGGACCTATGCCCTGGTGCATCAGGGGGATTCCACTCTAGTGTATTTGGTGATCCTCTACCTAATCACTAAAATCGTCAGATTCTACCTAAATAAGTTTAATGACTAGAATATCTCACATCGTATCTTTAAATCCACAATGGAGGGTACCATCATGTTATACGTGAAAAAAATACTCAGTATAGGCTACTCACAGGTCAAAAATATGAGTCCAAACAAAAGAGATGTGAGAGTTTGAAGTTTCCTCAAAAGGAACCAAGGGGTATTCAAAATGTGAGGGTACCCACATGGCGTGTGGTCCAACTCCATCACCTAGAAAATTTCCTGGAAGTAAACACCTCACCAACAGTGTAGCACTATATGGTGTGTAGGGAGTCTACACAGCATGTCCAAGCCACTTGGGGTCCCTTACTGTGCACCTTGGTTGTGTCTACGTACTTCGGTATGTGGTGTGTGTCTGGCCATGTCTATGTACTTTGGTACACGGTGTACACCTGGTCGTGTTCTCCTTCATGGGGTATTTCCCATGTGTTCCACCACATGTAATGTCCGCCTATTGATGGATACGCGACATGTAGTTGGGATACATGTCATGCCATCCTTATATTTTTTCCAAAACCCTATTTATCAAAGCATTGGGGTCACACACCATGTGTTCTTCTGAACTACACAATGTGTAGTCAGGATTTCTACAGAATTTTAGATATGGTCTCTACATGCTAGATATAGTATTTTTTCCTTTAGATCTAGCCTCGTTTCTTCCCAAAAATGGTGGATCTATCTCTAATTGTCATTTTTTGGCCATATGGTAACCGTAAATTGGGATTCCATTATTATGCTCATGGCTCGCATGAACCGTCATCATCTTTTATGCCTCCCATTGCCACTATTGTTCTCAGGTATCAAAACTATGAATAACAAAACAAATTTTACAACAATTCATCCACAAATCAATCCTTGATCACAAAACCCTTCATTACTTGCAAAATCATCATGAATTTGAGGGCCCAATCATGCTCAGTCTTTCCCAGAATTCCCAAATCATGACCTCATGCTCTAGAAATGAATAATTTGAAGAAATTATGGGATGAAGGAATAAGAACAATGTTTTTCAAATTCTATAGATAATCATTTTGTAACAACCCAATGTTTTATCAATGGAATTATCTTCTTATAATTATGTCATATAATCACATGAAATCACAACAAAATAAACTACTAATTACTATGTGACCTTTAAACATAATATTTTCATTTCTGTTATTTGAATTTCAAAAATCTGACATACACGGCTGCAATTAGTAAGATGTTTGGAGTCTGATAAGACAAACATAATTTTTGGTGAATAGTAACTGACTCTTATGAATAGTAATGTCACCCTTATGAATAGTAATATGATCTTTATGAATAGTAAATCATCCAAAATAATAGTAACCTCACCCATTAATGTATAAATAATATTTAGGCATCCTATAAGTGATAAGACGACCATAGTAAGAGTATTGGTATTTTTATAAGTCATAAATAATTAATTGAAATTAATTAATTAATTTAAAAGAAAATGTATTTTACCTAAATGGTTTTCAAAAATTAACAAATTTATATCTTCTAGTTTTGAGATAATTTTATAAGACCTTATGTAATTTTTGAAACCATTATAAAATCAATTATAGTTTTAAAATCTGTATTTTTCAAATAAATTATGATTTTAATTAAGAATTAAAATAATCATATTTATAAAATTATTTTTGAAAAATGGATATCATTTTTTGATTCTACATGTCAAAAATTGGTTAGGGTTAATTTTTGGGATTTTTCTAAAATACATAAATTTTCATGAATAGTGAAATATGGTAATTTACCATATATATACATTATAAGCTAAATGGACTATTCCTAGCATCATGGATGATGTAATCAACCTTATTTATAATTCACATACACTTATTACTATTTATTGTCATGGAATAATCACTTTTTCTTGTCTTATGGACAAATAATAAACTAATGATTAAAATATTAAGAAAACCCTCCTCTCCTCCACTATAAAAAACACCCACACTCCCCTATTCTCTTCACTCATCTAAAGCCTTGTTCCTTCCCTAAATTCCACCCAAATATCTCCCCAATATATTCCCTACATCTAATATCTCTTTGTCTCCTCAAAAGACCAAATCCACTCCCCTTAAGAGGCTCTCGAGGAAGATTAAATCAAGAGGTAAATTTCTCTTTTCTTTTCTTTAATTTTCTTTTCATGTTCCTTTGTTCTATTTTATTTCATAACCCCCCCTCATCCAAATGGTTTAAAAAATAAAATACCATAAATATAATGAACTTTTTATATGATAATCATTAATTTATTATCATATCTTCTTTCCCTTCCTTTTATACGAAAGAAATGAAAACACCATCCGAGATGTGTTAGTTTACCACATTCAAGGACGACGGGTTACAAATTTCTATTACCATATTCAATTATGATCATGAAACCATTTTTATGGTTGAATTATAATATTAAATATTTATTTTATATTATGTTATTTTTTGAAATCCTTTTTCTCACATGATGTAAAATAATAATATAAATAAAATTAATTATAAGCAAAATCGCCAAATTAATCCAAGCGTTTATCATTAATGTTTTATATAATGATTCACCTTCACTATAAATAACCAAATGAATTTTATAAAAATATAATATTCTGTATATTAAATAATAAAATATAACTCCAATTATTTACAACTACACTCTTCATACATGTGTGTCCGAACATGAATATAAGTTAACTGATCATTAAAACCAAAGAAGCAAATAGACCCGAACAATGAAATTGAACCTCATAACCAATCAAAAAGGTCATGAATGAACTTAAAAAGGTTTTAATAAATATTTTAAATATATAATAGGTTCTTTAATTATTAATTAATTAACCTAATTTTATTATTCATGTCATTAATATCAACTGGAGAACACCATCGAACTTAAGGTAATGGATCCTCTCTATTTCACTTTTATTCAAGAATGTCCTCTATGTTATGCCCTTTTATGTGTAATAAATAATGATGGAGTATTATTTACCAACTCCCCCATAATTCACTAATGATTTATAAGTTATAATAAACCCCCTTTTCTCCCATTAATCGCTATGAAGTACACCAGATACCATACCGATAATCCGTAAGGGATTCTACCAAAACCTCCTTCGTTCTTTCGGGTTTCCTTATCTTCCTTTTTCCAAAAAAACTTTATCCTATATTTTTATGTTCATATTATAAATTATGTTTAAATGTACCAAATTCATTTATCAATACCCTTTCATCATTCTATTGTGTGTATATACATGTTTTTAAGTGATTCCCTCCTCAATACTTCTCGATAAGCAAACCTGTTTTGATGGAAATTTCCGAATTCTTACCCAATTTCAAGTGCACTCTATATTCTATTTTAATACACCATTGTATTTATAAAATAATTATTTTTTATTATGAAAACATTCTTGTTCCACTTATTTATTTATATAAATTAATGTTCCATTTTCTATTTTAAAGGCTCTATAGTATTTTCCTTAAAACCGTACAAAAATGTTTTAATTTTTTAAATACGTTTCTTACAAGTTGTCACTTTTACTTTACATTAAATACCATGATACATGCCTATTTTCCCTTATTAATGACCATTTATATTTTAGTTCCTTTATTTCATGGACAATATTATGATATTCCCATTTTTTATGCTTTATGACATGATTGTGGAACCCAATTCTTTCCATGGGTAACCCTTGTGTTTATATAAGATTGATTATGTATGATTCTTTATGTGGAAAACATATTCATGAAATGTTAAGATAGGTGCACCGAGATAATTCTCTAATGAATTAGGTAAAGTTGAACCTCATGAGAAGTTATGTTTGACGGTCCTGGCAGTTATCCTTGGCTTGTGCTACCATGTGTGACGGTCTTGACAGTTAGCCTTGGCTTGTGCTACCTTGTGAAACGGTCTTAGCGGTTAGCCTTGACTTGTGATAAAGACATGTTTTATGTTGCTTCCACATTACAATTGTAATGACCAAATGTTTTATCAATGGAAATTCCTTTCTTATAATTATGTCATATAATCACATAAAATCACAACAAAGTGAAATACTAAGTACTATGTGACCATTAAACATAATTTTGTCACTTCTCTGATTTGAATTTCAAAAATATGACATACATGGTTGCGATCTGTAAGATTTTTAGAGTTTGATAGGACAAACATAATTTTTTGGTAAACAGTAACCAACCCTTATTAATAGTAATTCTACTTTTATGAATATTAATATGACCCTTATGAATAGTAAATATTCCAAATTAATAGTAACCTTACCCTTGAATGTATAAATAAAATTTAGGCATCTTATAAGTGATAGTATGACCATAGTAAAAGTATTGCTTTTTTTTAAAGTCATAAATAAATAATTACAATTAAATAAATAATTTAAAAGAAAATATATTTTCCTAAAAGGTATTCAAAAATTAAAAATTTATGTCTTATTGTTTTAAGATAATTTTATAAGACCTTAATTAATTTTTGAAAGCATTATAAAATCAGTTATAGTTTTAATGTCCGTATTTTTCAAGTAAATTGTGATTTTAATTAAAAAATAAATTAATCATATTTAGAAAATTATTTTTGAAAAATGGAGTTCATTTTTGGATTCTAAACGTCGATAAATGGTTAGGGTAAATTTCTAGGATTTTTCTGAAATACTTGAATTTTTGGGGAATGGTAAAATACATTAATTTACCGTATAAATACATTATAATTTAAATCCACTATTCTTGAAATCATAAGTTATGTAAGAAACCAATTAAAGAAATAAAATGAATTTATTAATATTATTTTTCATTAAATCATCACTATTTCTTGTCTTATAGAAAAATAATAAACTAATGATTATAATATTATGAAAACCCTTCTCTCCTCCACTATAAATACCACCACTCCTTACCTCTTATCTTCAATACTCTCAAGACTTGATCCTTGAATAAATTATTCCCAAATATCTCCTCAATATCCTACCCTATTTCTATCTTCACTTGGTCTCCTCAAAAGTCTAAATCCTCTCCCCTTAAGAGGTTCTCAAAGGAGATAAACTCTAGAGGTAAATTCCACTTTCTGATTCTTTTATTTTCGTTCAATTTCTTTTCTTTTCTTTTTTCTTTCCTCTCCCTTCACCTAAATGGTATGATAAATCAAGTAACATAAATGTGCTTTAATGTTTTTATTATAATGTTATAATTCATTATCATCTCTCCTTTTCCCTTCTTTTATACGAAAGAAACGAAAACACTATGACAACCCTGCTTTTATTACAAACTTAAACATGATTTATTACACAAACTATTCACTTGATACAACATGGAAGATTGACAGGTCTAGTGTCTTTGGGGATTAGGATCATTACATAACAACTTAAAACATGAAATAAAACATCTTTATTGAAAACATCCTTTACATGACCACTACATTCCCTCGTTCTTAGCATTGCATGGGATAACCTGAGGACATGCATAAGAAAAGGGGTGAGCTATAAAGACCAGTAAGGGAATAAACATGGAATACATGAGGAGTAAAATACATGTCAGACAATATAAATATCAATATATCACAAGAGAAACATGAACATAAAGGCATGATAAAGCATGATAATCATAACATGGAAATGTGGCAACAACACTTAACATGGAATTAGCATGAGCCAAGGCTCATTACACATGGAGCGTGAGTAAATTCTCATTGTACATAAAGCATGAGTAAACCCTTGTTGTACTTGAATTATCATGATTCAAAAATCATTTCACATGATTTATCATGATACTATACTTTACCCAGTGCATTAGAGTGCTATAAGGGCGCACCCTTCTTAAACATTTCATTTCATGCATAAGTGTGCCACATAGATCATAAAACATGGATTAATAAAACATAAAAATTTATTCCATGAAAAAAGAATGTGGAATGAAACTTTATAATCAATATGTAAATGTTCATGAAGGTGAATACCTTTGATGGAGAAATGGGCATGGTATTCACTACACAATGGCATTGGCTTAGAAAATCGGTGCAATTTCAGCAGCGTAACGGTGTAATATAAGAATTCATAAAAATGGTTGATGAGAGAGAAAGGGGTGTCTCATCATATCTACATTAAATGGAAAGTGAGGGGGGTCATATAGATACATGTACCAACAATTTTAATGGAATTGGGATTCATGATACAAAAGTATTTCTTGAATGTAAATGAGGAGAGAGAAGTTCTTTTCGGAATTTCGGCATAGTAACGGGTGTACATGGGAGGCATTTAATGAGAGGGAAAGGGGTCTCCCATCATTCAAAAAATAATAGGGCATTATGGGGGAGGTGCGAAACCATACCCCATAATTTATAATTGAAATTAAAAGGACATAACAATATTAAGAAAATTATACAAAAAAAGTGAAAGGAAGAAAAACCCTTACTTGGAAGTGTGCTTCTAAAGGCTTGAGAGAGGCTTCTTGGCAGCTTGGGGCACCTTGTGAGGATTATAGAGAGAGTAGGGAAGAGGTTGAATGAACTCCAAATTATTTGGGTGAGGATTAAGTGGGAGCTTGGGTGGGTTTATATAGGAAAGGTGAGAGAATTCTTTATTATTTAGGTTTGGGACCCCTTACAATAAACTAATCCAAACCACAAATCAGCTCATGGTTTTTGCCCATGGTTTTTGGAAAAGGTAAGAGGAAAAAAATATTTTATAATTCCAAAGTCCTAATTTCTTAAAATAATTGGTTTGATTATGTGCAGGTGAGTCACACTCCCATGGAAAATAATTTAAAAAGACAAGATGTTTAATAAGTCTTGAGGGGTCCATTAATGCTTTGAAAAGTAAGTCAAACAAACCCAGAATCACATTATTTTAATGGTAAAACATATATTGGCCGAACATAAAGCTTATAGTATTTTATTACAACACTATTGGGTCATTATGATATCATAAAACACATTATATATTTAAACAGTATTTAATTTTTACCCAAAACTTTGACTGTCTCAGAAAATTATGAAAAATTCACCATTGGATAATTTCGGCATCCTGATTCCAGAAATAACATTTATTTTATCTAAATAATTTTCTAAATATGTTAATTTTTATTTTTAAAATAAAAAACTTACATTTATCGAAAATTCACAGGTTTTGACAAAAATGGCTTTCAAACCTTAATAAAAATTATAATTGCATTCATAAAATTATATGATAATTTATATATAATAAAATTAATTTAATAATAATAATAATATTTTTTTAAAACATTATTTAATTCAAAAATCCCTTAATTTAATAAAATAGATTTCTTAATTAAATAATAACTAAAAACACTACTTGTACTTTAAAAACTATTTACAATGTATCAATAATGACAAGAAAGTATATTCATTATTATATACAAAAAATAATGTACATGAACATAGTAATAGCGATTTGTTACATAACCCCTTAAAACAGCCACATAAGACTTAAGGGTAAGGTGTGCGATGGTGACAGACTCTTGGGGTGGCTCAGATAACATCGCTCGAGTGGTAATATCTATCAACTTTCACTTTTTCCCGTAGACGGTCACGTTCGAGCTTGACATGATGAAGCCCAGCTTGGGCTTGGTCAAGAGCGAAGCCCAAAGACGCCACCTCTTTTCCGAGCTCCAAAAAATGGGCTTCGTATGGAGTAATTCTACTGGATGAGGCCATCACTTCCTTTGTCTGAGTAAATTGGGTTTGTTAAAGCCCTATATTTATACTAATCATGTGATCACTGTTCAACGTCTATAAAAGCAATGGCCAAAATTCTTAACATAAAACCAAAGAAGATTACATTTTATATAAACATTTTACATAAAGAGAAAATTAATTAGATCAAGAGGGATTTCCATTAATGAAACTTTGGGTCGTTACAATATTCCTCCCTTAAAAAATTTCACCCACGAAATTTCCTTTTCCCACACTAAAACAGATGTGGGTAACTCACCTTCATCATTTCCTCTGATTCCCAAGTCGCTTCTTCAAACTTGTGGTTCCTCCACAACACATTGATGAGGGGCATTGTCTTATTTCATAGAACTTTTTCTCTACGATCTAAGATCTTCACTGGTTTCTCCTCATAAGAAAGATAATCCTCCAATAGAAGAGAGTACATGTGAAGGATATGGTATGTACTTCCTTAAGAGGGATACATGAAAGACATCATGTACTTTGGCCATGGTATGTGGAAGTGCTAGTCGATAGGACACAGCCCCGACACGATCAAGAATCTCGAAGGGGATGATGTACCTTGGACTTAACTTACCTTTATTTCCAAACCTCATGACCTTATTCCATGGAGATATGCGTAGAAAAACCATGTGTCCAACTTTAAACTCAAGGTCTCGTCGACGATTATCTGTATAACTCTTCTGTCGACTTTGGGTTGCCTTGATATGCTGCTGAATGGTTTTCACCTTATCCACCATTTCATCGACCATTTCTGGTCCAAGTAGCTTATGTTCACCGACCTCATCCCAAAACGCTGGTGTTCTGCACCTTTTCCCATAAAGGGATTCATATGGTGCCATTTAGATGCTTGAGTGGAAACTATTATTATAAGAGAACTCAACCAGAGGAATATGTTGATCCCATCCTACTTTAAAGTCCATTGTGCACTCTCTCAGCATGTCCTCAAGTGTTTGGATAGTCCGCTCAGATTGGCCATCAGTTTGAGGATGATAGGCCGTACAAAAGTTCAGTTCAGTATCCAGAGCATGTTGAAGACTCTTCCAAAACTTAGAGGTGAATCTTGGATCTCGGCCAGACACAACAGATAGTGGTACTCCATGCAGCCTTCCCACTTCCCTGATATATATCTGTGCCAGTTGATCCAATGAGAAATCTTCCCGAATAGCAATGAAGTGTGCAGTATTTTTATGACGATCCACCACAACCCAGATTGGATTGTTGCTTTTGGATGTCCTCAGAAGTCCAGTGATAAAGTCCATGGGGATGTTCTACTATTTCCATAAGGGTATGGGAAATGGTTGCATCATCCCCTTAGACTTCTACCTCTCTGCCTTCACTTGTTGGAACACCATGCACTTTGATGTATATACAGTGATCTCCTTCTTTAGATTATCCCACAAAAACTTTTCTCGAAGATCTTGATACATCTTTGTGCTCTCTGGGTGAATAGAGAAATTTGAACTATGTGCATCATCCAAATGTTCCTTCTTCATCTCCGAACTTGATGGAACACATAGTCTTTTCCCAAATCGCACAATTCCTTCTTCATTAACATTAAACTCTAATGATTTACCTTTTTATATAGCTTCCACTTTTTCCTGAATTCCCACATCATACTTTTGAGCATCCTTTAACCTTTCCAAAAGAGACGGTTGAGCAATAATTTGTGAAAGGATTGATGATGTTCCCTTATTTATGAATCCCATGTCCATCTTCATCAAGTCTAAGAAGATTGGATCCTTCTCAATTCTCATCATTTATAGAATCGCTGGGTCCTTTCTACTTAGGGCATTTGTCACCGTGTTCCCTTTCCCAGGGTGGTAATGTATTGAACAGTCATAATCCTTGATAAACTCTATCCATATTCTCTGGTACATATTAATATTGTAGAGACCTGAAGCTTTGACGTTCATGGACATTAAATTACTTTTGCGGAATATCTAATACATAACAAAAACAGACAGATAAGGATTTTAATATTTTAGTGTTTTTGGAAACTCGGAATATAATCTTCTAATTGTGGTGAAAGATATTCAACATCTCCCATAAGATCTTCCCCTTTTTGTTTTCTTACCTAAAACCTTTCTTTAAATCCTGGGGAAAAGAAAACATATAAAGGGTGAGCTCAAATGCTCAGTAAAGGTAAGAATGGATAAAATAAAACAAATCATATACATTTGAACATCAAAACATGAACATAATATTTAAACATCAGAATCTTGAGCAATGACATAAATCATGGAAGTACGTAAGGCATAGATCATAAAGAAACATTAATCATGATAAAATAGCATGGTAATTAAACATGTAATTGTGGAAAAACATTAAGCACATTATATGATTTCCATAGTATCCAAGTCATTGCTGCCAAGACCATCTTAGTGGACAAAGTCCCTTTCTGAATCGAGTTCACTCCTCGTTCCAGTCCTGTATTACTGAACCAGTTTAACTTGTCGTTCCAGCCATTTCTATCTCATGAGATATAAATCTTTACCCAATGCACTGGAGGAGATATAGGTCCCACCCATCTCATAATGAAATCATTCTTTCGTGTTCCACAAAATCCTAAATCATACATCATAGCATAACCCATGTAATAAAATGGGATTCTTAAACATCATGCCATCATAACATAATCCATAAACAATTGATATCATTTCATCATAAGAAAATTGAAACCATTTAAATCATAGAGACATTTTACTTGAAACATACACATATGAAATAATGTCATCTTATATGGAAAAAAGTTTTGACAAAACACTTGAAATGAATTCTTGAGGAAAATATCATTTCTTCTTTAAAATCATTTTCTTTTCACAAAATTACATGCAATTTTAAAAGATAAGGGTTTTGTTGAAAATAATCATGCAATCTTGTAGAGGAAGCTTCTTGAAAATGAGGCGTTATGAAACCGTAAAAATCCATTCACGCAGTATAAGTTAAAAATAACATTCTCCTCGTACTTTTTTCGGAAAAGTCAAAAAGTACATTATATGGTAACCAAATGAAAGATTCCATTCATACAATGTGGTAAAAATTCAATAAAGGGTAAAAATGACTTTAAACATTCATGGAAGAATGGTAAACATTTTATGAAAACATTTTTAGAAAACATGGTCATGGATGATAAACGTAAACCCAGTAAATACTTACGTATAAACAATCTCAGATAAAAATAGGATTGAAAATTTATCCCTTACCTTAGGTCCGATATGCTTTGTACGTATCCGAACCTCCTGTATAATGATTTAAATAATTTCATTGACTTATTAAAGAATCAAATTAATTGTTATGATATCATATATGTTTCACTTATGACTTTATATTACCCGTTCTTTTGTAAATTCCATGTTAAAGCAGCGATTTGGGTAAAATCATTTCATTTATCGTATGTGTTTCAACTTTTCGTTCTTGATATTATTACTTATATCCTGATTTACATAATTCCAGAATGTAAAACATGATTTATATATAATATATATTCATCATATACATATATATATTATAGATCGATAAAAGGAATGAAATACACCATTCATGGAGACGGTAGGTCGTACGTACGCATGAACATTGTTTTCGTTTCCTTATTGAATTGAAAGAAACTAAATAGATGACATAAATATATATATATACATAAATCCAGTAGCATTATTATTTCATATATTTAATTATTATTCATTATATAAACTTTATGATCATTCATGTATGGTTAACATGGAGAATGAATCTCATCGCATCATGGAGACGGTAGTCCGTACGTACGCACGAGTGATGATATCGTTCCCATAATTATTGAATAGAATTGGAGTGGATGGTATAATATATCAGAATCAGTATGATGTTATAATAACCATATATAGTTATTCTTTACACCATTATACCCATCCATGTAAGGTGTTGGTGGAAAAACAGATTTCACCACGGTGTGGAGACGGTATTCCATACGTACGCACGCGTGGTGATTTCGTTTTCCGTAGGATGGATAGATGGTGTAATAGGGTTGTTTCATAGTTATAATAACATACCAGTATATGAGTGATACTGATGTTATTACTTCATAATGAAAAAACTAAAGAAGAAGAAGTGGAAAAAGAAATAAAGTTGAAAGAATCGGTAACAGACATTACCTCTTCTTTGAAGCGCCTCGTTGAGACCTCCTCTTAGGGCACTAAAATTGGTCTTTGAAGAAGACCAGAACCTCTAGGATGTTTCTGTGGAAGTGGAGAAGAGAATTTGGCAGGGGTTGGCTGAGCTTGAAGGCTCAAAGTAGTGTGAGGAAGAGAGGGAGGAGGTGCCCTTTTATAAGGGAGGAGAGGGGCACCTTTGGAAAAACTAAAAATATTATTTTATTATAAGGTCATATTCGGTTTTTAATAGCTCCAAATTGATTTATTTCGAAGCTAATGTGGCGATTGGTCAAAATCATCTCATCCAATAGAATTTAGACAAGTTTAGGTCATTATATTAACCTTATCTTTTAGTTTTAACTCTTAGTTAATTAGATTGACATTTACCATGTCACTTTGTATTTTTATGTTATATAGTTAATAAACTTACAATATACATCCAAGAGAGACCCAAGTGGTCCATTAATGATACACCTATCATGATATAAGTATATTGGCCGAACCTTAGATTTTTAGGAATATAATAACAATTAATAATATAATATTTGTTTTAAAAACTATTTTATGTCAATTTTGACACTATTTGGTAATTGATTTTTGTGAAAATAATAATAGAATGAATAGTTCAAAAAAAGTTAATTAAATCAATACTAGCATGTCATATTAACATATAAACTTATTGTAATTCATAAAAATTATCAAATTACATTTATTTGGGTATTTATAACATCAATTATGTCAATATTTCATTAATAAGATAATTACTGCATTATTTATTGTCTAAAAATTAAAAATAAATTACCATTATGTAGGAAATATTTTTAGCTTTCTAATGAATATTTATAGTCGAAAATATAATTTATGTAACCCCTTATAAGAATTAATTACTAAAAGATTTTTGTTAATGTCAATTTTGTCTTTACATTAAATTAATTAATCCAAATTGTCATTGTCACTAGAAAGTGGCTCAATGGGATCCCAAAATCGACCCAAGGATGCCCATGGTCGGCTACTACTCATCCAATAAGGTTAGGAAAAGTTTCAAGGTAATTATGAATTATTATAATATTATTTTAACATTGAATTACCCTATTTACCTTTAACCGTAGTAAATAAAAATTACCGTAGTTACTATTCATAATATCATAAAATAAAATTAACCTATTAACATAATTTGGAACCACTGATTCCAAATATGGAATCCATTTTTTAAAATTCAAAACACAGAAGTTGCAGTAATTAATTTAAAATTAATCCCGTTGTTAAGCAAACGGGTTTTAAAAGTGAAAACATTGCCAAAGATTGAAATGTTTTTACCTATGAATTCAATGTAAAATTAATGCTAATGACATACATTATATTAAATGGTAAAAATATAATCTATTTATACTTTGAAAACATTCAATATTTTAATTTAACCATATAAATTATTGCGATGAAAAAAGTTGTTTTTAATTAAAATATAGCGTGTTTTTACTATTCATTAAAATATGAAAGTTATCAGAATAATATGAAAATTTTATCCAAAGTAAATTTTTATTTCCTGATTCTAAGGAAATTTTTTATTTTGTAAAATTTTACTTATAAACATGTCAAAAATAGATTTAACGTGGGTGCGCCATCAAAAGGCGGCAAAACGGCATTTTTTTGAAAAATAGTTATTTTACCCGAAAAATTTATTCTGTTCTTATACCATGTTCTAGAAAAAGTGTAAGATGAATAATAATGTTATAAAATTCAAAATTTAGTTAATACTATTCATGATGGCTAGTTCATAATAATATTATAATAATATATCGTTGTTTAGTAAAACCCGGTATTGCGTACAACACACGCTATCGAGGAAGGTCGCGATTGCGTGTAATGCAAGCCAAGTTAGGGTTTTGTGTAGTGCACGACTCTTTTGTTGTTGCATATAACAAAATACATTGAATATATATATATATATACTCAATGTTTATTAGAACAACTACTATCAAACAAACATGAAATTGTGTGTAACACGATCCAAGAATAGTGTTGCGTATACTGCAAGCTAATACGGTGTTGCGTATAGCGCAAGATAATCTTGGTTTAGCGTACAACAGATGATATGAAAGAAATTAAAACAAATATATCTTATAAAATCTCGGGTTGTTACATTATACCCCCCTTAAATTTATTTTCGCCCTCGAAATTCGTCGGGGTTATAAATCGTTTACTATTCATAGAAACCCACATCGTAAAAAGGAATACTAAAACATAACTTTAAAAAAGAAAGTTAGAAACGTAACGGTCACCCAAGGTAAATCAGCATTGGGTTTCCACATAAGAGAGTATAGGTGAAAATATGGATATGGAGGAAAAATCTAACCATCAAGTTCTGATGGAGTGTGGTAGAGAACATGGCTATGAAAAAGCCAACAATCACAAAGCCATAAATTTGTGACGATCTAAGGTATCATCTGATTCATTGGATATAAGAGCACTAGGACAACATTTTTGGTTTTCAAGATCATTTCCCTAAATTTGATGAAATTGGAATTAGAAGAAATACTTTTGTGATTTTGGTACAGTCTCACTGTTGGTCGTTATTTAGACAATTTCCACTTCATCTTTTAAGGAAATGAAGTTGAATTTGTCATTCATGATGTGTTAGCAAATCATGTTATAGAATGATGGGTCATTCCATTTGTCTCAAACAAATTGTTAGAAAAGTTAACAAAAAATACATAAGTCCATCTATAGTGAGATTAATCATATATGGTTCCTAAAATGGACTTATACTTCATATATCATACTGCTTAATATAATAAAACTAGTTTCTACTAAACATGGACTTCCTGTAGGCCAGTGGTAGGCGATAAAGGCCAGTCGCACTTCGGTTGTGGGTTCGATTCACATAGACTTGTCTGACGCGATGGGTTGCCGCTCGTCCTGCAGGTTGTCCTTTTTCTAAAACTACATTACTATAACATCCCATAAATAATATCGAAAAAAAACTTATATCTTTAAACAATAATATCTTATGTTCAACATAATCTATTCCAATATTTAGGCTTATCCATAATACTGCAGTCCACTCTCATATTATAGTGAAAATGATTACCAGAGATTTCATATAACAAGCATGTTAATACCATCGTTGATCCCCATATATCATGACATATGTCTTGTTGGTCACATTCCAAACATTCCAAGGCCTTAATCATCTATTCTTTTGAAAAATGAATACCCATTGAATCTTAGTGAAAACATGACTGCTGTCAAAAGTTAACTCTTTTCACATACCAAAAACTCAAACCATGATATAACTATTTCCTTATATCAGTCATGAGCTCATGAATACTATCAAACATTTAATTTTCTCCTTATCCCTTCATTATGCGCATATCATCTACATTCCAAAAATATCTGAATAACCTTTCATGGTTACTGGTACCATTAATCATACACTTTCAAAACTCAAGGAAAGAAAACAGTGTAACAATCCTTAGATGTCTCTTTATTCCATAGTACCATGAGATTACTTATACAACATTACACTTGATAAACATGTAATCATTCCACTACCTTCTAAAACCATTGACCGAGCTTCAACAATTCTTTCATCTCACATATCATTTGTAGTCTCTTCATCATCATCAACATAAATACTACCCATACGACCATACTGATTCTCTTCATGAGACTTTCCCTTAGGGAACTGGTTTGCATAATGCCCGTACATTCCACATTTAAAACATTTAACCATTTTTGATGTCGTAGCAATACCATTATCCTCATCCATGGTGTTAACTGAACCTTTTCCTTTGCACTTACTGGATTTGTGTCCTTTTCCACACCCAAAACGTCTTCCAGTTCCCTTAAAACAATCTCCCTGATTCCTCTTCCCACATGATTTACATGAGGTAAATTGAACTTTCTTTCCTCTATGATCATCATGAAACTCCATCTTTCTCTTATTATCTGAGTCGGCAAACATACCAAAGTTGAGATTATTGATCATATTATGAGATTTCATTATTAGGAATAATAACGATGTTTGGACTTCCAAATCCCGTTTCATTTGGTTTCTCATGAATAATATCATTCTATTGTCCATCATATCCTCCAATATCATGAATCTTCTTGTTTCCAGCCATTTTCTAAAACCCAAAAAGAATAGTGTGAGAGGAAAAAATCATGCTAGGGAAAACAACATAGTAAAGGTGGAGCACCCTCAATATATAACATCTTAGGTTAAATTCTAAGATCATTGCCGTAGTTCTAGGACTATATCCTATACGTATACTTATCCTTAGGGACATCCCTAGACATACCATAGAAATATCTCTAGGGATCCCACTAACATTTTTGCATCCTAGTTTCCAAATGATGACTAAACCTTTCCTCTGATACAACTATAGATACCCGAAGCTTTGATGTTCATGGAAATTACATTACTTTTTCGGAATATATAATACATAACAAAAACAGACACACAAGGATCGTAACAGTTTAGTGTCTTTGGAAACTCGGAATATAATCTTCTAATCGTGGTAAAAGATCTTCAACATCTCCCATAAGATCTTCCCCTTTTTGTTTTCTTACCTAAAACCTTTCTTTAAATCATGGGGAAAAGAAAACATATAAAGGGTGAGCTCAAATGCTCAGTAAGTGTAATCATGAATAAAATAAAACAAATCATATACATTTGAACATCAAAACATGAACATAATATTTAAACATCAGAATCTTGAGCAATGACATAAATCCTGGAAGTATGTAAGGCATAGATCATAAAGAAACATTAATCATGATAAAATAGAATGGGAATTAAACATGTAATTGTGGAAAACCATTAATCACATGATATTATCTCCATAGTATCCAAGGCATTGCTGCCAAGACCATCTTAGTGGACAAAGTCCCTTTCTGAATCGAGTTCACTCCTTGTTCCAGTCCTGTATTACTGAACCGGTTTAACTTTCCATTATATCCATGTCTATCTCATGAGATATAAATCTTTTCCCAATGTGTTGGAGGGAGATATAGGTCCCACCCATCTCATAATGAAATCATTCTTTCGTGTTCCACAAAATCATAAATCATACATCATAGCATAACCCATGTAATAAAATGGGATTCTTAAACATCATGCCATCATAACATAATCCATAAACAATTGATATCATTTCACCATAAGAAAATTGAAACCATTTAAATCATAGATACATTTTACTTGAAACATACACATATGAAATAATATCATCGTAGATGGAAAATATTTTTGACAAAACACTTGAAATGAATTCTTGAGGAAAATATCCTTTCTTCTTTAAAATCATTTTCTTTTCACAAAATTCCATGCAATTTTAAAAGATAAGGGTTTTGTTGAAAATAATCATGCAATCTTGTAGAGGAAGCTTATTGAAAATGAGGCGTTATGAGACCGTGAAAATCCGTTCATGCAGTATAAGTTAAAAATAACATTCTCCTCATACTTTTTTCGGAAAAGTCAAAAAGTACCTTATATGGTAACCAAAGGAAAGATTTCACTCATACAATGTGGTAAAAAGTCAATAAAGGGTAAAAATGACTTTAAAAATTCATGGAAGAATAGTAAACATTTTATGAAAACATTTTTAGAAAACATGGTCATGGATGATAAACTTAACCCCAGTAAATACTTACGTATAAGCAATCTCAGATAAAAATGAGATTGAAAATTTATCCCTTACCTTAGGTCTGATATGCTTCGTACGTATCTGAACCTCCTGTATAATGACTTAAATAATGTCATTGACTTATTAAAGAATCATATTCATTGTTATGATATCATATATGTTTCACTTATGACTTTATATTACCCGTTCTTTTGTAAATTCCATGTTAAAGCAACGTTTTGGGTAAAATCATTTCATTAATCGTATGTGTTTCAACTTTCCGTTCTTGATATTATTACTTATATCCTGATTTACATAATTATAGAATGTAAAACATGATTTATATATAATATATATTCATCATATACATATATATATTATATATCGATAAAAGGAATGAAATACACCGTTCATGGAGACGGTAGGCAGTACGTACGCATGAACGCTGTTTTCGTTTCCTTATTGAATTGAATGAAACTAAATAGATGAAATAAATATATATATATATATACATAAATAGAGTAGAATTATTATTTCATATATTTCATTATTATTCATTATATAAACTTTATGATCTTTCATGTATGGTTAACATGGAGAATGAATCTCATTGCGTCGTGGAGACGGTAGTCCGTACGTACGCACGAGCGATGATATCGTTCCCATAATTATTGAATATAATTGTAGTGGATGGTATAATATATCAAAATCAGTATGATGTTATAATAACCATATATAGTTATTCTTTACACCATTATACCCATCCATGTAAGGTGTTGGTGGAAAAACAGATTTCACCACGGCGTGGAGACGGTATTCCGTACGTACGCACGCGTGGTGATTTCATTTTCCGTAGGATGGATAGATGGTGAAATAGGATTGTTTCATACTTATAATAATATAACAGTATATGAGTGATACTGATGTTATTACTTCATAATGAAACAACTAAAGAAGAAGAAGTGGAAAAAGAAATACAGTTGAAAGAATCGGTAACAGACATCACCTCTTCTTTGAAGGGCCTCTTTGAGACCTCCTCTTAGGGAAATAAATTGGTCTTTGAAGAAGACCATAACCTCTAGGATGTTTATATGGAAGTGTAGAAGATAATTTGGCCGGTTTTGGCCTAGCTTTAAGGCTCAAAGTGGTGTAAGGAAGAGAGGGAGGAGGTTCCCTTTTATAAGGGAGGAGAGGGGCACCTTTGGAAAAACTAAAAATATTATTTTATTATAAAGTCATATTCGGTTTTTAATAGCTCCAAATTGAATTATTTCGAATATAATGTGGGTATGGGTCTAAATCATCTCATACAATAGAATTTAGAAAAGTTTAGGACATTATATTAACCTTATCGTTTAGTTTTAACTCTTAGTTAATTTGATTGACATTTACCATGTCACTTTGTATTTTTATATTATATAGTTAATAAACTTACCATATACATCCAAGAGACCCCCAAGTAGTCCATTAATGATACACCTATCATGATATAAGTATCTTGGACGAACCTAAGATTTTTAGGAATATAATAACAATTAATAATATAATATTTGTTTTAAAAACTATTTTATGTCAATTTTGACACTATTTGGTAATTGATTTTTTGTGAAAAAAATAACAGAATAATTAGTTCGAAAAAAGTTAACTAAATCAATACTAACATGTCATATTAACATAGAAAATTATTGTAATTCATTAAAATTCTCAAATTACATTTATTTGGGTATTTAAAACATCAATTTTGTCAATATTTCATTAATAAGATAATTACTGCATTATTTATTGTCTAAAAATTACAAATAAATTACCATTATGTAGGAAATATTTTTAGATTTATAATGAATATTTATAGTAGAAAATATAATTTATGTAACCCTTTATAAGAATTAATTACTAAAAGATTTTTGTTAATGTCAATTTTGTCTTTACATTAAATTAACTAATCCAAATTGTCATTGTCACTACCAAGTGGCTCAATGGGGTCCCAAAATCGACCCAAGGATGCCCATGGTCGGCCACTACTCATACAATAAGGTTAGGACAAGTTTCATGGTAATTTTGATTTATTATAATATTCTTTTAACATTGAATTACCCTATTTACCTTTAACCGTAGTAAATAAAAATTACCGTAGTTACTATTCATAATATCAAAAAATAAAAGTAACCTATTAACATAATTTGGACCCACTAATTCTAAATATGGAATCCATTTTTCAAAATTCAAAACACAGACTTTGCAGTAATTAATTTAAAATTAATCCTGTTGTTAAGTAAACGAGTTTTAAAAGTTAAAACATTGCCAAAGATTGAAATGTTTTTACCTATGAATTCAATGTAAAATTAATGCTAATGACATAAATTATATTAAATGGTAAAAATATATTCTATTTATACTTTAAAAACATTCAATATTATAATTTAACCATATAAAGTATTGCGATGAAAAAAGTTGTTTTTAATTAAAATATAGCGTGTTTTTACTATTCATTAAAATATGAAAGTTATCAGAATAATATGAAAAATTTATCCAAAGTAAATTTTTATATCCTGATTCAAAGGAATAATTTTATTTTGTAAAATTTAACTTATAAACATGTCAAAAACTAGATTTAACGTGGGTGCGCCATCAAAAGGCGGCAAAACTGTATTTTTTCAAAAATACTTATTTTAACCAGAAAATTTATTTTGTTCTTATACCATGTTCTAGAAAATGTGTAAGATGAATAATAATGTTATAAAATTAAAAATTTAGTTAATACTATTCATGACAGCTAGTTCATAATAATATTATAATAATATATCGTTGTTTAGTAAAACCCGGTATTGCGTACAACACACGCTATCGAGGAAGGTCGCGATTGCGTGTAATGCAAGCCAAGTTAGGGTTGCGTGTAGTGCACGACTCTTTTGTTGTTGCGTATAACAAAATACATTGAATATATATATATATATACTCATTATTTCGTAGAATAACTACTATTAAAAAAACATGAAATTGTGTGTAACACGATCCAAGAATAATGTTGCATATACTGCAAGCTAATACTGTGTTGCGTATAGCGCAAGATAATCTTGGTGTAGCGTACAACAGATGATATGAATGAAATTAAAACGAATATATATTATTAAATATCAGGTTGTTACAAAGATCTTTCTTTGTGAATATATATTTAAGACTCTTGTGGTCAGTATATATCTCACATTTCTCCCCATAGAGATAATGCTACCAGATTTTCAAGGTAAATATCACTGGCTCCAAGTCCAGATCATGTGTTGGATAGTTTCTCTCATTGATTTTCAACTACCTTGAGGCATAGGATATTACTTTATCATTCTTCATCAGCACACATCCTAATCCCTTCTTCGATGTTTCACTAAATACCACAAAAAGTTCCCCACTTGTGTGTAAAGTGAGCATGAGCGCAGTGATAAGCCTCCTTTTCAACTCCTTGAAGCTTTCTTTGCATTCATCAGTCCAAGAATACTTTACTCCCTTTAGAGTTATCTTGGTAAGAGGGTTGGACAATCATGAGAAATTTCTCACAAATCGTCGATAATATCCAGCTAACCCCAAGAAGCTACGAATATTCGTTACCGATGTTAGCCTCGATCATCCCTCAATTGCATCTGTTTTGGAGGGATCCATAGATATCCCCTTGATTGTGATGATATGGCCCAAGAATGAGACCTCCTTAAACCAGAACTCACACTTACTGTACTTTTCATAGAGCTTCTCCTTGCGCAAAGTCTCTAGTACAGTTCTTAAATGCTCCTCATGATCCTCCTTGGTTTTGGAGTATATTAGAATATCATCTATAAATACTACCAAACATTTGTCTAGGTAATCTCTAAAGACTCTATTCATCAATTCCATGAATATTTCTGGAGCATTGGTGAGTCCGAAAGGCATTAATATGAATTCATAGTGCCCGTATCTTGTATGAAAAGCAGTTTTGGGGACATCTTCCTTCTTCACCCTTACTTGATAATATCCCAACTGCAAATCTACCTTGGAGAAGTATTGTGCTCCATCCAGCTGATTGAACAATTCATTGATCTATGGAAGTGGATACTTATTCTTTATCGTGATTTTGTTAAGTTCACGATAATCGATGCAAATCCGCATTGACTCATCCTTATTCTTGACGAAGAGGACTGATGCACCCCATGGTGAAGCACTTGGGCGTATAAACCCTTTATCTAGATTCTCCTGTAGTTGTTTCTTCAGCTCTTCAAGCTCAACGAAAGTCATTCTATATGGAGTCTTGGATATTGGTAGTGACCTAGGTATAAGTTCAATTGATAATTCAATGTCTCTTCTAGGAGGAAGACCAGGCAGTTCCTCGGGAAACACTTCAGCGAATTCCCTCACAATAGAAATTTATTCAAGGATGGTTTCTTCCATGGACTAAATCATCTGATCCAGATATGCATGGTCATAGGGCAGTAATATCCATGCTTGAGATGGTGGATCTAAAGGAGATTCATCTTCCTCGTTACAATTGTAAAGAATCGGGGGTCGATTCTCTATATGGAGTGTGATTTCCCTCTCATGAAAATTAATGTTGGCTCTATATAAGGAAAGCCAATCCATGCCAAGAATTGCATCAAATTCCACTAGAGGGAGTATGACGAGGTTCGCCAAGAAATTCAATCCACTGATTATGACAGGGGAGGATTTATATTCATGGGATGCAAGGATTTCCCCATTTTTCGTACTCACCGACATCTTCACTTCCATGATTTTTGGTGGTGCTGGGATTGTTCTACTAAACTTTTGAGATATAAAAGAATGCATAGAACCTGAATCAAAAAGTACGTTCACTATTCTTGAATGAATAACTAGTATACCTTTCACCACTTCGTTTTCGGGGTTCACTTAGTCAGAAGTGATGGAAAAAGATCTTCCTTGCTGCCTTGGAGGTTGTTGGTTGCCTCAAAAAACCCTTGGATTATGGCACTGATTTGCAAAATGCCCCAGTTCTTTGCAGTTGAAGAAATGAACAACGCGTTGAGGTTCGAACGGAGTGTTCGTCTCCTCTATCGCAACCACGTGTCTTTCTTTCTGATAGTTAACAACTAGGTGACCTTCTCTTCCACACCTAATGCATTTCCTCATCCCCTTGAGTCAATTTCCAGGGTGCTTCTTTTTTCAATTTTGGCAAGTGGGGTGCTGGATCTTCTTAGCACCGTTGGATTTATCCATTGGACCGCCAACATTGAAGTCCACCTTACGCTTCTTGTCCCCATGATACCCCTGTTATTCCCCGACCTCCATTTCGACCATGAGGGTACATCGGACAATTTCCTCATAGCTATTGAAGTCACGGATCGCTAATGCTTTCCATAGGCTAGGCTTCAGCACACCAAAGAAGTGGTCCACCTTGCATTCAGGGGTAACGACAAAGCCAGAAGCGTATTGTGAAAGCCTTGTGAAGTTTTCCTCATATGCTCCAACAGATTCTTCATCTTTTTGCTTGAGGGAAAGGAAGTCCCTTTCCATCTTAAGCTGGAGGGTGCGCGGAAAATATTTATCGAAAAACATCTTCCAAAAATCCTTCCATTCCATTGCCTCGATCTCCTCCTCAGGCTTCGCATTTTTTATCAACGTCCATCATTGATCAGCGTCACCCTCCATATGATAAGCCACCAGGAGAACCTTCTCTAGTTCAGAACATTGAAGGATGAAGAAGATCTTTTCAATGGAGTTGATCCATTGTCCAGCAATCGTGGGATCAGATTATCCACTAAAAGTAGGAGGCCTTTGTCTCATGAAGTTCTCGATAGTGACTTGTTCCTTCTTAGGGGGGTTTGGACGTTCCACTTGACCCGTGTTTCTATTCAAATCTTGAGTTAGCTGAGAGAGAAGCGTGACAAAGTTAGCGATTCCCGCTCCCATTGGATTGGGCATTTCATTAGTACAGTCATCACACTGATCTTCACATCTATTGTCAGCATGAGTCCTCCTATTAACGGCCATTGGCTAGAATAAAAGGAAAGTTAGGGGGTAACACATAAAGGGTAATCCAAAGACAAAAGTTGATGGCTTATGAATAAAGTTTTATTTCCTTAACTCATGAGTCTATAGGCTTCAATCTAGTCTTTTCATGATATATTTTCTAACATATATTCTTAGGGGCATTTTTTTTAATTCCCTAAATAAGGGTTCATACTAAGCTTGTGAATTTATCAAAACATATCCCCCAGTAGTGTCATAACCAAGAGTGCATCAAGGCCCATTTTTGTGCACCAGTTCCTGTTCGAGTCTAGCTCAAAGCAGCATTTTCGGGTTTTATCCCTAGGATACATCTGTGCCAGAGCTGCCTCTACCTGATCGTATCCAGACGTGGATGTATTTGCTTGATAAACCACTTACTCAGTACTAACCAAAACTTAGGGATGTTTTTATTATACTTATTCTTGTCTTTAAGGCTTTACTAGGGTTTTCTAATCCTAATCCCAAAAATAACTAAACCTATCCTCTGATACCTACTATGACAACCCTGCTTTTATTACAAACTTAAACATGATTTATTACATAAACTATTCACTTGATACAACATGGAATATCGAGAGGTCTAGTGTCTTTGGGTATTAGGATCATTACATAACAACTTAAAACATGAAATACAACATCTTTATTGAAAACATCCTCTACATGACCACTAAATTCCCTCGTTCTTAGCATTGCATGGGATAACCCGAGGATATGCATAAGAAAAGGGGTGAGCTATAAAGCCCAGTAAGGGAATAAACATGGAATACACGAGGAGTAAAATACATGTTAGACAATAGGAATAACAATAGAGCACAAGAGAAACATGAACATAAAGGCATGATAAAGCATGATAATTATAACATGGAAATGTGGCAACAACACTTAACATGGAATTAGCATGAGCCAAGGCTCATTGCACATGGACCATGAGTAAATTCTCATTGCACATGAAGCACAAGTAAACCCTCATTTCACTTGAATTAGAATGAGTCAACACTCATTGCACATGATGTATCATTATACTATACTTTACCCACTGCATTGGAGCGCTATATGGGCGCACCCTTCTTAAACATTTCATTTCATGCATAAGTGTGCCACATGGATCATAAAACATGGATTAATAAAACATAAACATTGATTCCATGACAAAGGAATGTGGAATGAAACTTTATAATCAATAAGTAAATGTGCATGAAGTTGAATACCCTTTATGGAGAAATGGGCATGGTATTCACTACATAATGGCATTGGCTTAGAAAATCGGTGCAATTTCGGCAACGTAACGACATGATATAAGAATTCATAAAAATGGTTTATGAGAGAGAAAGGGGTGTCTCATCATAACCAAATGAAATTTACAGTAAGGGGGGTCATATAGATACATTTCCCAACAATTGTAATGGAATTTAGATTCATGATACAAAAGTATTGCTTGAATGTAAATGAGGAGAGAGAAGTTCCTTACGGAATTTCAGCATAGCAACGGGTGTACATGGGAGGTATTTAATGAGAGTGAAAGGGGTCTCACATAATTCAAACAATAAGAGGTCATTATGGGGGAGGTTCAAAACCATACCCCAGTATTTATAATTGAAATTAAAAAGGCATAACAATATTAAGAAAATTGGACAAAAAAAGTGAAAGGAAGAAAAACCCTTACTTGGAAGTGTGCTTCCAAAGGCTTGAGAGTGTCTTCTTGGGAGCTTGGGGCACCTTGGGAGGATTCTAGATAGAGTAGGGAAGAGGTTGGACGAACTCCAAAGTCTTTGAGTGAGGAGGAAGTGGGAGCTTGGGTGGGTTTATATAGGAAAGGTGAGGGAATTCTTTATTATTTAGGTTTGGGACCCCTTACATTAAACTAATCCAAACCACAAATCAGCTCATGGTTTTTGCCCATGGTTTTTGGAAAAGGGAAGAGGAAAAAAATATTTTATAAGTCCAAAGTCCGAACTTCTTAAAATAATGGGGTTGCTTATGTGGAGGTGAGTCATACTCCCATGGACAATAATTTAAAAAGACAAGATGTTTAATAAGTCTTGAGGGGTCCATTAATGATTTAAAAAGTAACTCAAACAAACAAAAAATCACATTATTTAAATGTTAAAACATATATTGTTATAACAAAAAGCTTATAGTATTTTATTACATCACTATTGGGTCATTATGATGTCATAAAACACATTATATATTTAAACAGTATTTAATTTTTACCCAAAAATTTGACCGTCTCAAAAAATTAATAAAAATTCACCATTGGATAATTTCGACATCCTGATTCCATAAAAAACATTTATTTTATCTAAATAATTTTCTAAATATGTTAATTTCCACTTTTAAAATAAAAACCGACATTTATCGAAAATTCACGGGTTTTGAAAAAAATGGATTTCAAACCATAATAAAAATTATAATTGCATTCATAAAATTATATGATCATTTATATATAATAAAATTAATTTAATAATAATAATAATAATTTATTAAAATATTATTTAATTCAAAAATCCCTTAATTTAATAAAATATATTTCTTAATTAAATAATAACTAAAAACACTACTTGTACTTTAAAAACTATTTACAATGTATCAATAATGACAAGAATGTATATTCATTATTATATACAAAAAATAATGTACAAGAACATAGTACTAGAGATTTGTTACATAACCCCTTAAAACATCCGCATAAGACCTAAGGGTAAGGTTTGCGATGGTGACAGACTCTTGGGGTGGCTTAGATAACATCGCTCGAGTGGTAATCTCTATCAACTTCCACTTTTCCCATAGACGGTCCCATTCGAGCTTGACATGATGAAGCTCAGCTTGGGCTTGGTCAAGAGAGAAGCCCAAATACGCCACCTCTTTTCCGAGCTTTGACAAATGGGCTTCGTATGGAGAAATTCTACTGGATGAGGCCATCACTTCCTTTGTCTGAGTAAATTGGGTTTGTTAAAGCCCTATATTTATACTAATCATGTGATCACTGTTCAACGGCTATAAAAGAAACGGTCAAAATTCTTAACATAAAACCAAAGAATTTGACATTTTATATAAACATTTTACATAAAGAGACATTTAATTAGATCAAGAGGGATTTCCATTAATGAAACTTTGGGTCATTACAAACACCGTCGAAGATGTGTTAATTTATCACATTCAAGGATGACGGTTTATCAATTTCTATTACCATATTCTATTATGGTCATAAAAATAATTTTATGGTTGAAAAATAATATTAAATATTTATTTAATATTATGTGTTTTTCTGGAATCCTTTCGTACATTTTATGTGAAATAATAATACAAAACAGGTTAATTATGAACAAAATCTCCAAGTTATTCCAAGCGTTTAACATTAATGTTTTTTATAATGATTCACCTTAACTCCAAATAACAAAATGAAATTTATAAACATGTAATCTTCTATATGATCACTAATTTTATATAAATTCAATTCTGGACAACCACCTTCATCATATATGTGTGTCTGAACCTGAATATAAGTGAACCAATCATTAAAAACCAAGGAGACAAACAAACCCGAACAATGAGATTGAACCTCATAACCAATCAAAAAGGTTACTAATGAACTCAAAAAGGTTATAATAAATAATTTACATGTAAAATAAGTTCTTTAATTATTAATTAATGAGCCTAATTTGATTATTCAAGTCATAAATATCAAGTGGAGAACACCATCAGAATTAAGGTAAGGGATCCTCTCTATTTCACTCTTATTCAAGAATATCCTCAATGTCATTCCCTTTTATGTATAATCCCTAATTATGGGGTATGATTTATCACCTACAACATACTTCCCAAATTATGTATAAGTGATTAAAAACTCATTTCTCTCACATTAATCCCTCTTCAGTACACCTGATACCATGCCCATAATCCGTAAGGGATTCTACACGAACCTCCTTTATTCATTTGGGTTGATTCATCTTTATTATTACCAAAATAAAGTTATCTTATATTTTTATATGATTTTTATATATACTGTTCATGTGTACTAAATTCATTTACCAAGACCCTTCATCATTCTTTTTTGGGGATATACATGTTTTTAAGTGATTCCCTCCTCAATACTCCCCGATAAGCAAACTTGTTTTAAGGGAACTTCCTGAATTCTTACCCAATTTAAAGTTCACTATATATTCTAATTTATTCCACTATTATCTTTATAAAATCATTCATTTTATTATGACAACCTTCCGGGTTCACTTCTATTTTTATATAAAATATTGTTCCCTTTTCTATTTTAGAGGCTCTATAGTGTTTTCCTTAAAACCGCACAAAAATATTTTAACGCTAAAATTTATTTGAATACTCTTCTTTCATGTTGTAAATTCTATTTGACATAACTTACCATTATATATGGTTATTTTACCTTATTAATTTCTATGTATTTTTTAATTAAATTCTTTCATGGACACTTTTATGATACACCCATTCATTATGCTTTATGACATGATTATGATACCCATTTATTTCCATGGGTACCCTTAAGTTTATGTATGATTGATTATGTATGATTATTAATGTTTAAAACATATTCATGAAAAGTTAAGATGGGTTCACCCAAATAGAGATCCAATTCATTGGGTAATGTTGGGTCTGATGAGACGTTATGTGCGACGGTCTTAGTGGTTAGCTTTGGCTTGTTCTACCATCTGTGACGGTCTTGGCGGTTATCCATGGCTTGTGATAACATGTGAAATGGTCTTGGAGGTTAGCCTTGAATCATGATAAATTCATTTTTTATGTTTCATCCACATTACTATGACTCCATTTTTATATGATTCCACGTTTATATGTAATGATTCCATATGTTACGTTTATTTTTATGTCATCTTGTTATGACTTCTAACCCATGTGCTAAATCTTGTTTCTTATGTTTATTCCCTTGTTGGTATTTTTATCTCATACCTTTGTTTATGTTATCTCTAGGTTATTCTATGAAGATGTATGAGCACAATGGAAGTTAGGGGATCTTTTTTAAGATTAAATAAAGATGTTTTTTTAGTCCCATGGTTTTAGTTTTATGCAACTGGTCTTCAAAGACACTATAATTCATGATCATTGTCTTGTACTCTAATGTATAATTATGCTTAAAATAATGTAATGTTGTGTGTAAAAGTCTAGGGTCATTATAGTTGGTATCATAGGATGGTCTAGTTATTTTTGGAGATTAGGATTAGAGTACTTTCGTGAGAACCTTAAGGATGAGACTAAGTATAATAAAACCTCCCTATACTTTGGTAAGTATAAAGTAAGTGGTTTATTAAGAAAATACATCCTTGTCTGGATACAAATAGGTAGAGGTGGCTCTGGAACATATATATCTAGGGGTAAAACCCGAAAACACCACTTTGATCTAGACTCGAACGAGAACTGGTGTACAATAATGGGCCTTACTGCACTCTTGGTTTGACACTCCCAAGGGATATGCTTTGGTAAATTCATGATCTTGGTACAAACCATTATTTAGGGAATGAAAAAAATCCCATAAAATTATAAGTTATGAAATAGATCAAGGATAACCTACATTGAAACATAGCGAATCAGAAGTTATGATATACTTCTCTTTTACAAGTTTATCCTTTTATGTTAAAATTTTCCTTTTTATGATCAATATCTAAGTATTCAATCCATCTAATTTTATGTTATTTTTATTAGTTATTGTCGGGAAATATAAGAAAAAATTCCAACAATAAATGTGATAGGGAATGTAAAGATTTCCCTAATGATATACCTGATATGATGGGAACTCGTGCTCACAACTTCATGAGGGCACTTGCTCAGTTGGCTCAAGTTATAAATAATAAATTGAATCATGTGGAACACACTCCTCCTCCAAGGAAATATAAAGTTTCCATTGAGTCCTTCATGTGGAAAAGGCAACCCATGTTTAGTGGATCTTCTAATCCCCTCCTCGTAGAATAGTGCATTAACTCCATTGAAAAGATATTCTCTTTCCTCTAGTACTCATAAGAAGACAAAGTCTTACCGTTGGTCAATTGTTTTGATAGGGAAGCTAATTAGTGGTGGGAACTGATCAAGAATAAGAATCCCTAGAAGGAAATTTATTCCATGGTTTGGGAGGAATTCGATAGAATGTTTTTTAATAAATATTTTCTCCAAACCCTCCATATCAAGATTGAAATAGATTTCCTCATACTCAATTAGAAGTAATATTAGTCCATCAGGGCATATGAAGCAAACTTCACAAGGCTTTTATAGTATGCCTCTGGATTTGTCTTTAACACTAAAAGTAAGGTGGATCGATTCTTTATCTGACTAAATTCAAGTCTACGAAAAGCATTGGCGATTAGAGACTTTGACAGTTATGAGGAGATTGTTTGTTGTGCCCTCAAGGTTGAGATGGTGATCAAATACTCTCAGTGGTATCATGGGCCTAGTGAAAAGAAGAGGAAAATGGAATCTAATGTGGGAGGTTCCACAAATAAATTTCATGATAGAAAGAAGCTTGATCGTCCCACATGTAAACAGTTTGAGAAGAAGCATCCTAGAAACTATCTAAAGAGAACTAGGAATTACTTCAAATGTGGAAAGTTGGGACATTTGGCTAAAAATTTCTGAAGAGATATGAAAATTCCCACTAATGTGGAATAATAAAGGAAGGTTCAGATAAACACTCAGCCAGTGGTGCAGTGTTACAATTGCAAAGAACATGGGCATTATGAAAAAAAATCCCTAAGCCAAGGGTTGTCGGAGGGAATCAACAACAAACTTGAAGGCAACAAGGAAGGGCTTATTCTATCACTACTGTAGAGGTGGAGTCGGAAAATTATGTGGTGACAGGTATGCTAGTTATTCATTCAAGAATAGTTAATGTACTATTTGATTATGGTTCTAAACATTCTTTCATATCTTGAAAGTTTAGTAGAACTGTTCAAACACCACCTCAATTTTTGGAGGAAAATTTATCTATGAGAACTGAGAATGGGGTGATTATTGAATCGTTGGTTTATAACTCCTCCATGGTTAACGTTTGTGGACTGAACCTCCCTGAAAATCTCTTCATACTTCCTTTAGTAAATTTCAATGCTATCTTGGACATGGATTGGATACCTTTATACAAATCCAACATCAATTGTTGGGAAAGGGATATCACTCTTCACATCTCAAAGTATCCTCCAATTATATACAAGTGTAAGGAGGAAGATTAATCTTATTTAGAATCATTGTCTAAAGCATGGATATTAATTCCTTATGAGAAATCATTTCTATCACAAATGATAGAGACAAAGGAGAGAATCATTCTTGAAGACATTCCCATCGTGAGGGATTATAATGATGTATTCCATGATGGGTTGCTTGGTCTTCCTCTTAATCGAGAGATTGAGTTCTCAATTAAACTTATTACTCGATCTCTAACTATATCAAAGACACCTTATTGAATGGCCACTATAGAGCTAGAAGAGATAAATAAATAGTTACAGGAGAATCTGGAGAAGGGGTTTATACACCCGAGTGGTTCACCATGGGGTGTGCAAGTCCCCTTTGTCAAGAAGAAGGATGGATCAATGCGCCTATACATTTATTATCATGAGCTTAATAAAATCAGGATAAATAACAAGTATCTCCTACCATGAATAGATGACTTGTTCGATCAAGTTCATGGGGCTAGTTATTTCTCTAAGGTGGACCTTCGGCCGAGATGTCACTAATTAAAGTTGAGGAAGGAAGATATTCCCAAGAATACCTTTTGAAAGAGGTATGTAAACTATGAGTTCATAGTTATTCCCTTTAGACTCACTAATACTTCATCAATTTTCATGGATTTAATGAATAGAGTCTTTAGCGATTACCTCGATAAATTTTTGGTAGTCTTTATTGATGATATTCTGATATACTCCAAGAGCTAGGAGGAACATGAAGATAATTTGAATACTCTGTTAAAGACTTTTTGAATGGAAAATCTATATGAAAAGTATAGTAAATGTGAATTTTGGATTGAGGAAGTATCATTCTTGGGGTATGTTATCACCAAAAAAGGGATATCTGTGGAACCTTCCAAGACAAAGGAAATTCGAGAGTGGCCCAGGCCAACATCTGTAATGAAAATCCATAGATTTCTAGGTCTAGTCGGGTATTATTGATGATTTGTGAAGAACTTATCATGATCGTCGAACCCAATGACCAAGCTGGCATGGAAGGGTGTAAAATTTTTTCGGACGTAAGAATGTGAAGACTATTTTAAGGAGTTGAAAAGGAGGCTAATCACTGCACCAGTACTCACACTCCCAACAAGTGGAGAACTCTTTGTGGTGTACAATGATTCTTCAAAGAAGGTCTTAGGATATTTGATAATGAAAAATGATAAAGAGATAGCCTACGCTATAAGGTAGCTGAAAATCCATGAGAAAAACTATCCTATGCATGATCTGGAGTTGGTGGTTGTGATCTTTGCGTAAAAAACCTGGAAACATTATCTCTATGGGGAGAAGTTTTAGATATATAGTAATCAAAAGAGTCTCAAATATATATTCACAGTAAAAGAGATCAATATGTGCTAGTGAAGATGGATAAAACTCATCAAGGATTATGACTACTCAATCCACTACCATCCCGGTAAGGTGAACAATGTGGCAGATTCTCTAAGTAGAAAGGATCATGCATCTTTATAAATGATGATAATGGAAAAGGATCGGATCTTGTTAGATTTGCAGAGGATTGAAATGGGAATCATAAAGGGAGAAACATCTTCAATCTTTTCTCAAATTATTTCTCAACCATCCCTGATGGATAAGATAAAGGACGCTCAAAGAAAAGATGTGGAAATTATGAAAAGGGTGGAAGCCATTGAAATTGGGAAATCCTTTGAGTTCATGATTGATGAGGAATGAGTTGTAATATTTGGGTCACTATTATGTGTATCATTTGATCTATAGATAAAGAAGGAGATTCTAAATGACACACATAGCTTAACCTTATTTATCTACCCAGGGAGAACAAAGATGTATTGATATCTTCGAGAGAAATTTTGGTAGGATAATATGAAGAAGGAGATTACTGAATATACATTAAAGTGCCCGGTATGTCAACAAGTGAAGGTTTAAAGATAGAAGTATAAGGGGATGATGAAACCACTACCCATACCAACATGGAAGTGGGAGAACATCACCAT